>CM052700.1:96763229-96792144 GCA_028551405.1 Uromys caudimaculatus
CTTAAAGCATTAAAGTTTTTCCAGCCATTCCTTCCCAGTTTTGTGTCTCTCTTGACCTGTTTTCCTGTTCAGAAATATTCACTGTCCCTCTATCGCTTTATTGAATTAAATTCAAGTTCCTCTTCCTGGCACTAAAGTCACGCCCAGTCCAGGACCAGCATACTATCTGGTCCTACTATTGCCTGACCGCTGTCTGCTGTCCGGGCAGGGCCATCTCCCGGGCATGGGTGTTTGGATACCAGGTTCATTTCTGCATTCCCAGCCGTAACCCCTAACCCCTCCTAGTTTTTCTCATTCCACCCCAACCGCCACAGCCATTCCTAGCAGTGCTGCACTCTGAGGTCAGCATCCCGGTCCTCTCCCGTACAGTCACCTGCCTCTCTGCTTCTCAAAAGAGCAAATGGATTGGGCAAGGCATCTTCCTGGGGGCAGTGGCCTGGGCCCACAATCCCGAGGGGCTGTGCACCTGCTCTATCGCAGGCTTGAAATGTAGGCATTTCTGAGGCTGGAAGTCCTTAGACTTCACTTCGAACATGACTGGTCTTGCTCGATGTAGAAGTGCATAACTGCAATCCTAATACTCAGAAGCTGAGGCAGGAGGATCACAAGTTTGAATCCATCTTGGATTACATAGGAAGACTCTTTCAGAGAGAGAGAGAGAGAGAGAGAGAGAGAGAGAGAGAGAGAGAGAGAGAGAGAGAGAGAAGGAGGAGGAGGAGGAGGAGGAGGAGGAGGAGGAGGAGGAGGAGGAGGAGGAGGAGGAGGAGGAGAAAAAGGAGGAGGAAGAAAGAAGGACCGGGGGACAGGTCTAAAGTCCAAGAATGGATTTCAGCCCTGCTGTCCTTAGGTTTGGGGACATGTGTTCTGCAGTTCTGAAGTAAGGCACAGGCCAGGGGCACTAGCCCTGCTTCTGTGCTGCACCCTTGGTCTCTGGGGGATGTGGAGTTGTAAGCTTGGCCCATTCTCTGCAGGGGGGGGCACCAGTACATTGTACTCGGATTGTTTTATGGCCTGTGTGTGTAGGTAGTTATGCTTTTATATCTGAGGATCCTGTATCTTTGATCAAGATTTAAAAAACTGATCTATATTGAACATGCCATGTTTTTCCTAAACAGTCTAGTATAATGGCTCCTTATACCACATTTACATTGTATTGGGATAAGTAATCCAGAGATGATTTAAAGTATCCAGGAAGTCTCAATGCCCCAGTGTAGGGGAATGCTAGGGCAGGGAGACGGGAGTGGGAGGGTGGGTGGGTGAGCACCCTCACAGAGGTAGGGGGATGGGGGATGGGATGGGGGTTTCGGGGGGGGGGGGACCAGGAAAGGGGATAACATTTGAAATGTAAATAAAGAAAACATCCAATAAGAGAAAAGAAAAACAGTAAAAGAAAGTCTACAGGAAGAGGACTGGTGAGAAGGCTGGTCAGATAAAGCACATACTTGCACTACAAACCTGAGGACCTGAGTTCGATCCCCAGAGCTAACCAAGGAAGGAGAGAACTGACTCTTTTGTTTGTCCTCTGACATTCACACGTATTCTGCGATGTGTATACCTGTATGTACACATATTACACAATGCAACAGTAAACAAATAAATACGTAAGATAAAGCTCATAACTTTTCCCTGCTTTGAGGTTCAGTAAGAGACCTTGTCTCGAAAACAAGAGGGGACAGCTCCTGAGGAACGACACCCAAGGCTGGCCTCTAGTATGTGCATACACCCACACACCCACACACACCCACACACACCCACACACCCCCACACACACCCACACACCCCCACACACCCCCACACACCCCCACACACACCCCCACACACCCACACACACCCACACACACCCACATACACACACCCACACACACCCACACACACCCACACACACCCCCACACCCCCACACCCCCACACACCCCCACACACCATTTAGTCATTAACTATATAGACTTCAACTCTGGAATGTCTCTTGAAACTAGCAATTTCTTCTTTTTTTTTTTTTTTCCTTTCCTTCTTTTTTTTTTTTTTTTTTTTCAATAGTTTATTTTTTTATTCATTTTACATCCTGATCACAGCCCCACCTCTCCCTTCGAAGTCCCACCCTTACAAGTCCCTCAGAGGACTGGGAGACCCCCTTGGGGACCACTCTACCCTAGGACATCTATTCCCAGCAGGACTAGGCTCGCCCTCTCCCACTGAGGCCCAACCATTCAGTCCAGGTAGGGGGAAGGGATCCAATGGCAGGGAACAGCCACTGAGCCCCTGCTCCTCTGTGAGCCTCCATGGGCCAAGGTTAGTTGATTCTTCCGGTCTTCTTGTGGTGGCCTTGCTCAAAATAAGACTCCCTGAGCTCCACCGGATGTTTGGCTGTGGGTCTCTGGAAACTAGCAATTTCTAATGTCCCTTACCATCACAATGGCTTCCTCATACTGTCTCCTCTATGTAGGCCTCTTTGCAGCCAATAAAAGTTTTTGACCACTTGTAGCTGATCTGGTGGCTCCTTAACTTCCCATTATCTCTGAGCAAATCCCAGCTCCTTGACTCAGTTTAGGAAGCCTTGTCTGATATACCCTGCTCCTCTCTGACCTCCCTCCTTTCTCTTCAGCCTCTCTCACCAGCCTCCTGGTCAGTCCTAATGCTCTAGTCAGACTCAATGTCCCTCAGCTGAGCTCTGTGACCTCTCATTCCACAGAGCTGCTGCTGGGAGTAATCCCCTTCCTCCCTAACGCTAAGGCTTTGGTTTTCATGTCACTCCCTCTACAATGTCCCTATCCTGTGTGCTCCTGGGTGTGGGCAAAATCAGCGTGTAAGAGGGTGCCCACAGCCCTCTTCTCCACTAACTACCAAAGAGAACCCTGAAATCCTTACCCTGCCCAATTTCTTCACCCCTAGAAAGAAGGTGAGAGTTTAATTTAATCCACAGGAGGAAGCCCTGGGATAGCTGGGGGTGGAAAAAAGGAGATTTCCCAACTCTTGGCATATATTGTGAATTTAGATCCTCCTTGGTATTGTTCCAGATGTGGAGAAAAAGGAGGGGGGGGATTTTATTTGAAGTTCAGTGGGATGACCTTTTTCCTTCTTGATTGTGACAGTATGCTAAGAGTGACTTTTGTGGGCCACAGGAGTCCCCTGCATCTTGCACCTTGTCATTGGCTCAGCAGCACAATCATACTATCTTGGCTGTAACCTGTGTTTACTTGTCTCCCCCCCCCACACACACACACTGGAACACTAGTACATACAAATCACAGGACTAGGCATATAGTAAACCCTCTAATGATTGACTAATAAATGGGAAAAAAGTAAAATAAAACACAACAAGAAGCAAAATAAAAACTCAAATCAGAGAAAAGTTAACAAATGAGCCAGATGGTACAGATGATACAGAGCCTTCTCTGTAGTCATTACATCAGTGAGCAGAAGAGCCAGATACTGCATGGAACTTACATCTTAATAGGAACAATAAAAAATGAATTTAAAACAAGAAATAAGTAAATAATTTATGATGTTAGAAGATTATTAAATCTATACAAAGAAACAAAAACAAAAAACAACCAACCAAAACAAAAACCCAAAACAAACAAACACCCAGGGAACTAGGATAAGAGTAGAATTTTGTTTTTCTTTTTTTAACACAGTGTGTCACATAGCCTAGATACCTTGAACTTACTATTTAACCCAAGCTGGCCTTGAACTCAAAGTGATGCTATTGCTTCAGGCTCCCAAGAGCGGAGATTATAGGTGTGTGGCATTGTGATTTAGAATGAGAATTCTTATCTTAGAGTCCCAGATCCACGCGAGTTGGCTCATAGATTAGCAATCAGGGGACTCTATGAATTTGAATAGACTGGGGCCAGGGACATTTTTCTTTTCATTGACCTTAAAACCTCAAGGTAGAGTTTGGCATACTACGATCAGACTACCTATAACTTTGTTACCAGTAATCAAGATTTTTTTTTTTTTTTTTTTTTTTTTTTGTCTTTTTGGCAACTGTTACAGATATCTTAAACTACTGCCTCTATTCATTGCTACTTTGTAGCTTTGGGGCATCTGGTTAGATTTTGTACTTTAGTGTATCGATAAACAGATACTTAGTAACTATGTCAATAGACTTAGTTTCTTTTGCAACCATACTATGCCTTTTATTTCCCTCACTTAAAAGTATCTCTTTAGCCTGGCAGTGGTGGTACATGCCTTTAATCCCAGCACTTGGGAGGCAGAGACAGGAGGATTTCTGAGTTCGAGGCCTGTCTGGTTTACAGAGTGAGTTCCAGGACAGCCAGGGCTATACAGAGAAAACCTGTCTCGGAAAAAACCAAAAAAAAAAAAAAAAAAAGTATCTTTTTGAAGCTTGTAATCCCAGCACTCAGAAGATCAGGATCTCAAGGTTGTCCCTAGCTATACAGAGTTCAGGACAGAGCTCTATCTGAGACCCTTTCTCTCAAACAAATAAACAAAAACAAACAAACAAAACAAGGATTACAAATAGTAGGAAAAGAAAAATGGGCTCAAGTAGAGGATAGCAGGGGTGATCAAACAGGTTGATAAATGGGGTGGGCAGAAAAGGTATCACCTATAATGCGCCATAGGCCGAAGTTTCTAGCACATTCTTTCCCTGGCCATCCTCAAGCCATTGCCTGGCTATGTCTAATGCTCAGAGTTAAGTACTCCATGGTGACATCTTGTTGCTTACATTTCACCCCTCAAGCTTCCCCAGCTTCTCTACTCTCCAAGTACTTAACATTCAAAGGTTTGTTTTCATTTTGTGAGACAAGATCTCACTATGTCGTCTAGGTTTGCCTGGAATTCTCTACACAGCAGACTAGACTCAAAATTTTTGGCGGGGGAGGTGAGATGGGGGTGGTACTAGGTACTGAACCTAGGATATCATGTATATGCAGCAGTCCCTCTTACCTCTGCATTACCACTCCAGCCCTGCCCTCAGAGTCTTGATCTTTCTTTCTCTTCCTCATGAGTGTTGGGATTGCTGGGGCGACATGCGGCCAATGTTGGGAATCAACGAAATAATGTCAGAAGGACCAAGAAAGTATGGTGTGTGTGTGTGTGTGTGTGTGTGTATGTGTGTGTGTGTGTGTGTGTGTGTGTGTGTGTGTGTGTGTATAAGAGGGGGAGAAAGAGAAAGAGAGAGACAGAAAGAAAGAAAGAAAGAGAGAGAGAGAGAGAGAGAGAGAGAGAGAGAGATTTTTGTTGCTTTGCTTTCCATTTAAGCATCTACCTCAAGGAGATAAAATAAACTAGCTCAAATCAGCCAGGCAGTGTCTGTCTCCTAAAGAAAAGATAAGCAAATTGGCAACTCTGACTGCTGATTAAGTCCCACCCAGGGCAAATGGAATGTGAATGGAAGATATTGCCATACTGCAAATTATTTAAAATTCCAATTCATTTCACACACACAGCAAAAAAATCCTCAGGATTCTGTGACAAAGGATCCTTTGTTTCTCCTAAAAAATTTTTCTTTTTATTTATTTATTTATTTATTTATTTATTTTTTACACTTTGAGGCTGTAGAAATATTTTTAAAGAGCTACATGTCAACTGTGATAAAAATACTATCAAGAAATGACAAAATTGATTTCTTAAATAAATTAAGATTCTATTAGCTGTGAGGATGGGCCGTCCTGTGACAGGAACATTCACGGAGAGGTGTCTTCTGTCGGTCAGATCAGAGATCAGCACTTTCAAGGCTGGTTCATCTCCTCACCCCCACTTCTTTGACTCCTCAGTCCTCCAGCAGCTACTTAGTATCCCATCCTACAGTGGCAGGCTGAAGGAGTGGGGGTTGGGGGGAGGTGGTCTCTTCCTAGGGAATATTCTTATCAAAACTAAACCACTTTCCCAGCAGCCCCCAAGTTCACCTTTTACCTCCTTGGCTAGAAACAGGCCACTCCACAGCTGCCACTGCAACATGATTGCTTTACCAAATTGACTTAGATTATCACTCCTGGGGCAGGCACATTGCTGTTCAAATAAAACCCAAGTTGCATACCTCATGGGTCTGCTCCATAGAGAAAAAGCTCCAGGACACTAAGCAAAAAGAATCCTGAAACTTTGAAGCTGTGGAAATATGTGAACCTTAGCTAAACTGAAAGCAAGTGACCCCAAGACTAAATTCTCCCTTGCATTCGATCACTTACATTTTGTGTTCACAGGTCACCCTTTAAAGATTGCTCGGAAATGGACCTTTTTCACAGACTCAGTGTGCTTGTTGATCTCCTCCTTCGTATCTGACACTACAGCACTTCATAAAGGCAGTCACCAAGTGCTTTTGTCCTCTGCTGGTTTCTACCAGTGCAGACATCGTTATCCCATTCCATAGATGAGAAAACTGAGGCTTAGATAAATTTCATATTGTCATCTAGTTGGGAGTGGTAGAATGGAGCCCTACATATCCCCATGTTCCATTCTCGTTCAGCTGATTTCAGAGAGGGGAGGGTAAGGCATCTAAAAATGAAACAAAGAACTCTATTCCTTCATGGAATGGGATGGCCAAAATGGAACCAGCTTGTACTTTGAGGAGACCAAAGGCTAACTGCTGGGATGCAGGTGGAGGGTCTCAGGCAGGGATTCCTGTAAGAACTTCCACTGGGTCTAAAAGGATGAAGAAAACAGATGGGAGGGTGTATACTGGGACTGAGGGAGGGGGAGTGGCCACTGCTCAGGACACAGGTGGGGCAAGAGTGGAGAATGAGATTGGAAGGTGGGTTTGGGGCAGATGGCAATGAGATCCAAGTGTCTGGTTAAGGCAATTAAAGTTTTCCGAGTAGGCAATGACTCAACATCTCAGAGCAATGCTGTGGCTTGCAGGAAGACAATTTTATCAAAAAGTTATATGCGTTCAAGAAAGAAGACTAGAGTCAGGGTCTAGTCTTAGTGGGGCTGACTGGATGCTGGCATTAGGGAGGGGGACTGTGGCCTAGGGGGAGGAGCTGTAAGAAGAGAAACAGTGGGGTGGTATTGTGCATCTGAGAAGGCCGTGGAAGCACCGGAGGATGGTGGTTCTCCAAGGCAAGCAGATGAGTTCCAATTGGTAGAGGTTTCTGGAAGGCTGCTGGAAATGCGGGGCCAGAGCTAGGAACGGTCCATCAGTGCAAAGACCAGCCTAAAGGACAAACACAGGAGCTTGTCAAGAGAGCAAACAGAGCAGAGGAGCTTACATAGACGTAGTCATCAAGGATGAACAAAGAAAGCAATGCATCTTACCTCCCCTCAAAGGAAGTGGCTACAGAGTATCCCTAGGTAAGTCTACGTCAGAGAGAATAAGCTAAAATGCTAACCCGTGTACCACCCATGGATTCCTCAGTCGGTGGGCTTGGTGCACAGCCTAGATCCTTCATTTCTAGTTATCTCCTGTGGGGTTTTGATGCAGGTGGCTCAAGGGCCACAACTTCGATAAACAAAACCACATAACCTCCCTGTGTGATCTCAGTCCTCCCCCCAATCTCTCCCCCCCTCCTGTGGATTAGCAACATATTATACACACATAACTCAAAACAATCTCTCTTTCTCTCTTCAAAATTCCTTGGCCGAACTCCAGGTGCTAACACCCACCTGCAGCTGAGCACCCCTGTCTGAATCTCCCACAAACCTTGAACTCAACATGTTCAGAAAGAATCACACTCATTTTCTCCCCACACCTGGTGCATATCTGATACAGTGCAGGTTCCTCAGCTTGGCACAATGTCCCCAGTGTCCTTCTCAAGCACAGCCTCCCCTTCCAGTTTCCTGTTTGTTTTGAACAGATCCTGGTTGCACAGACTTTTCTGTGTTGCTGTCCTCTGCCAGAATCCACAGGCTGGGCACAGATGTGCCATGACCTCTGCCCCCAAACACGCTCCTTCCATTCATCCTGCTGAGCTACCTTCAGCCCACAGGTATCCCGGTCATGACTGTGCTCATCCTACTGTATTGTGCTCTTTCACTGATGGTTTTTCTTTGAACTTCAGCACCTCAAAAGCCAGGGCCGTGGCTTTTATACTCCTGCCTCTTGCTATAGAGGTTTAGCACAAAATAAGCAGTCACAGGACAGCTAATGAATCGAATTTCTCAAGGAGAGTGAAAGAGAGGAAAATGACCAGTAAAGTTGAAGGGAAATTTGAAAGAGTTTGCAGGGAGAGGAGAGTGGCTGAAGAGAAAGGACTGTTGAACTGATGTTTGCCTGAGAGATCCAGCAGGGGAGGAGCTGAGGAAGGTGCTGGGATTGGCAATGAAGAGGTCACTGACAACTGCAGGTCCATGTCAGACCAACAGTCCTCTGCCATGAGGGTCAGCCCCTGCAGGACCTCTCATAGGGCAGGCTCATGTCAACAGGGCAAAACTTTCAATATAAATATGATGCACAGCAACGCTCAGACCCTTGTGCTCTGGCCCTCTGATTCACCCCTGGGCCAGGCTGGCTTGATTTAACAGGATGTGCTGGCCTCATAAAGAGCTTTCTTTAGCCACCTTTTCTTGCTACTTCCTCCTTCCAAACTTCTCTGGGTACCTTCTCTGCCTAGTTTGCCCAAGTTCAGCCTGAGCTGCACATCGGGAAGGAGCTCAGATCTGCCTTCCCACCATCACAGGAAGTCCTCTGCAGGGCCTGTTAACTCTCAGATGTACTTCTTATAGACAAATCTGCCCCAGCCCACTGTTCCTGCAACCTCCAGCAAAACTGCCCTGCCTTTCCCGAAACTTTTGGCCCAGCTTCTTTCGTATGCTTTGGTGGATTACGTTTTGTCATTTTGTTCTTCTTAACTCCTTTCAGCTGAGTGCTCTTTGGGCCTCACCTTGCCTTACCCACACCCCTGCACATGTGTCTGCTCATATTTTGTTTTTCCTATAAGCAGAACAGAAAATGAATGCTGCTTCTCTGTCACCCCAGCCTTGTCCATGCAAGTCCTCTGGGCTGCTATGTCTGTTCTACAGTCACATCCCCTTTGCCCTGCCAAGTCTCTGGTCTGGTCTACCCTTTGCTCTTAAAGCTATAGCTGCTATCATTGCTCATTTGAATGCACTATCTACTCTTTCAAAAGTGGGCGTGATATTTGTCACTTAAGTGTCATTTTTAAATACCACTCTCTTTAAAAAGATCATTGAGACCAAGCAATAGTTGAAAGCAGAAATACAAATGAATTTATTAAGAACAACTACAGGGGAAAAAACCCTAATAAGACAATGGTAAAAAAAAAAAAAGGCAATATTAAGATTTGTAAAAAAACAAAACAAAACAAAGACAGAATCAAAGCAGAAAAGAGGAGCAGATGAAATGATGAATATGTGCAAAGATAAAAAGAAAAGGAGACAGGAACAGTGCCAGGAAGAAAACAGAGACAGACAAACAGGACCAAAGTTGAGGTCAGGTTTGTGAGTTTCTGTGTGAGTACATGTGTGTACAGAGGTCAGAGGACAGCCTCCGGTGGCATTCCTCAGAACTTTCTCCCTTACCTTAACTTTTTCTTCTCCCTTCATCCCTTCCTCCCTCCGTCTCTTCATCCCTTCTTCCCTCCGTCACTTCTTCCCTCCAGCCCTCCCTACCCTCTTTCTATCTTTGCTTGCTTTTTGAGACCGGTCTCTTGTTGCTGACTGGAATTCACCAAGTAGACTAGTTTGTTGGCCTGTGAGCCCCAGGGATCCACCTGACTGGATTACAAATGAGTGTTACCACACCCAGCTTCTTTTTGCTTTGTGGACTTTAGGGATCTAACTGAGGTCCTCATGCTTGCAAGGTAAGCACTTTACAAATGAAGCTATCTCCCTTGCTCACAGAGGTGATTTTGAGAGTGTGACCTGCTTCCTCTAGGCTCACCTCTACTAGATAGACCACAGGCTTGGGTTCAGAAATAAGACGCTGTCAGGAAAACAAGAATAATAGACACTGAGTCAGAACAAGATGCAACTCACACAGACCCCCTGCTCCAAATATCTCGGGGGGAATAACAAGACCCACATCCCTAAAGACCACTATCCCTGTCTGGTGGCCTTGAAGATACTGCGATGTGTGTTTTCACAACTGTAGGCACAAATACAGAAAGTTATTTGTCTTGTTATTTGTCATGTAAGCAACGGGATGCTGAAATGAGGCCAAGGCTTGCCCATGTTTCTAGCTCCCGAGAGAGTAAAGGCTTGCTCCAATTTGTTGAAAGGTGAATTAAGAAGACATAGCTGTAGGCTGGACAGATAGCTTAGTGGTTAAGAGCACTTGCTACTCTTGCAGAGGACCCAGAGTTCCCAGTATCCACATGGTGGCTAAAGACCATCCCTAACTGGTTCCAGGGAATCTAACCCTGTCTTAGTTAAGGTTAGCAATAGTATTGCTGTTAAGAAACATACTGACCAAAGGCAACTTGGAGAGGAAAGGGTTTATTTCACTCACAACTTCATACAACAGTTCACCATCAAAAGGAGTGAGGGCAGAAACTCAAGCACAGCAGGGACCTGGGGGCAGGAGCTGATACAGATGCTATGGAGGGTTATTGCTTACTGGCTTGCTTCCCAGGGCTTGCTCAGCCTGCTTTCTTTCTTATAGAACGCAGGACCACCAGCTCAGGAATGGCACCACCCACAATGGGCTGGGCCCTCCCCATCAATCACTAATTAAGAAAATACCCTAGAGGTTTGTCTGTAGCACAATATTATAGAGACAATTTCTCAATCAAGGTTCCCTTCTCTCTGATGACTCTAGTTTGTGTCAAGTTGACATAAAACTAACCAGCACAGATCCCTTCTTCTGACATCCTTGGGCATCAGGCATAAATGAAATGTACACACACACACACAAAGTGAAATCGCTCAAACACATACAATAAAATAAACACTTTAAAAAAAAAGAAAAGAAAGAAAAGGTATTTTAAAAAGAAGATGATTACCAACTTTGCTAGTTTTCTTGTCTTATTTTTTTTCCTCTTCTAAATATCTTGAAGTTGCTTTGCATTTTGGCCACCTAGATTTCTATGGACTATTAATAGTCGGACTTATTAAATGGGTTAATAAACTTCTCAGAACACAGAACACTAAGGTGTTTGTCAGATGAATCTATACAGGCCTTTCCATTTTCTCTCACGATGCTCTTAGAACCAGACAGTACTGCAGATCATCTTGCTCTTTATTCTAGGTGTTGTAGTCCTCCTGTCTGCCTGCCTGCCTCCCTGCCTGTTTCCCTGCCTCCCTGCCTGCCTGTCTCCCTGCCTGCCTGTCTCCCTGCCTGCCTGTCTCCCTGCCTGTCTGTCTCCCTGCCTGCCTGTCTCCCTGCCTGCCTGCCTCCCTGCCTGTCTGTCTCCCTGCCTGCCTGCCTGTCTCCCTGCCTGCCTGCCTGTCTCTCTGCCTGCCTGTCTCCCTGCCTGTCTGTCTCCCTGCCTACCTGTCTCCCTGCCTGTCTGTCTCCCTGCCTGCCTGTCTCCTTGCCTGTCTGTCTCCCTGCCTGCCTGTCTCCTTGCCTGTCTGCCTGCCTGTCTGTCTCCCTGCCTGTCTGCCTGCCTGTTTACCTGTCTCTTTGCCCTTTCATCCACAGGCAGTCTTTCTCCTCTTCCTACCATTTAGACACTGGTGCTCCCCAGGCGACCATCTCAGGCCATCTCCCTCCCATCCCCATGGCTTCTCACAGTGGCACTTTGTAGTTAGCTGATGCCTGATACCTGCTTGACTGCAGTCTCTGCAGGGAAAGGAGATGATTAGCTCTCCTCAGCTTGGAAGTTTGTAAACATTGAAGTTCATTTCAATACGGGTTTCCCATCTATTTGATGACAAGATCGCTAGCTCAACTGTTTTTTTTTTTTTTAACTGAAGTTTTGTATCCATAAGGGACAACTCTGGTCACAGTGGCCTAAAAAGGAGGAGGGTGTCTTACACACATAAGGTTCCCTTGTGCTTTTCTTTCTTGAGACTCCATTTCTTTGCTCACAGTGTCTGCTTTCCCATGGGAAGGAACATCAAGAGTTTTCAGCTAACACAAACTGCTTTCATTTTATTGCAGTGTGTGTGTGTGTGTGTGTGTGTGTGTGTGTGTGTGTGCGCGCACATATGTGTCTATCTGGAAGGCATTCCAGAGAATAACAGAGAATAAGACCACCCAGATTATCTGCTGCTCACCAGCATCTTGAATGGAGTTAGAGGCCATTACCAAACAGAGACAAGTACTGAGGTAGGGGATATCCAAGCAAGCGTGCTGGAGAGCTTGCCCCAAGGAGCTGCCAGTACAGGTGTGGGCAGAATATTTACACCGAAAGGAGGGTCATCCCAGGGAAAGAAAAGATGAAAATTGGGGCGGGGGCTGGTCACAGGGAGGTGTTTGGAATAGTAATTATTACCTCTTCTTGAAGCCCTACTATGAATCAGCACTTTAAACAAATTCTCTTGAATCTAACCTCAGAAGCAGTGTGAGAACTGTAAGAAACACTTTTTTTTTTTTTTTTTAAATCAAGTTCCTGGGGGCTAGAGAGATGGCTCAGTGGTTAAAAGCACTGACTGCTCTTCCAGATGTCCTGAGTTCAATTCCCAGCAACCACATGGTGGCTCGCAACCATCTGTAATGAGATTTGATGCCCTCTTCTGGTGTGTCTGAAGACAGCTATAGTGTACTTATGTACATTAAATAAATAAATAAATAAATAAATAAATAAATAAATAAATAAATAAATAACCAAGTTCCTAATCGCTGTGCTGATACAGGTGAGGACGAAATGAGTTGTCATTATCACCCATTGCCTACCATGTATCAGGCAATGAATAGTTGCTAGGGATAAGATGTTAAGACTTGTGTGGTTTCTGCCCTCACTGAGCTATAGGCAGAGAAACACTGCTCAATATGGTAGTTACTAGCCACATGTGCCTATTAAAATTAATGTTTAGTTCCTCAGTCACTAGTTGCATTTCATCATGTGTTCAATGTCACAAGTGGATGGAGACTGCCAACGAGACTGCCAACATTTCAAAGAGTTCTGTTGACCAGCATGGAATGGAAAGAGGCAGAGGAAGCAACAAGCAATTGCATATCTATGTAGTAAAGGTGGGGTAGAAACTTATGGGTGCAGGGGAGCATGCTACTTATATTAATATTCTTATTATAATTAAGATGTTGAAACCAAGGCTCAGTGAGGTCAGTCAATGAGAACAAGTTCATCTACTTGCCAAGTGAGAGAGCTGGGATTTGAACTCAGGCTTGTCTTCTTCACATGTTATTTAGGTTGTTTTATGGCAGAAATAAGCCAACCCACAGGTAAGGAATTATTTAAAGAGCCAAGGCACCACTTGTGGGAATGTGACATTTTGGGCAAAGGCAAAGATGAGCAAGGTTGGCAGAGGACCACAGGTAAACCAGTCAGGCTGGAGAGGCAGTGATTTGTTGAAATCATGTCCTAGGAGAGGTAAGTTGGAACCTGTCTGTCTTGACTAAAAGCCAAGGAACAAAGAGGCTTAGCACTAGATGAAGGTGGGTCTTTAGAGGATAGGACAGGAGCATGGCCTGGCTAGAACCACTCCATACGAGAGAGCAGCAGTGTTTAGGAGCAACTGGCCATGAACAAATCTAGGGAGACCAGTTTAGGATTATAAGGAGATAGAAAGGAAGGGTGTGGAGGAAGATAGGCACTGGGGCCTAAAGGTCTAAGGTTAAGGTTCAATATTTTGTATCACTGGACAATATCCTTTTCTATTGTGGGCTTCTTCCCTCAGACTGCAAAAAGGCACAGCAAGCAGATGATCTCCGAGGTTCCCTTACCAATGGTAGTCTAGGAGTCTACAAATGTGAAAGACATTAGGTTAGGGAAAGCACTAGTGTATGTGGGGTTAAATATTGAGGCAAAGAAGATGGCTGTCAAGGACCATCTCAAGATGAAGAGACAATTATTTTCCAGTGACAAAGACAGCTAAGTGTGTGCAGGAGCTAGCTTGTCTTTTATTTTGGATGAGTACGGGATACAGAAGCTGGAAAGATAGTGAGAAAACAACAGTCTTAAAAAGAAAACAATGGAAATGTAAATAAAGTATCAAAAATAAAAAAAAAGAAAACAATGGGCTTGTTTTAAAGAGATTCTGTAGCGCTAGAGGCCATCATTTTACATTCCCACCCTCAAGTCAGCTTTTAAACTGTTTTTGACTTATGATTTACAGGTAGGAAATACAATTTACACCAGGTGTCCAATATTCATACCTGAAAATAAAGGGTTTATGAGACAACAGTCGACCTTCCTAAGGGCAATGGGCTCTAATATTTTTTGCTGGATTCTAATATTTTGTTGGCTTTTCAAAGGCTTTGTTGTCACCCACTTAATTTCTTTTATGATCTATTCATGTATCAGAACTCAACAAGTTTTCCTAAGTTGGAGGCAAAGGCAGGGCGTCCTGTGCAGAGGTTCAGAAGTGAGCTAAAGAGTCAAACCAGGGCAGGGATCCAGGCTTGGAGAGTTTAAAGAACGTTCCGCTCAGCAAAACCCCGGAACCGCTAGGTGGGACCCTCCCACCCGGATGATGGAGGAGAGGGCTCTCCAAACATTGGGGTCAGGCGTCCACCCTGACGTTGCGTTTTCCCGGAGCCTGCAGGGAGCTCCCCCGACATTCTCCCGAGAGGACTACGCGCCCACTCCCTCCATTCATTTCCCTCGCGTGTGGGCTAGAACGGAGCCCGCACGCGCTGGGGCGAAGACACTTTGCCCGGCAGCGGGACTGCCGTCGGCAGCAGCAGATCGCGCTCCCCGGCCCGGCCGGCGCGCGCACACCCACGCGCGCACTCCCAAGCACGCACACACAAAGTTGTGGCCGCCTCCACCGCGGAGCTCAGATCGGCGGCTGCGGGTCGGCGCACCGCGCTCTCGCACAGCCCGGCTGGCACGACCGCTCGGCTCCCCTCGGGCCGCTCTCGGCCCCCGCCGACGCCCGGCTCTGCCCTTCGGCTCGGCCCTCCCCGCCTCGCATCCGTGCCATCGGCGCTCGATTGCGCGCGGACTCCCTGGGGCTCTTCCCGGCTCGTTCGCTCGCGCTTGCCCGCCCGCTCGCGCCCGGCCACGCCGCCCCGCCCCCGCCCCCTCCCCCTGCTCCTCACGGGCAACTTTTGCCGGCGCCCCCGCCTCACAGCCATGCGGAGCTGAGCTCCGGCCCGGGCCCTGGCCGCCGCAGCCCGCCCCGGCTCCCGCCCTCGCGGACCCGCCCGGCCCTTGGCCTCGGCGCCTTAGCCGCCCCGGGCCGGCCGAGCCCCCCGCGCAGGGCCCGGGCCGCGGCTACGGCGGCGGCGGCGGCGGCGGCGGCGGTGGCGGCGACGCGCCCGCCCGGCCCCCTCCCCCGGCGCCGGCCAAGTGAGGCGGTGATGCGGGCGCTGGCGGCCTGGGCTGCGCCGAGAGCGGAGACACAGGCTCAAGATGGCAGATTCCCACTGAGGCTGAGGGGGCCGAGCTCGCGCGCCGCGTTCCCTTCTCCGTTGCCATGAACCGCGGACACCCCGGCCCCGATGGCCCCCGTGTACGAAGGTAAGCGGCGCCCAGCCCGCGATCCCCCGCTCGCTCGGCCCGCCGCGGCCCCCGTAGCTTTGTTCTGCCCGCGGCCCCTCGCCCGGCAGCCCCCGGCCGCAGCCCCGGGCCCTGGTTCTGGGGGCTCGCGACCCTCCCCGGTGTTCCCATCCCGGGCCCAGACGGGACCGGAGCCGGCCTGGAGCAGGATCTTATATCCAGGGCAGAGAAGGCGGCTGGGGGGTGTGTGCCGGTGGGCTGCTGCCCAAAGAAAAGAAATGGGGGAGGCGTGTGGGAAAAGACGGATCCGTGACTGCTTTCTGTTTATTTGTGATAAATGAAGGTGATGCGGTCCTCCCCCATTACCTTTAAACGATCTCTTTTCTACTTGTCTGTCCTCTCTGCTCCCCTTTCCAAACATTTCCACTCCCACTCCACACTCCTTTATTCTTCCCGAGCCTCCGATTTTTTGGGGGTGGTGGTGGTGGTGTTGGTGGCCGTGGAATCCGATTGAAAGGGGCCAAGCGATGAGAGAGGGTTGAGATGAAAAGTCCATTTCAGACCCAGGCAGAACAATGAAATAGGCTCAAAATCTCCCCGCAGTTGGCGTGTGGAAGGGAGAATGTAGTTTGGCTTTTTTGGGGGGCGGGGAGACGAAAGGAGGTTTTCTGGCTCGGCCTGGGTAGATCGGTGCTGTGCACCTTCACCTGGCGTTGGCTGATTTTTTCCCATTTGACTGTCTTCGGAAGAAAGAAAAGGTAAGGCGATACAGCTGCCTCGCGCACTCTTTCGGTTCTCTTCAGTCAGTTCCGTCAGCTTGCAGCGAGAAAATCAAGCCGGAATCAACTAAGTTTTTACACTTCTATGTTTTTGTGTGCTTGTAGTACGGGGTATTTTTACAACCAAAGTGTGCCAGATTTTTTCAGTTATTTCATCGTGAAAATGTTTCTCTCGTGAAATCATTGAAATAGCAGCCCTTTACATACTTTTAGCGTGGGTCCATCTGGCTTTCTTTCGGTTTTGTTCAGATATTCTGTGGATGAAATTGCAAATGAGAGGGAAATGGGTTTGCCAGGAACCAAGAGGAGGGGCTAGGGGAGATTGTAATCCTATAAACCCGGGGAACTGTTGGGCCGAGTAAAACAGGGATCTCATTAATAGTTTTATCTCTGTTAGGAAAGGCTGATTTAAAAAAAAAAAAAACTTATCTGAAAAGAAAATCTGTTATTAGTTCCAGGGCTCTAAATGAATTAGGTTTCTGCATGGAATAAAGTTACCAGTCAGGCTCTGAATAACGAGGCTGTAAATAACCTATGGACTGTAAATATTTTTTCCAGAGTCTCTTAGAAACAAAGGGGCTGTTTAGAAAGCAACAGAGAAATGTTATTCCAGGGGCTTTCCTCTTTGATTCCGAAGAACACAAGGTCTATTTAACCGTTCCACAAAACAAAACAAAATTTCGGATCACTCCACCACGTAGAATAGGAACATGCCAGTGGGGACGTGAACATGTAGGAGAGCCCATGTCGGGCATTCATTGTTCATCTGTGTCTAGGGGAGGGGGGCTGCAGTCAAAGCTCCCACTGTCTAGAGTGTTAAAACGAAACAGTTTTCTCTTTATTAAGTACCTCCTTGAGACTCCCTCTGCTGGACACTCGTGAGCATTTTAGAAAGAACTTGGCATTGAATTCACAACTGTAATAGAGGAATAAAAATTCCCCTTCCCGGAGGCTGGGTAGGTGGGTCGAGATGTATTTTGTCAATTTTGCACAAAGCCACCCTGGGAACTTGATTTATCATGTTGATTTCATATGAAATCCATGAGGAGTGTAGGCTACCCCCCTGGGGCTAAGTAAGACCCAGCACAGTTGGCCCTAGAACCTTGTTCTTTTAGTGATTTTGTGGGAAAAAGGATTACAGGTGTGTAAAGCGTTACACTGTAGCACTGTGGAGCTCAGAGGTCTCTCCCGGCTATAGCTTTTCTTCCCAACCCTCTCTATCCCAGGAAACTTAATGTGTCACCTCCTCTCAACCCTGGGTTTTCTTGAGCCTTGTCTGTGGGTTCTCTTAATTGTTCTTTTGTTTGTAGCTTTTTTCTTCCTTGGGAGCCTCTCTTTACAGCTTTAGAATTGTTTTCCTAGTCTTACCCAGCACTACTTCTCCACCAGCCCAGAATCCCTCAGCCCAAAGCTCAGGCCTGTCTGGTCTTTTTGAGAGACTCTTAGGTATGCTATGAGACAGAGAAATGATCTTGAGAGTCAAGGTCTACACTTCGAGGATCTACATTCACTCACAGTGGTGAGTGTGTCCAAGACCACAGTGACCTCTCCCTTGACCCCCAGGGACAATCTGTGGATTCAGTGAGCCTGATTTTTATCATATTTCAACCAGAACCCAGGGACTGTGTGTGTGTGTGCGCGCGCGTGTGTGTTGTCTTAAATGAACAAGGCTTTAATTACAGTCTTCTCTAAAAGAGATTTCTCCTCCTAATAGTTCCACACGATTCTTCTCAGAAGTCTAATGACACATGAGACTTTTTAGCTGGAATTTCTCAAATGGAGTATGACTGGAATACCTAGTGAAGGCCGGAATGTAGAAATCTAGGCAGGTGGCTGTTTTTGAAACAAAGCATATTTGATAATACGAATTAATAAGTGGCAAAGTGTAATCAGTCTTCTAGTACTGTCTTCAAAAGTCGGTTTATAAATATCACATTAGTTTTCAGTGACGATACTGATCTAGTTAAACTTCTTGTAATAAAGGGGGTTATTTTCTTAGAAGGTTAAACATTTGCCTTGTGATTCTATTTCTTCATCACCTTGCTTACCAAGGCCTTTTCAGTGTGCAGTGCAAAGGTCAACCACAGGGGTCTGTATCTCTATGGGTTCCCAATTAGAGAGACCTAAATCCCAAGTTAACTATGTCTCACTTACCTGAGATGTGGCTTGTTGACCAGTGTGGAGGAAACCAAAGAAACTTTCCCATTCAGACTTGTAAACACTGGCATGCTGAACTCCCCCATCTGATGGGCCCGGAGACACCTGACCACCAAGATGCAAGCCAAGAAACAAGATTCTGAATCATCTTCCCTGAAAAGAATTTTATGATGCATCATCTATAATATCTTTGCCTATGTTTTTGTTGTAAATTTTTAAATAAGAAAGCATAACTATTGTTTTCCTTGTGGTTACATTTGAATAGTGAATCAAAACTCATTAGTTTTATCTTTAATACTGGACAGGATGGCAGGACACTCAAATCAGAGAAAGTGGAGTTTGAGTCTAGCTTATGACTTTGGTATCTTACTTTTCAGAACTTTTAGCCTTTATTGGATTGTGTGAGGATACTATTAGAACCGAGTATATTTAGTCGAGTTCCTGCCTAGGGTAGGCATTTTCTCAGTATGTGTTAAATCCCTCTGTCTTCTTAGTTGTTTACAGGCATGACAACTCTAGGGAAAGCATAACCCTCAAATAGTTTAGAAAACCAGCAATAGGAACATTTTGATTTCAATTATTAATCTCCTGCTATTCCTTTTCTAGTTTGGGAACCAGCAACAATAAACCCCTATAGCCACAGAAGAAAGAACCTTTTTTTTCCCTCCTCTGTGACCTTTCCAGAGTCTTTATTCCCATCAAGCTTCTGCTGGTTTCAAGTAGAGAATGTCTCTTCCGTAGCAGCACTTTTGTACTGTGTTTAAAATGTGCAAACAGCTAGTAAGGCAGCGTTTCAGGGACTGCAGCTGTATTCCTAGAAGGTATTCCTGAGAATGAAAGCTGACTTTTGCCCTTAGCAAGGACTCATTCCTATACAAGGTGGCAGGCTGGATAAGGAGTCCCCAAAAGTTCCTTACTGGCTCTTTTCAGAGGAGAGGCTCCTACCCAGCCACATGGCAGGATCTGCCTCACTAGGCAATTAAACATGAATTTCTTACCAAAGAAAATGAGGGGCTTTATGCAAATTATAGTTGCTTACATGCTTCATATTGTTTCATGCTCCTTCATTTCTTCGTTTCTTCCACCTTTGAGGCTTGTATGGAACAAAGTACTGATGATCTAGAGGGTAGGACATGTGTGCATTTTTTATTGTTCTCAGAATGCATGCTTTGCTAGTGCTTTCTGGTAGTCTTAGTATGACGATTCAACCGCTTGGGGCTGCAGTCAAAGGCCGGATTCAGAATAATGCCAGCAGACTTTGTGTGACCACTAATAGAGTGTGAACTTGAAAGGCCCACACTCATAATAGCTCCATTTCATGCGGCAATACTTTGTTGAAGGAGAAAGGAAAAAAAAAAAAAAAAAAACCCAGAAAATTGAAAACCCAGAATACAGGAAGATCTTTATTTTTTTTCTTTAAAAGAAACTGAGAATCTTGAAGGTTGATGATGGTGATTATGACTTAGCCCGTGATTTGGGTCATGTACTTTCTGCACTCTCTACTCGCTGAACTCCCTGTTTGTTCCTCCTTCAGCAGACCGGGGTGCATCTGTCATGCACTCATTCAGTAAACACTTACAAAGGCTCTGCTGTGTCCTGGGCCTCATGACAGGTTCTGTGTTTAGAGAAATGACAAAGACTTGGCCTCTGACCTCTGGAGTTCAGGAATAGGGGAAGTGAAAGTCAAAATATTTAAACTCATACAGATTACTGGGCAGTGTGTCTGACCCAGATGCAGTGGGTGTTTGCTTTTTTTTTTTTTTTTTTTTTTGGTTTTTCAAGACAGGGTTTCTCTGTGTAGCCCTGGCTGTCCTGGAACTCACTCTGTAGACCAGGCTGGCCTTGAGCTCAGAAATCCACCTGCCTCTGCCTCCCAAGTGCTGGGATTAAAGGCGTGCACCACCACTGCCCAGTGGTTGTTTGCTTTTGTGTGTGACAGTTCTTACATACTCTTGTTTTCTTAAGGTGTGAAGGGAAGACCCCAACTTTCCTTTTATATTGAAATGTTTTCTTTAGTTGAACTAAATTTTTTTTTATGAATTTTAAAGCTTCTCATTAAGATTTCCTTAGGAATTTCTTAAATATCACTACCTCCTTTGCAGAGGATACTGTTTTCCTCTTTCATTATTTAACTTTTATTGTGTATCCTCATCAGTGCAAATACTATTCTCACATGCACATGCTGCTGGGTATGTTTTGTTTTTCACATTTAGAGTTGAAGGCTGTGTTGTGGGAGTGGTTCTCCCATCCCTGTTTGCCTGTTGGAGAATTCCTTCCTGGCTTCACTGTCTCACTTGTATTCCAGATGGTCACGTGGTGGGCACTCACTGGCGGGACATAGATGGGTCATCACACAGCAGCTTTCAGTAGTCATTTCTCGGGAGCAGGTCATTCTGGGCAAAGGCTGGCTGTGCTCTTAAGTTGGGAACATAGAGCCTTGGAGCAGGAGCCTCTGAGAAGTGAAAGCTGCCTCCCTGCCTTTAGCAGAACCACCTGGGAGGGGGTGAAGGGGCTATGCCCTTGTCTAATCATATAGTAGATGGCATTCTTTCCATTCCCTTTGTAGCCACTGAGGAAAGAACACCCCCCCCCCCTTTTTCCTGCAGCTGTGTTCCTGAAAGGTATCCCTGAGAATGAAAGGTGACCTTTGCCCTTAGCAAGGACTCATTCCCTGACTTGAATCTTCAGCTAACTGATAGCTGCTATTCAGGAGAGAACATTAGCAATTCCTCATTAACCAGTTCTAGTATTTCATGAATCTGATGGTCCAGAGATCCCAGGGCCTGCTACTTTTTTCTCTAAAACCTCTCATATATTTGAAGATAATAATTGTACTCCTTACTCCCCCCCCAGCCTCTTTTTCCTCTGAAACATCTCCTTTCCCTGTTGTGAACTCTCTAGTTTTTCTCCATTACAAAAAATGGTGGTAATCAAATCTGAATGCAATTCTTTAATGATAGTCTTATTAGTATAAAATATGCAAGAAAAGGGACTTTAGGATTCTCACTTCCTGGGAAGCTTCTGGAGAGCAAGAGCCATGTCTTTTTCATCTTTGTGTTCCCAATTGTAGCTGTACAATTCCTTAGCCCTAGTAGGAACTTCATAAACATTTGTAGCATTGACTTCTTTTTAATGTCATCTGAGCAATACTTTACAATAGCCTGGGTTCATGACTTCCTTGCAAAAAGATAGGATCTGACTTAATAGTCCTGGCTGGCCTGGAACTAGATAAGTAGACCAGGCTGACCTGAAACTCATAGATATCCACTTGCCTTTGCCTCCAGAGTACTGGAATTAAAGATGTGTGCTACCATGCCTGTCCCCTGCTGAATTTTTTTATACTTTTGTCTAACATCCTCACCACCAATAAAGTTGCCACCTTCTGCTGGACTCTATACATCCCTTTGAATTTCATCTGTCTATTTCCAGCTCTTAGGGTCTTTCTTAAGTATCTGCTGAAGAACAGACAGGATGCAGAGGCCATAAAGTATCTCTTATTCAGATTGGTTAAAGAAAAGAGTGCACAGAGTCTTTGTGACTCAGTGTAATATTACTTCACCCAGGTTAGAAAGGACAGTTTGTCAAAATTCTTTATAGATTCTGAGTCAGCAAAGCCCGTACCTGTTTTACCAGTCAGTGAGCCAGGTGTTTATGATAGTGGTTACAAGGCCAACTTCAGAGGGCATCCTCCTCCTTGACAGCCTAGAGCCAGTAGGAAGGACAAAGGTGTAATGGACGGTCTCATTGCCACCAGGTCTTTTTCTGATGGATGACTTTGCTATTAAAAAAGTAACTTAGGGAAATCATTACCAAAAAAAAAAGCAGCAAATCTTCAAAACTAAAAACTAGTCTTGTGGTGTCACTTATTTGTGAATCTGCTCCTGACTAGATCTGTAGTGAAGTGCGGAGTATTCCTTCTTTTATGATTCTTGCCTAACTACTTTTGCACTAGCACATTCTTATCAATAAGTGCCATGTTTAAATAGAACTAAGACTGATGGGCTCTTTTGTGTGTGCTAATGTGTAGACATTATAAAAACCTCTGTCTGTCACAAAGAATGCCATCTAATACATAATAGAACAAGGCACCCCTCCTTTGGTGGTTCTGTCCAGCTGCAGTGAGACATCGCCTCGAAGCACTTCATAACCTGGGTTGAAAACAGCCATTCTCATCCTCACAGTTACAGATCGTGTCTTGATTACAAAGACTTGTTTGTCAAAGTGGGGCATTTCCCTCCACACCCCAATATTTCATTATTCAATCTGTGAATTATTTTTCAATTATAATATGACTTTTCCAAGGGATTGTCAAACTCCATTGTGCCAGTTTTGTGTAGAACTTTAGCATTATCCTGTTTAAGAAGTCCGTTTTTGTGGTCCTTGTACCTGCAGCCTGTAAAAATTAACACAAAAGAAAGATTTGGAAAATTGGTTTGTTGCAAGTTGTGGAAAGTTTTATTGTTTTTGTTTGTTTGTTTGTTTTCCCCCACTTTTTCCCACCCTCCAATAAAGAACTTATAGAGTTCTGTCAAAAACCGGTTTGCAGATTCCTGGAATTCTGCAGAAAGACATCAAGTTTACCTTCCACATTCTATGTACCTGCATCCAGTCATCAGAATCCATGCTGATAGCAGGGACTTCAGGTGGGAAGGCAGTTTCAGAGAATCTTATTCCAGGGAGAGTGAAAGGACACTCCAGAAGGCACACATGTAGTCTGCTTCACTCTGGATCATTTATATCTGTAGCTACAGCCTAGAATGATCACTGTGACTCATTAAGTATGACCTGAACCATAAGGAAAAAATTAATTGATATTCATTATGTTCTGCTTACTGAGATGGGGAAGGCTTTCTAATGTATTACAGAAATGAAAATGGTCAAAATAAAGTTTCACTTGATTATACCATGACTCACTCCACAAAGGGTTTAAGGCCACATAAAGAGTTAAGTTTCTGGTAGGGAGGGAAATTAATTTATGTAGATCAGTTTCGTGGGTCAGCCTATTCCAGGGAAGCCGGATAAATGAGGCAGTCCTTTATAAAGACAACAGAAACAGTCAAAGCTCTTGTGCTGGCTTAACAAGGTGAATGAGCAGAGTGCATAATGGGATTCATTTGCAAAGTAATTTTTGCTTGGCTGGAGTGGTGAGCACAAAACAGACCAGCAGATGAGGACAGTAAGTGTTCTGGATCAGTTGTCAAAGCTTAAAAGGGTTCCAATTCAAGAGACATTTTATGGTGTGAAGAAGGGGACTAGTATCAAAATGATACTTGAACCAGGTGATTTTTAGTGGCCTGGATGTAATAGGAGGAGGGAGGGAACTTGGGCTAGTTTGCCAGGAGGCTGGATACTGTGGAAGGAGGTGTGAGCACTCTGGAGATGCTGGTGTCTGAGCTGCCTAGAGTACATTCAGAGAGAGTATGTGTCAGTGGTGTCTGGCCCAGAGGCTCAAGAAGTATTTGTTCTATTTGGCTTTCCTCCTGTACCTCTGAAAGGGATCTAGTATCAGTGAGATTTGCTGGTTTGGGTAAAATTTTTTTTTTTTTTTAATTCTTTTAAAACTTTCTTCTTTTTGTAGGCTTCTTTACATTGTACAGGGCCTTCTTGGACCATAGTACAACCTGGTAGGGCCTTCATAAGTTAGTGTTCTACCTCTGACACATGAGGGTCCTAAAGTCCAGATCAAAGAAGAGGCTGCAGATGCTGCCTAGGGAGGCTAGGGTGGGAGTGGCGTGAAGTTATGGCGGTGTGCACAGAATCTCACAACAGCCTAGAATGCCGAGCTTCTAGGTGCCTAGGATTCATCAGAACCACTTCCTGTTATCCCCAGTCCTTGAGGGAGCTACTGACCTCTAATCTCCTGGTGTGCCTGGCAGCCTGCAGTATTGCACCAAGGCCAGCATCTAAAGGTTGTTTTTCTTTCCTGGGGAGAGCAAGGCCCTCAGTTCCAGCATTTTCAGTCTAATGTTAGGAGCTCATTCCTTATGTTTTCCTCAACAAGTTTACAGCTTGTCACTACGAGCTACCTATTGACAACAGAAAATCACAGGCAAGGGACCAGTATAATCCTGATTAGTTTCACAGAACCTCAAAGCACTGTTAAGTCATGAAGCAGCTGTTAGAACAGTTTTGCCTTTCTGAGGTTCAGTTTTGAGGCATTCTTGCCCTTTGACATGACGACAAACTCGAGACCCCACTTGGGATCCTTTGAGCACACTTGCATTGGTGTTGGTTTTGACCTGACTTGGAAGCATTTCTATCCTGCTGAATAACTTCTGGACACAGACCTTATTTAACACTGATGAGAGTATAAACTAAGGGCAGGTTTGCTTTGACATTAGCAGATCTTGGGGCAAGAGTGCATCTGATTACCTGCCACTCCGTCATCCTGGTTAGTGAGTCCAAACTGCAGTCACCCCACCTCCTCTTGGGACTTGGGTATCCTATGGATGCTTGTCAGGCCTAGGAGTACATACCCCCAGACCCTGAGAAGGCTTGAGACCTACAGACAGGGAGCCTACAGCCCTGGGGATGTAGGAGATAGTGGATTTTCAGCCTATGGATGGGCACACCCCTTGGCTCTGGAGACCCCTCAGCCATAGAGCAGGGTGCTAGGTGCTCTGAGTCTTGCCTAAAGGCAATGCTAATAGGGGGCAACTTGTATTTCAAACACTTCAGTAATGAAGACTATTTGAAATGTTTCCTCTGTGCAGTTGTGTCACCTCATGTTCTGTTCCTCATTCTCTTTCTTCTCTCCTATTTATCTCATGCTTGGGGTTGCTTCGTAAAGCACAGGAGTCATGAAACTGACCCATGTCCTATGGCTTGCTAAGGTAGCTCCAATAGTCAGCCTGTTCCTCCCATCAGTGAAACTTCATGGAAGACTAGTAAATCTGATAGCTACTCTGTTGTGTGAGTTTTGGCCACTGGCAGTTAGGGCCTCCCCTCCTGCTCATCCTTGACAGTATCTCTCCTCTCCACTTTAAGTGCTTATTATCAACCCACAGGGCCCCTCTGCCTACCTATTTATCCTTCTGACTCTGTGGATCTTAGGCATGTTTGTACCTTGTTATCCTGGTAGGTGGGAGGGTCTAAGGGATGTCATAGAACTCTCTGAAGTGTATCTTTGTGGGGCATTATTTTGGAGAACCATCAGTCACTTAGAGGGCTTGTTAAAACATGTGGCCCTGCCCCTAGAGTTTCTAATTTGTGAAGTCTGTGATAGGCCCCAGTTGCATTTCCAGTGGAAAGTCATTGTTTTGGAGGAATGCATTCTTAATGAAGAATCAGTGCACATTTAAAATCAGATAGGTATTTTGATGAAAGTTTTTCTTAGATGTGTGGGGGAGTGACACGGCATTAGCATGACTGGCAGTCCTGCTGCCTTTGTGACTATGACTTACTGAGAGGCTCAGGAATGTGCAGAGGCTGCCTCTGTCCTCTCATAGACCTTCCCATCCCCTCTGGCATGTCAGCATTTGCAGGAGTTACGTCCTCTGGGCCTTCCACAGCCAACTAGTCTACAGTGGTACAGTTTGGCCCTGGGACCTTGGAACAGACTGGGCAGTCATCATTCACATAGTAACATATTATTATTAGCTAATGTTTAAGAGCTCTGTGATTTTCTCAATTTATAGAAGGGGAAATTGAGGCTTGACAGTGTTTAATAATGTATTTGAAGCCTCTGACTAGTCATAGTAGAGCCAGAGCTTGAACCAGAGTCTACCTGACACCAGCCTGCTCTTGTCTTGACGTGCAGGTTGCTTTCCTTCTCACAGGTTTGTTAGAATGGTCCAGACAACACACAGTAAGGATCTAGAATCCTTCAAAGAGAAGAAATAACTAAATTAAGACCATTAGTGCTAGATTGTTAATCTCCCCAGTACAAATGTTCTTCAACACCCAAACCAGACAAGGTAATGAGAGCAAAGCATAGTGTAGTGGCTGGTGTGGAGGAGGGGTGTGGAACAGGACAGCCAAGCCATGAGCCCACTTTGAGCAAGGAGATGTGTTTTGAAAAGCTGATGCACATAGACTTATCAAGCACACGAGGTTGCCTGTTGCATAGTAAGACTTTACTGGATCCCTGTGGCATTGCTGCAGGGTTGACTGCACTGTTAGCAAGCTGTACATATGACATAGGAAGGTGAGGTGGCCCACCCTGCAGAAGAATCAATACAAAGCAGCCTAGATCCAACTGGTATCTTTTATTGTCAGGTTATGCCTGTGTAGTGGAGACTTCCCAACCATTGTAGATAAGGAAGTAGAATTAGTAAATATGTTGGTTCTTCTCTAGACATAAATGACTTTGTTTCAGTCAAAATCTGAGTATTTTAAAACTAGAGAGACAGATTTATGTTGCTTTCCTTGAAAGATAAAGTAGTAGGCATAGAAGTTAGGTCTGAAAGGGAAAAGTAGTGAACCTAGTACAAAAACAAACCATACCACCCAAAGTATAGCATGACTTTTTGTTTTATTTGAAACAAAATCTTTCTATGTAGCCTATACTGGCCTCAGACTCTATGTAACAAAGGCTAGCCTAGATCTCAAGATTTTCCTACTTTTAGCCTTCTGAGTACTAGAATCACAGGCCTGTGTTGTCATACTTTAAGAGTGAGTGTGTGTGTGTGTATGTATATGTATACATGTGTTCGTGAGTGCAGTCAAATATTGGGATCAAACCCAAGGTCTTCCATATATATATATATATATTGTTGTTTTGTTTTGAGACAGGGTTTCTCTGTATAGCTCTTGCTGTCCTGGAACTCACTCTGTAGATCAGGCTGGCCTCGAACTCAGAAATCCACCTGCCTCTGCCTCCCAAGTGCTGGGATTAAAGGTGTGCACCACCACTGCCTGGCGGGTCTTCCATATTTTAAGCAAGTTTTTTACCATGAGATACAGCCCCTGCTGGCCCCTAAAAGGCCATATGACATTTCTTATGGGACAGATTAGATAAGCCAGACTCTGCTGCCTGAGAGTGTTCAACAAATGATGGAGGAGGAGCCCCAAAGTAAGGAGAGGAAAGCTGACAAGTTATATCGTGTTATACGACATTCTCATAAGTCTTACGTGATTAAAGCATGAGATTCAACCAATATCAGCTAAGCACACTCAGCATGTCAGAGACTGTTCTAGGTGCCTACTGGACAGCAGCACACCAAATGGATAAAACTCTGCCCCGAAGCAGCTTGTGTTGTAGTGAATGAAAACAAATAATCTATATTTTTTAAGCTTGAAAGAAATAGAAGTGGACATTTATTAAATCCCTGGAAAGGTTGAAATTTCTAAGATTAGAATCTATAGATAAAATCACAGAAAAATATCATTAATATTGTCAGAGTAAACATTCCCCAAATGTTAAGTTTATTTCTGGCTTTACCATCATGAATTATTCCCTGTAACATTAAAGTTTGTCTGAATTTTAAGATTTGTTCTCCAAATTTTGTTTACCAGGTCATTTGAACATTTGTCATATTTTAGATATATACCAATAGATTAATTTCATCCTCAAAGTGCTTTCAAACTAAACAAATCAAATTACCAAGATAAAGACTTAAATGAGCCCTCCTGTTTATTGTGGAAGAAAAGGAGTTTCTGGCTGTACTTGGGTCTGGACCCTGTTCTCTAATTCTTTTCTCTTTGAGTGACATGTGTCCTAGACTTTGAATACCACTTGAGTGTGTCTGTGACTCTCAAAGTTTTGTCAATACTTGGACTGTTTTTTTGTTTTTGTTTTTTAAATTAATTAATTTATTTCTGGAGTCATGAAGTTTATTTAACATCTCTGTGTAGATATCTCATGGGTATCACAACTTTAACACATTTAAAAAAACTCATGGTCACCTGTGTGAAGTACACTTGAGTTTGCTTTGTTCCCACCCAGTCCACTGCACACAGTAGTGGACTCAGAAGCAATGGAGTCGTCTACACCATTGTCTATTTCCTATTTAATCCATCACCACTTTTTATTGATTCTTTTTTTTTTTTTTTTTTTGCTTCCCTAGTATAGCCATTCTCATTATTAGCTGTAGTTAGTTCTGTGAAGTTGCTGTGAACCCTGAATTAATGAACAGTGATCCATTATTGGTAGGGAAAACATAGGACTAATTTCCTGTGATTTTTTTGGTCATGTTTTTAATTGATCTCTACATGGCATCATTACCATTGGTGGTTTTTTTTCTTTTTTCTTTATTTTTAATTTTTATTTTTTGATACTTTATTTACATTTCCAATGTTTCCCCCTTTCCAGGTCTCCACTTTGGAACCCCCCCATCCCCTCCCCCCTCCTCTCCGCCTCTATGAGGGTATTCCCCCACCCACCCACCCGCCCACCCACTCCCGTCTTCCCACATTGGCATTCCCCTATACTGGGGCATCTAACACCCTCAGGCCCAAGGACCTCTCCTCCCCCTGATGGCCAACAAGGCCCTCCTCTGCCACATATGGGGTCCTAACCATGGGTCCCTCCATGTTTATTCTTTGGTCGGTGGTCTAGTCTCCAGGAGCACGGGGGGGGGGGGGGTCAGGCCAGTTGACACTGTTGTTCCCTC
>CM052700.1:96792644-96833882 GCA_028551405.1 Uromys caudimaculatus
GAGAAGTCTGGTGTAATTCTGATAGGCCTGCCTTCATATGTTACTTGACCTTTTTCCCTTACTGCTTTTAATATTCTTTTCCTTGTTTTGTGTATTTGGTGTTTTCACTATAATGTGACGGGAGGAATTTCTTTTCTGGTCCAGTCTATTTGGAGTTCGGTAGGCTTCTTGTATATTTATGTTCATCTCTTTCTTTAGGTTAGGGAAGTTTTCTTCTATAACTTTGTTGAAGATATTTAGTGGTCCTTTAAGTTGGGAATCTTCACTCTCTTCTATACCTATTATCCTTAGGTTCTGTCTTCTCATTGTGTCCTAGATTTCATAGATATTTTGGGTTAGGAGCTTTTTGCATTTTGCATTTTCTTTGACTGTTGTGTCAGTGTTCTCTAGGTATCATCCGCACCTGAGATTCTTCTATCTCTTGTATTCTGTTGGTGATGCTTGCATCTATGATTCCTGATCTCTTTCCTAGGTTTTCTAGCTCCAGGGTTGTCTCCCTTTGTGATTTGTTTATTGTTTCTATTTCTATTTTTAGTTTCTGGATGGTTTTGTTCATTTTCTTTGTCTGTTTGATTGTGTTTTCCTATAATTCTTTAAGGGATTTTTGTGTTTCCTCTTTAAGGGCTTCTAGTTGTTTACCTGTGTTCGCTTGTATTTCTGTAAGGGAATTATTTATTTCCTTCTTAAAGTCTATCATCATCATTAGAAATGATTTTAAACCTGAGTCTTGCTTTTCTGGTGTGTTGGGGTATCCAGGGCTTGCTATGTTGGGAGAGCTGGGTTCTGATGATTCCAAGTAGCCTTGGTTTCTCTTCCTTATGTTCTTGCCCTTGCCTTTCGCCATCTGGTTAACTCTGGTGTTTGCTGGTCTTACTTTCTCTGGCTGTGGCTTGTCCTTCCTGCAAGCCTCTGTGTCAATACTCCTTGAAGATCAGCTCTCTCTGAAAGGAATTTGGGTTTGGAGAGCTGTGGCGCAGGGTCAGCTCTGGGGTGCAGACAGAAACCAGAAGGATCTTGTCCCCAGCTGTCCCTTGGTTCCTGTGTCCTGATGGCTCTGCAAGGGTCCCTCTTGATCCAGTGAATTTGAACAGAAGAGGTGGTCTTGCCTGTGCTCGAAGGTGTGTTGGCACTCCTGGGATACCAGCTCTCTCCTGGCACTTTTGAGTATGGAGCCCTGTGTTACAGGATCAGCTCCCTGGCCGCCGAAAGAAACAGATGACCACTCCTTAGTCACTGTGTACTGGTATTCCAGGTGGGTCCCTCTGAGAAGACAGCCTTGTCCACACTCCTGGGAGGGTAGCTTTCTCCTGGTGCTATTTGGCTATGGAGCCCTGGTGGCCCAGGCAGAGGTCTTCTGCCACAGATGGAAACCAGAAGGCTCCTGTCCCTGGCTTTTCCTCAGTCCCTGTGTCCCGAGGATTCCATGTGGGTCCTGCTGAGCAGTGGTGCTCGTCTACCATTGGTGTTTTAAGTTGGAAAAAAAAGCAGCATTCATGTAATTTGGTACATACATTTGTGTAACAATGTTTTTGTATGTTTCTGTTTACAGACAATTTTACTTTAACTTTTATTTATTTATTTATTTATTTTATTTATTTATTTTGTGTGTATGTGTGTGTGTGTGTGTAAGAGAGGGTGAGAGGGTAAGAAGGAGGAATGCATACACACACACATATACACACATACACACACACACACACACACACACACATGCATATGCACACACACACGGGCATATGCATTCCATGGCTTGTGTGGAGGTCAGCGGACAACTTTGGAGTTGGTTTTTTTCCTTCTACCTTTGCATGGGTTACAGGGATTGAACTTAGGTCACCAGGTTTAGTGACAGGCACTTTGCCTGCTGAATTATCTTGCTGGTGACTAACACTGAACTCACATCCAACAGTGCTATAACTAAAGCCCAAATGTGCTTATCAAATGCATGTCTTTTTCTCATAAGGAACAGCACATCTTTCTTATATCTTGAAGCATCACAGTGCTTAAAACTTTAGCATTTTTAAACAGCAAAATTAACAAATAAAAAAACTACGAAAAGACAGTAAAGTACCATATATGGTATATAGGGCAGTTGTTCCTAATATAAGAGCTGAAATAAGAAGTCAGAGCATCTCTTTGCTGGGCTTCAGCTAGGGACACATGAGGAAAACATGGCCTCCCAGCTGTTCTGCTCTTGCATAGGAATGAGAGAAAGTGTTCTGAGTATTGATTTTGGAGTTGCAAACCAGTTTTAGTGAACAGATAAATTATAGCACAGAATCCTAAGTTGGGAAGGTGGACCTGTGACTTGTGAACCCAGTTCTCCCTACTGCCATACCTACCCTGGGGCTGGCAAACTTTCTCTATGAAGGTTCAGATAATATATCTCTTGGACTTTGGGCAACACTGCATGTACTGTAGTTGCCATGTGGAAGCAACAGAAAGGTTGGGCTATATTCTATTTGTAAAAGTATACTTTGGGCTGAATTGGACACCATTAACCTACCATACTCTGTTATTTTGACTGGTTTTGTGTGTGTGTGTATACGCATACATGTACCTGTGGTGAACATTAGAGGTTGATGTCAAGTGTCTTGTACAACTATTCTGTTTTTTCGAGACAGTCTTTCACAAAACTCACTGATTTGGCTGCACTGGCTAGGCAGTCATCCCCGGGATCTGCCCATTTCAGCTTCTCCAGCAGTGTGGTTACTGTGGGCATGCACTACTGCACCCATTTTACATGGATGCTGGGAACGAACTCAGGTCCTTGTGGTTTGCTGCTAGCCTTTTACAGCAGCCGTCTCCCAGCCCCATGATCTAGCTTTCTAAATTGGCTCCTCATGGCTCTCCCTCTCGTCGTAGTCATCCTCCTCCTCCTCCTCCTCCTTCCCCCTCCCTCCTCTTCTTTTAAAGTTTGTTTTGTTTATTTTGAGACAGGTCTTTCAACATAGGCCTGGCTGTTCTGGATCTTATGATGTAGACCAGGCTGGCTTCAAACTCACAGATATCCGCCTGCCCCTGTCCCCAAGGGCTGGGATTAAAGGCATGTGGCACCACACCCAGCTCTCATGCCCAATCTTGAGTCTCTCCAGCTTTTCCCACAATGACAGTAAGTGAATATTAGGTCCTGTCACTCTGCCACTTCAGATATGCAAGCGCTTCCCCATCCACTTTCAGTATATTCCCACATTCTGAATAGCAGAGGTCAGCACTGCCTGCTTTTATCTCCAGTCTCCTTTGATGCCAGCTCCCTCCTAGTTGCCACGTTTTGGCTCTTTCGGTTCTGTGGCTGTTCCCGTGTTTGTTGCTCCCATGTCATTATGCACAGTCTTTCTGCATGGAGTACCTGGCACGCTTCTACTCACTCTGCAATCAGAGTCCAAATGTCACTCCCTGCCCCTGACATTCCCTAGCCTTCATTGTCAATCACGTGCTGACTTCCAACTTCAGAACACCCTGTTTTGTTTTTTGTTCATTTGTTTTTCATTCATAACATGTAATGTTTTCAGGTATCATTGATTTGGGTGACCTTGTTTTCCACTTTCTTCCTCCACGAGGCTGCAGGCTCCACTAGGAGAGGAGTGTGTTGTGACAGTCTCTGTGGTATCCACCATATTATAGTTACACACTACAGAGATGCTAAGTCAGTAGACAATCACACAATATAGGTGTTCACACACATTTTATATGTTGCTGCAGTACAGAAAATGCTGTGCTGATTCCAAACAAAAATTACCGTGTCAGTGGTTGTGAAGGCGTGCCTTTATGGTCAAATGGCAACTCTGAGGCAGATGCTCTGCTATCAGGCCTACTCGGGGAAGCTCTCTCTCCCAGACAGGAGTGCTGTGTGACGTCTGTTAGTTCCCATTTCCCCTGAGCCTTTTGGACTTCACTGGTGAGGTTTTCTGGTAGGGAGGTAGAGGCAAAGTATTGCTTGGGGAGGCATTTCAGCTGGCCCTGTGAAAATTGACTCTGCTCCAGTTTTATCCCTTTTAGACCTCAACTGGTAGGTGTTTTATTTTTATTGAAGTCCTACCATCTAGGAAAAAAAAAAAATCTTTGATTTGCCAGAGAATGATCTAAGCAATGGTGTTCCAACATGGAGATTATTCTGTTATTCCAAGAATCCTGCATGCCACCAGGAAGATAATCATCTTTCAGATGGGCTTTTATAGGTTAATGGGACTCTTGAAGCTTTATTTAACTCCTTTGAAACACTGTGCAGTATAGAACATTAGAAAATAAGCAGTAAGTATACAACGCATGTTCCTGCCTGCTGCTACAGATTTCCTCATGCTTTTAAAATATCATTCTTCCTAGATATTACCATAGTTAGACTTTTCAGGTCTTTCTCTATAAATAGAAATATGAAAAATTTAAATTAAATAATGTTAGTCATTTTATAATCTATTTTTCTTGCTAATTTTATATTTCAGCAAAGCTTATCTTATTTAATAATTTGTTCATACTGTATTTCCATAATTGAAATGTCTTTTAAATCTGTTACACTGATTAGCATTCATTACAGGTTGCTGTCCTGTGTCTGGTTGTGAACTTCCTTATAGTACCTTAGCCCTGTGCGATTGCTGGATAGACCTGCCAAGTCAGTAGGCTGAGGTTTTTGTAGAGGGGATAGGCGTATTTCTTTATTCTCTAATTTCCTATGCCAAGGATTTTGTTAGGTTCAGGTTGACTGGAATGTACCAGAGCTGGTTCTGTAGTTTTGCTCTGAAAAGACCCACAATTGGCAATGCCATGGTTGTAGCACACTCCACACTCACAGCAATGCATTGAGATACTTATTTGCCTGAGATGTCACCCACACTATCTGAGGATAAACTTTTGGAGCTTTGTTGGTAGTAAGACTTAACATTTCAATTTAGTTTTAATTTATATTTCTTTTACCATAAGTAAGATTATGTTTTTATATATTTAATTGGCATTTTATATTTGTTTTATGTAAACTGTATTCTGAACTTTACACATTTTCTCAATATTCTGTTGATCTTCCTTATTTCTAATAGTTCTTTATATAGAGTATTTGAAGTGAGTTGTAAAAAATCTTTTTCTAGCTGGTCATGATATTTAGCCCATCATCTCTTTAATGTAGTCAAATATATCTCTTTAAAAATAGCTTTGGTGTTTTGATTCAGAGTTAGACCTTTTTTGTGTGTCTTGTTTTAAGTTCCTTTTGGGTATTATTGAAATCTGATTTTTTCCATTTATATGTCGGTTCATTTGGTTTTTAAACCAAGATAGTATGTGTCCTGAGGTTTGAATCTAGCTTTGCATTTTCCCAGTACTCAGTTATCCCAACACCATTGCTAAAGGTTTCTCTTCTTGCCGCCTTACTATAACGTTCTGTAAGTTTGGGGTTCTGCATTTGGACTCTGAATATGTTTCCACCGGTTGGTGATTATTGAAGTCTGAGGCTTTTAATGTCTGAAAAAACTAGTTCTCTCTCATTGTGCTTCCTCTTCAGAGTGTTATTGGCTATTTTCCATGTTTGTTTTTCCATTAAAACTTTAGAATCAACATAACTTGATTCCAGGAAAAAATAAGCCTGTCTGTTAACCTTTCCATTGAGATCACATTAAATTCATGAAGTACTTAGGAGGGACCAGTGTCTAACTGAAGTAAGTCTTCCTAGCTAAGGCCATTTCCCCTGTGTGTTCTTTGTGTGCTTTAGAAACTTTGAAAGTTTTACTTTTATAGGCTATGTAACTTTCTATCTACTTCTTGCAAATTATGAGTTTTTTTAATTCTAACTGGTTATTTGCATAACTAGACTGTTGATTTCTAACCATGCTTCTGACAGCTTTATTGAGATTCACACAAGTCACTTTTATAAACTATATAGTTAAATGAATTTTAGTCTATGCACAGAATTTTGTGTCTTAACTACTTTGAGGTTTTATATTTTCCTCCTCCCCAGAAGGAACCCTGTACTCATTAACAGTCCTTCTCCATTCTCCTCCTCCTCCTCCTGGAGACCACTAGTCTGCTTGGAATTCTGGGCATTTCTTATAAATGGAATCATAAAATGTGTGGTCTCTTGCAGCTGGCTCTTTTCACTTAGCAGAATGTTCTTGGGCATCACCCATGTTGTAGCATGTGCTTGCATTTTATGCTAGCTATTCTTGTGTGTAATGATAGATACCTCATTGTGAGTAGCTGTGTTTCCCCCTTGTTCCTCTATGTATTAGTTATCACTTGTAGTTCACATTGGTGAGATTTCATGAGAGCAGAGAACAGGCTTTCAATTCTAAAACCCCAATGCTGACACAGTGTCTGGCAAATATTTGATATTTAATAAATGCTTATTGAGAGTCAGTGATTGGATCTGTTATGTTTCTAGGCCACCTCTACTTTTTAAAGTTAAAGTCTGTTTTAGTACATATAAATTAATTTCTGTTTTTCCCCAGGCAAAGCATAATTAGAGGGAGGGTTGTTTTTCCTCCTCTGGGAAAGTCATGTGTTATACCCAACAGCCTGGCAGAAGTAATTTTGTATGATGTATGGTTTGTGATAATCAACATTACTTTTTCTTACGTTAAAACAAATGGCTGTGAGTTGCTGGTACATATGTCTGAGAGTCTCATTATCTTTTCAGGAGGATGGTTTTTACCTCTAGACAATGGCTACTGACCAAGTTGCTAGCAAATAAGAAACAAAAGAGAGAAATTGGGTAAAAGTATTGTTCTGTGGTTTGGAATAGAGGTTATTGAATGAGCTTGATCAGCTTATATGTATTTAAGATGTCCTAAGCTTACCAAGAACTCTGTTTCAAAACCTTTTTCTAAATTTATTTTGTAAGGTGTTTATAGAAAAAAGTGAGTCCAGTTAAGATTTAGTTGTAAAGCTGGATGGTGGTGTGCACGCCTTTAATCTCCAGCACTTGGGAGGCAGAGACAGGGGATCTGAGTTCCAGGCCAGTACTGGCTGCTCTTCCAGAGGACCCTGCACCCCTGTGGCAGGTCACAGCATAAACACTTGTAACTTCAAACTCAGGGGATATGTTGTCCTCTCTGGCTTGCATACACATGTGCAAGCAAAACACTCATATACATGAAATAGAAATAAAAATTATTATCTGAAACATGGTGGGCAGGGAGCATATTGTAATTCCATTTATTTTCCATGTACATCTTTTAAGACATCATAGCTCAAATACATATAGTTTGTAAGGAAAGGGAAATAATTAAATGTCAGAAAATAATACTTTTAAAAATATAAATATTTCAAAGATTTTTTTTCTTTTTTCCTTTTGGTTTTTCGAGACAGGATTTCTCTGTGTAGCCCTGGTTGTTCTGGAACTCACTCTGTAGACCAGGCTGGCCTCGAACTCAGAAATCCACCTGCCTCTGCCTCCCAAGTGCTGGGATTAAAGGTGTGCGCCACCACTGCCCGGCTCGAAGATGTTTTAATTTGGTCAGATTATATGTATGGAGAGGTTGGCAGAGACTTTTGGGTATGGTTCCAAGATTTAGAGACTATTACACATTAGGCATGTTTGTATTGGAATAGGAAAGAGAGAGAAAGAAGGAGGAAGAGAGCAACAGAGGAAAGAAGGAAGAGAGTGGTAGAGACTGACTAATTGATCATTCATTGGTTAAGTGAGACAAATTGAATTTTCCAAAGTACCTTGGCCTGAGAAATGACAAAAGTAAAACATAGTTCATGCATTTACTGTTGGAAAATACCTCTCTGAAAGGAACAAGGACAGAAGTAATATTTGAAGGTCAGATAGATAAAAAAAGATTCGCTGTGGGTCTCACTTGAACCAAAGGTTTGAAAGGCACAGGAAGCAGATCTCATCAGACTGGAACTGGGGCCGCATACTGAAATCCCTTAGCAGCAGCCCTGAGGACAAACTCTGTTTGGTCCTAGATGTGTTCAAGATGAGTGAGCACCTTTGGATGCATAAAGTAGCTGGTGGACTAGGTGACCTTTACAGATTCTTGGGAAGATGGCCTCATAGTTAGGACTGTGAGATAGGAAGAGAACTGTTAGGAGAGTATAGGAAGAAGTGAGAAAGAGTCATGATTCCCTCGTTGGTTAGGCACATCTGCTTAGAGATCAGTGGGGTGGTGGAGAGCTGCTGCTCTACTTTGGGTTTTATGTACTGTTTATTAGATTATTAGATTATTGGTTGGGGTGCCTTTATCTTTAAGGGACATCAGTCAAATTCTGAGTGTTAAGCTCACTGTCTCACTGCCAACAAGGTCTGAGGAAGTCGATTCTAGGGTTGGTTATAAAAGAACTAATTGGCTGTTGAGGTGGCTCAGTACCTAAAAGCACTTGCAAACCTATGACCCGAGTACAGTCCTTGGAACTCACATAAAGGAGGGAACTAACTCCACAGAATTGTCTTCTGATGTCCACACTGTCTGTGGTACTCATTTATCTCTCTCTCTCTCTCTCTCTCTCTCTCTCTCACACACACACACACACACACACACACACACACCACACACACACACACATACACACACACACACACACAAAAGCATACATCATCACCATCACCACCACCACCACCCCCACAACAACAACAATAATTTGAGATGTCTCACTCTGTACTGTGTAGCCCTGGAACTCACTATATAGACCAGACTACCCTCTAAACTCAGAGTTCTGTCTGACTCTGCCTACTTAGTGCTGGTGAACTCACTATATAGACCAGACTACCCTCTAAACTCAGAGTTCTGTCTGACTCTGCCTCCTTAGTGCTGGTGAACTCACTATATAGACCAGACTGTCTTCTAAACTCAGTTCTGTCTGACTCTGCCTCCTTAGTGCTGGTGAACTCACTATATAGACCAGACTACCCTCTAAACTCAGAGTTCTGTCTGACTCTGCCTCCTTAGTGCTGGTGAACTCACTATATAGACCAGACTACCCTCTAAACTCAAGAGTTCTGTCTGACTCTGCCTCCTTAGTGCTGGTGAACTCACTATATAGACCAGACTACCCTCTAAACTCAAGAGTTCTGTCTGACTCTGCCTCCTTAGTGCTGGTTTAAAGGCATGCGCCACCACATCTGGTCATAGTAATAAAAATTTCTATAAAAAAACAAAACACCAGCACTCTTTCCAATCTTCTCCACAATCCAAGATGTGTTCAGAAGATAACTGCTGCCATTTCAGGTGTCATATCCAAACCCAGCGATGTCCATAGGGAAGAGAGAATAGTTCTTTCTAGTTAGGCCTTTTTACAAGCAAGAAGCCATTTTCTAGAAGCTTCCTGCAGACCTTCCTTCATGTCTCTTGGCCAGGATGGTATCACATATCAGTCCCTAAGTCAGGCAATAATAGCAAAGGGGTGGGTTCAAAGTAGTAAGGCTGCCCATCCCAGTGCTGGGAGTACCCGTCAGATCAGAGCAGTCTCTTAAGGCCAACTGCTCTTGCATAGTTAGACATCTGTGCATCATCCATTTCTAGTCAAAGAATCAGAGAATTCCACATGACTTCAAGTCACCCATATTTCCTCTCCAGAGCAGTGAGAGTGTTTGGTCCTCTCTGGTATTAGAACTCCATCATTGTCTCCCCTTCACACCTTTGCCTTCTTCCCCAGGAAATCTATCTGTGGGCTTATGTACAGAAGAGGGGATTTGCCCACACCCCTGACAGATATTCATATACATATATGTTAAACATAGTCTTGCTATGTGATGTGGGATGACCTCAAACATGAGATTCCTCTACTCAGCCTCCGAAGTATTGGGATTATAGGTGTGCAGTACCATAACTGGCTAATTTTTAGAAAATTTAAGTTCCTTGTTTTGTTTGTTTGTTAGTTTCTTCAGTTTTAGGAGTCAAACCCCTTGGGCTTTGTATAATAGACAAATTATCTACTAGTGAACTTCAGCCGCAGACCTTTACGTAACCCGGGAATAGCTAAGCAGCTCTAGATTTTATTAGCATGTGTGTTGTGTGATTGTACATGCCTGCACATACGTGTACATTCTGACCTGACTTGTTATTTGGTTTTCTTGCTCTATACATAGATCTCTTCCTCTTTTTCTTGATAGTTTTAGTCATGTTGTGAGAGAATGTGTCTGAAATGTATAGTTTTAGCTCTTCCCTCACTATCTTCAAAATGGTCTGGACATACCCAGCTGTGCTCTCCACTGACACAAAAGGTTTTTGAGTTGTCTGTTTCCCTGAATACTAAGCTAGATAATATTTGCAGGTCATCTATTGTTTGTTACCTTCCATCATAGGAGATTTAGATAAAATAATTAGCAATCTTCAAATGGTTCTGCAAGTAAAGGGTCAGGGCTTGAAGGACAGGTTCTCCTTTTTTCTTTGCCTTCAGACCTGACTGCCTAACAGTATGCTCCCCTAATCCTCTTTCTAAGGGTGTCTCTTAGGCAAACAGAGATTTGAAGTAACTAGGACTATCCTGAGCTACTGCAGAGAGCAGCCTGGGGCTGCTCCCTGAGCTTTCCCCTGGTCTCTCTGTTTTCATGTCTGGCTCCTGTGTGGCTCCTGCCTTTGAAGTCAGGTGGAAGCCCAACAGGTGAGGCTGTTGCCCTCTTTGGTTATTCTGTTGTAACCTTTAGTCTAGGAAAAATGCCAGTCTTCGTTTCCAAGAATCATATCTCCCTAAATGGGGCAATCTGCTTTAAATGCCTTTTCCACTGGCGCCTTCCCCATCTCACAGTTGGCATAGTTAAAGGGACAGGTGCACTTTAATTTTTTTAAAAAACTATTCGTACTATACTGGATTGGGGTGTGTGGCCCAGTGCCTGTTGGGGTATGTGTACATGTTACACATGTGCAGAAATATCCAGCTGTTCACACTGCAGTCATTTAACAAGCGCTAAGAGTCATAGGTCTCTAGACGCCTTACTTTTGGATTTTCCCACATGTCCAACATACTTCATTTCCCACCCCCTACCTGTTTTGCTCCATCCATCTAACTGTGTGTCCATCTGTCCATCTGTCTGTCTCTAAGCAAGTGGGCTATGATGATCCATAAACCTTTATCTCTCTTGTTGGAAAAACTTACATGCTATGTTGAAATATATTCTTTGTGTATGGTCCCAGGAGAGGGTTTTTCCATCACCCATGGTATTGGGTATCATTACTGTTTCTCCCTCCTCTGGCATTTATGCTGTGGGTATGTGCCATGCTGCTGTTCATCTTTAGAGTTAGTGCTGCTCTCAGTGAACAGTATGGCATGTAGGAAGTCTCTAGTGATTGCTGTCTTCCTTGATTACAGTATGGCTACCTGGCCAGCCCTTCCATTGAGCTCCTCGGGAAGCTGGCTTTTTAATGACTCGTCATTCAGCTTCAGCCAGTCTTTTTTAAGGGCATCCTGGTACTTCTGCTGCCCTCTGCTTCACAGAGGGAGCTAGCCTCTGTTACTTTACTTTCTGAGACAGTGCATTGAGGCACACTGTATGTGAATTCTGATGTTAGTTGTTCAGCTGAGAACAAGCTAGTGAACCCACAGTGCCATCCTGAGTAACTTTAAAGAGTCATAGAAGATTCTTGGACAGATAGATACATACCTGTGCCCAAGCTGAGAGACTGACCTATGGTGGGACCTGCCCTTGGAGTTGGTTTCATGGCAATAAGGACAAATTGTGCAATAAAATAATACACTTGTTTCTGTCCTGTTTGTCACCTGAGTCCACTATGAGAAGAGGTCTGATGTATATAGCTCCGGCTGATAGCAGTTCATTGGATGGGTGTGGGGAATTTAGGAATGAAACTGAAAATTTTGGTGAAAGAAAGCCCCCCTCCCCCTTTACAGCAGGACAGGTGCTTTAGCGTAGTGTATTGCTTCGATTGCCTTCTGCTGCATCTGATAACGTAGGCAGAGAAGCAGGATGTGCTTCCCAGAAGCTGACATTGGGGAATTCTGCCCTCAAAAAGAAAAGAAGTCTGAGGGAACAAGCAGTAGATGCCATGGGCCCAAACCCAAGAAATATGCTTCATGGCTTTCTGAAAGAGTTTGGCTTTCAGTTTCTTAGAAGGGATGTGGCCATGACTTGGTGCAGAAGGGAGAGAGCTGGATGGGAAAGTTACATGTAGACAACTCAAGTAGTGAGCAGGCATGAAGCAGAGGTGGTACAGGTGGGAGAGGATTGCAGGATCCAGTAGGTGGGGGTGACTAGAATATTAAAAGTGTATTATTTTATTTGCCAGGAATACAGGAGTTTGAGGAGAAGTTCTGTGCTATATTATATCTTTGATATTTTTTGGATGTCTAGGTCAGTGTTCTAGGTAGAAGAGGAGCACACACATAAGGGGTGGCTCAGGGGCAGCAGGGAGATGCACCAGGCAGCTCGGAGTTCAGTTGTTGTTGAGCCATAGGCGTATCTGTACATGTGTTGTATGCATGTGTGTCTAGTGTGTCTCTTTAAGAAGAAGGCTGCCGAGCCTTGTGATACATGTTTTTAATCCTCGCCTAGGAGGCTGAGGCAAGCAAAGTAGGTGGATGGATCTCTCTGAGTTTGAGGCCACCCAGTCTACACAGTGAGTTCCAGGCTAGCAGGAACTATATAGCCAGAACTTGTCTCAAAAAAAGAAGAAAGCCAGTTAGAAAAGGCAAGATGTTGGTGGCTTGTGAGCAATTACAATTACAGATAAAAAGATTTTTTTCTAATCCTGAGGGGATATGGAGTATATTCTGAAATGGGGCAGTCAGCTATTCTGCCCAGGCTGCCTGCTCTCTTTCCTTCTTCCCTCCCTCTCTTCTTCCCTTTTTTCCTTCTTTTTGAATTCTTTTATAGAAAAGTGAGAGCCTTTTGCATGTAATATTTATTAGAGATGAACTTCTTAGGTTCCCCTCCATGTTCTGGGTGGAACCTGGAGCAGAGCATCTCAGAGGAACCTTCTGAGGACCGTTGGGGCAGTGTCCGTCTTCTCTGGCCCTTGTTGCTCCTCATTCCTAGATCTCAAGTGTAGTTTTGTGGCGTGCCCTGTGACGGAACAAATTACTATGCATGAATTGGTTCACCATTTCCATGTTTATCTGTCCATCCATCCATTCATCAAATAAGGAACCCCTCCCTAAAGGCCCCACATGTTCTCTTCTCTCTTTTTATAGGGTAGGCTTACATCACATGCCCAGCCTGGATCAGTTATTCACAAACACAATGATTTGCTTAGGCTAACCAGGACTGGCTCTGCAGTCAGGATCAAGTCAGGTTCTGTCAGGGAAGAAAGAGGGAATGGCTGTCAGATAGGCAACTTTGAGCATCTGCTTCAACATGTTAATTTTTAAGTAGTTTCTCTGGCTATGGAATGCATTTTCTAAATTTGGTCTTATTTACTATGGTGAGTATTTTAATTGAGTTCTAGTCAATTAATTATACCATACTTTTTTTCTGTAAGTTTTGACTTGTTTTACAGTGTGTATCCATGTGCTGTTATACACAACACAGAAAAAGAATTTAGGAAAATGATCATAATAAATACAAGCAATTATAGTAGTTTAAAGATATGAGGGACAAGAATCTCAGACAAGCAGACTGTAAAGATGTTTAGCTGAGCTTTACATTGTCATTCATGACAGTAGAGATAAAAAGTCGGTGTGGTAAATGCTGTAAGTTCTACTTCCATTGAAGACATATCCAGCCACTCAAGAAAAGCAAGGGGCTGGATAGCTCAGCAATTAAAAGCACTGACTGTTTCAGAGAACCCAGGTTTAATTCCCAGCACCTACATGGCTGGTCACAACCTTCTTTAACTCTAGTTGTAGGATTTAACACTCTCTTCTGGCCTCTGAAGGCAGTGCATGCACATGGTGCACAGACATGAACACAAAAGACATTCACATGAAATAAAAAATAAGCCCTATTTTTTTTTTTTAAAAGCAAGGTTTTCTACAGCTTGTTTTCACTGTATTTTGTATGGGAACCCTAATCTGGGAAGCAGTAAGTGCAGCATTGAACAAGGTATTTAGTGTCCCCCTAGCAAATAAAAAACCAGAATGTCTCTCTTTCGTAGTGTTTTTATTGAAAGTTCAAGATATAACATCAAAATGTACCTCAGCAAATTTCATATTCTGGAACTTGGAAATCACAGGTCTGAATACTTTATCCTTGTCCTGCTGGTGGCAGGCCATGCACTAGGGCCTCACTTACTCTTCAGGATTGCCTCATGTCTGTCCTACAGTTCCCACTAGAACTAGAGAATATATGTGTATGCATTACTAATACTGTGTGAGAATGTATCTGAAGAGATGATTTGAAGTGAGGCTCCATTGCTCACCATGCTACTTACCAGCTCACTGATGTAGTTTAGGAGCCGACCTGCTAAGGCTGACATCTGTAGGAATTAAGGCCTCTATTTGAAACACTCACAGAGGAGAGTTCTATTTTTGTAAATAGGATAATTGGGTGGAAAACTGTGCTAATGTCTATCTTTAACCACTCCTGGGGACGAAGTCTAACTGTTAAAGCCATGGAGCCATAACTAAGATGCCTCGTTGTCATCTCTATACAGGCCAAGTGTTTAAAGGCGTACAGAAGTCAAAAGCCAGGCTGTTGGGTTGAGCAGAGGGTGAGCAAGGATGGGAATGTAAGGGGAGCCAAAGGCAGTGAGTCAGGGGATCGCAGTGCTTCAAGCTGATGTGAATCTTACTCGGAAGAGGCCTGGAAGAGGGCTTCAGGAAATGTCAGAGGAGACAGGGATTGTATCCTGACAGAGTACTTACTTAATCTAAATGGGGTTTGATGATCTTCTGTCCTTGTGAAGGTTTTGGGAATGACCAGTGCTAGCACGGTGTGATCCATCTCACAGCATAGACAGAGGAGGGAGGGATGGGGTCAGTGGGAAGAGGCATTCATAGCCTTGCTGCTGTGCCCAGGCACCATTCCTCTGCTGATCTCCGTTGAGAATGTCAGGAAGTGGCTAGGGCTGTGGCTTTGCACTCAGACTGTTTCCTCATTCAAAACATTTGACAAATGATGTTTGTTCAACATCTTTCTTCCTATAAGTGTAAAAGAGGATTGAAACTCGGCTTTCTATTACCTAATGTGCACTGGTCTTCTCTGTTTACCTGCCACCATCATTCTCTTATCCCTTATGACTCAGTGACTGTGCCATGCACCAAAGAGCTGATGGAGGTGCCATCAGAGAAGATACACAAGGCATCAAGAAAAGCAAGCATTTCTTTAGCTCTTTTCAGTTGACGCGGACAGTCAGCAGGATGGTCAGTGTCCCCACAGCAGAGGAAAAACTAAACCATCCCAGTCCTTTCCTAGTGTCCTCACTGGAAGCTTACTGTATAAATAACCCCTGGTGCTCACTGTACCAGTGGTAAGTTTCTATCTCTTATGACCTTGTTGGCTGAGCTCAGGCAAGTGCTTTATATGAGCACTGTGACAAATGCCTTCCTGTGCCTCGGGGGAGATGTCTCCTACTTGTGTTTCATTTACCTGCTTAGAGACTACCTCTGTCCCAAGAGGGGGCTCCAGGAGGCAAATGTAGAGGGACTCACCAGCACTGTGACTGTTGGTAGGAATGGTTTTTCTTTCACTTTTGTCCAAGTCCAGGTTTTGTTTTTGTTTTTGGACCTTGTTAAAACTAGTGTAATAGGTTTGAGTTTGCTTGATGTATAATGGAAATAGCCTTATGTGGCATAAGCTTCTGCCTGGGGTCACCACCTGCTCCTGCAAAGCTGAGTAGCCAATAATTTCATACAGTTCTTTTCATATTAATAGAATAATGGAAGACAGATGGTATGCCCAGGAGGAATGCTTTTTCTTTTAGGCTTTGAGGGCCTGTTATGGGGCAAATTGCACCCCCTCCCCCCAGTTCATATGCTAAAGTCCTGATTCCCCGCACTTCAGATTGTGACCTTATTTGGAAATATGGTTGTTGCAGATGCAATTATGTTAAGATGAGGTCACACTGAAGCAGGGTAGGCCCCTAATCCAATACGACTGGTGTCCTCATAAAGGGAGAGATTTGGGCACAGACACACCCACAGGGAAAATGTGACATGAGCATGAAGGCAGAGATCGGGATAATAAATCTATTCACCAGTGAGCACCAAATATTGTCATCAACCACCGGACACTGGGAGAGAGGCCTGCCTAGCTCAATATCCCTGACAGCCTCAGAAGGAACAAGCCGGCCAGCACCTTCATCTTGAACTTTTAGCTTCCATATCTGTGAAGTAGTAAACTTGTTGCTTAAGCCACCCAGACTAATACCAGACCCCTGGAGAAATAGTAATTTGCAAACTCTAGAAGAGAAAAGAGAGTCCCTGATGTGACCTGATTAAAGTTTCCCCTGCAGCCTGGGAGTCTGGGTATAAGGCTGAGGTTTCAGGAAGGAGACAGGAGTAACCCAGACTGACAGAACAACTTCTAACGCATACCAGTGCTGGTTATGTGAGGCTGTTGCTTTGAGGGACCTTTTACCTCATTACAGAAATCAGGATTGTTTGCTAGAGATGGAAATACATTTTCTTCAAGACCACAAAGAACAGAGTTTTTAAGTGAGTGAATGAATGAATTTTTAAAGCATAGGCAGGCTTTGTAGCTTTGGCTGGCTTTGAACTTGAGATCTCTCCTCCCTGCCTCAGCCTCTAGGATGACAGATGTTTGCTACCAGACCTGGCTAGTTTTGTTTTGTTTTTAAATTAGCCACCTGTAGTTTAAATGTTACCATCTGAAATACTAACTAATCTAACAGAGCTTTCTGCAGGGATAGAAATCTGGTTTCTATAGTTTCTAGTACTTACCATCAAAGTGCTTAGAAATAATGTGGCTACTGAAGCCAAGGGACATTTGTGTTTTATTTAACTTAAGACTAGCCACTGATGGCCAATGGCTACTATCTTAGGTGTTGCAAATCTAGAACATAAGAATAGCACTGGCATAAGGCCAAGGAGACCTCGCAGAGTGCGCGAACCCTTTATGGGGCTCCTGGGAAGGTCACCTAGGCTTAGCCATGCCTGGCATGTATGTGGAATTGCCCTCAGGTGCAGGAGATGGTGGGAGGGAAAGGAAACAACACAAGCAAAGTTTCTCAGTGTTTTACTAAAACAGTGCTTAACAGGGCTTTGCTGTTCCTTCTCCAAGTCTTATGCAGCTTATAAAGTACTTCATAGAAATACGAAATAAAGTACCAGAGGAGGAGTGAGACAGCAAGTGTGTGGTGTAGGTTTCTTTCAGGTTTTGTGTTCCAGCCCCTGCTGGGCTTTGAGGGGACTCCGGTGCCAGCCTTAGAAAGGTGGGGGTCTTCAGCTAGACCACTTTTCAGGAGGTAGAAAGGTTCCCGTGGTGTCTCTGCTATTAGATTTGCTGAGCTGGAGTTGAACTGAAGCTCAGCCCTCAGCCCTGGCTGGGCCTGCCTTTCTCTCTGCTGTGTACCCCCACCCCCACCACACCCCCACCCCATAAGCTCAAGAAACTGCTGCATCGACTGCATGTGGGATATTTCAGAATCTAAAATGGAACCCCAACTGGGCATCATTAGATGCAGTTTCACAGTGAAAAAGAATGAGTCCTTGTGACTGTTCTGGCCATCCTGGACAAATGACTGTTGTCATTGTATCACTACTGGCTTTGGCTCACTGCCCAGTATAATTTAAAAATTGCTTCTTTTTCCAGCTCTACATAGTTATCATTTCTGATTCATAGAGCAACAAATAGCTTCTCAAGTCTTATATTTTTTCTGAACCCTGAGACCAGAGTGTGCTGTGGAAATGCCGTGTATTGGAGAGGGACCTGCTCTTCTTTGGCTCCATCCCCCTCTGGCAGGTTAGACTCTAGGCAGCAGAGGAGGTGGCTGGGAAGGAGCACTGAAGGGGATGATGTTCAGCCAGAGTCACTGGGTCTTGGGCAGGGCAGAAATTTTAGTTCTAGAAGAGGTTAGGAAAGGAGAAGAGGGTGAAGAAAATCTGTTTTCAACTTTAGCAGCTTTGGTCCTGAGAACTCCTGCAGGGGACCTGAGAGACATCAATATAGAGCAGTAACTGACAGATAGTAGTTAGTGCTTAGCTGGTTACTGCTTGCAGTGTGTCAGGAGGGTTCCAAGCATTCTATTCTTCTTTACTTACTCTACTTAAGTACAAGCTCTGTCTTCTCCAAGAATTTATCAACTCACTGCAGACAGGATTAAACAAAGCAACAAAAGACATGAAGTGATGCCAAGTAATATACAGTGAGTACAATTAGAGAGGCACAAAGAAAAAGTACTGAGGTCCCAAATATCCAGGAGAATGCTCTGTTTAGTGTTTGAAGGATGGCTTTGGTTTGAACAGTGGAGCCTGAATTTGCCTCAAATGGTCAGGACAGTGGGTATCCAACCTGTCATGAATGGACCAAATTTTCACTTACAGGTTTTCTCACTTGAATGTAATTATTTGACTGGAGTAGCCATCACAGATGGAGTGTTCAAAGAGACCACACAAAAATAATGAATAATTTGCAGGTGCAGTTGGCGGTCCTGGTGTCTCCATGTGCCTTTCTGTCCCAGCAGGATGCACACAAAGGGAGGCCCCCAACCCCATCTGCCCTGTGCTCCCAGGCTTAATTTGTGCTTTAATAACTTTGCTGTCACCTGTTTGCATGAGGTCATCCATCTTTTCTATGTTTAAATAGTTCTGGCTATGACTTGCAGGGTCATGTTTGATTGTTGACAAGATTGGCTTCTGGGTAAAACAAACATTTATTGGGTCTACAGGACTCTGCCTATAGTGAACAGGTACTGGAATAGGTAGGATCCAGGTGTCAGAGCCTCAAACTTACCTGGAAATTGAGGTTGAAGGGAGCCAGATGAGAAAGGTAGGCCTGGGCAGCCAACTTGGACCCTTGGAGAACCAAGGTAGTGATGGTAGAAAGGGAAAATGACAGAAAGAGCAGGCTTGTGGAGTGTAGGGACACAGTGCTCGATTTGGACCATATGAGTCGTCTTCTAGTGGGTGCCTGGAGACAAGGCTGGCCCATTTGAAGGCTGTGGAAGGCCTGGTGAGCAGTGAACTTTGGCTCCCTTTAGTCCTTAACTAATTGCAGAGAGCAATACAGCTGCTTTGGTGATACAAGAGGGTGGGTGTGCCTACCAGTCTTGCCACTTTGGTTGGGCCAGTCACTTTAGTACTCTCTTATTTATCTAGAAAGTGGAGGAATTTGGCAAGGATGGCCTTTAATGTGACTTCTAACACTCACATTTTATATTGCTCAGTGACCCTTCATCTAGGGAGTGACCTTTTTTTCCAGAGAGCCATTCCATAGTTGCTAGTTAGCTTATTATCTCAGCAAGAAGAAGCATGGTAAGATGAATGGAATGTGGCCTCAGGAGTTGGCAAAGCTAGTTTAAATCCACCCTGTCTGTGTGTCCATCTGTCCATAATGTGGCTCTATTGTGGCCCTTGACAATTATCTGTTCCTCAGCAATTCTCAAGTGTCCTCATGTGTAAAATGGGGGATGACCTGAATTTCAGGGTCATTGGAGATAATATGTACCAAGGCACTATAGCAACTTCCCTTTATTCACAGAGGGTCCAGGATTCAAGACCAACAGATGCCTGAAACTGTAGACAGCTCTGAATCTTATATATGATGATGCTTCTCCTACATGCAAACCATGATAAGAGGTCACCAGTGATAACCAGTAAAAGAATTCTAGCAATATGCTGTAATAAAGATATATGAATACAGTCTTTTTTTCTCTCAAAATATCACTGTATTATATCTACAATGTGGGATTATCTGACATGAGGAGTTTGCCGAGGTAAATGATTCTTTGATGTAGCATTAGGGACATTCATGTTGGCTACAGTGGTCTCCATGTGACTGAAGAGCAGATATTGTATACCATGTGGAATATTGATCAAGAACCGGAACAGGACAACTCAATTTTGTCATGTCTGAAATAATGTACAACTTAAGCCTTATGAATTGCTTCTTTCTGGAATTTTATGTTTAATATTTTCATTAAACATAAAATATTTGACACAACATAGAGGGCTAAATTTCTGAAGCAGAACAGTGGACTGGGAGGCTGCTGTTGTAGCCTATCTTTTAAAACAGGTTTGTTTTTTTAAAGGTTTATTTATTTACTTATTTTATGTATATGAGTACACTGTAGCTGTCTTCAGACACACTAGAAGAGGGCATCAGATCCCATTACAGATGGTTGTGAGTCACCATGTGGTTGCTGGGAATTGAACTCAGGACCTCTGGAAGAGCAGTCAGTGCTCTTAACCACTGAGCCATCTCTCCAGCCCTTTAAAACAGTTTTATTGAGATCTAATTCATATATCATGAAGTTCACCCTTTTGAAGGAATACCACAAACACATTCATTATTAGACTGTTCACATAGGTGTACTTCATTAGTGTCTAATTCCTGAACATTTTCATCGTCATCCCCCGAAGAAATCTCATCTCCATGTTACTTCCCATTAACTTCTTTGTGGATTTGTTTGTCTGGAACTTGACATGTAAATAGAAGTGTAGCCTTCTGTGCCTGGCTTATTTTCCTTTGTACAATATTGTCAGTTTCCTCTACATTATAGTATATATCAATGCTTTCTTGCAAATAATACTTTTGTGCTATAGCTGTTTGCTATTTTGTTTGTCCACAAATAGATGAGTTGTTTCTACTTTGGGACTGTTACACATAATTCTGCCTTAAACGTTTGTATACAAGTTTCTGTATGGACATATGTTTTTAAATTTCTTAGCATATCATTGTATCTGGTTTATGTTTACCTAATGACTAATGATGGTGTATATGTGTTTATTAGTCATTTGCACATGCTTTTTTTTTGTTTTTTTGTTTTTTTGTTTTTTTGGTTTTTTTGTTTTTGTTTTTTTGAGACAGGGTTTCTCTGTGTAGCCCTGGCTGTCCTGGAACTCACTCTGTAGACCAGGCTGGCCTCGAACTCAGAAATCCACCTGTCTCTGCCTCCCAAGTGCTGGGATTAAAGGTGTATGCCACCACTGCCCGGCTTGTACATTCTTTTTGTAGAAATATATAGTATATTCTTTACTCATTAAGAAAACTAGGTCTTTATCCTTTTGTGGTTGAATTGTAAGAGTTCTGCATATGCTGTGGATAGTGTGCTTGGTTTTGCAGCCAGCCCTCAGTCCGTGTTTGCCCCTCATCTCAGGTTTCTCACAGGAATCTGTGAGCTTCTAGGTGATCTCTAGGACTAATTTTCCTGATACTGACTGTTCTTAAGCCTTCACCTTATATACAGTTCATAGCTCTTCTTAGCTCTGAGCCTGAGCCACTCTGATCCTGCAGCAGGCTCTGGAATTCACAGCAGCAGGATAGCTGGAGTCTAGAGATGATGGTTGTCTGAACCCATTTAGGACTGCTACTGTGCCTCAGTTTCTAGGTGGAGGTGTTATAGTGCGGTTGTACAGCTTTTTGTTGTTGTTGCCAGAGAGTCCTTCATCCTGTTCTGTGACTATCTAGATATTGGGGAGAGGGATTATAAGGGGTTTTACATCTGGGATGATGACTTTTTTCCACTGTGCCACTGCAGAGATGAGTAATGTGTTTTCCAGGAGTGATCTGGCAATTTAAAATCACATACAAAAACAGCTCAAGGAAAATCGTGTGCCTGTTTTATTGAGAAGAGAGTTGGATGGGAAGGCTTAAAGCTACTGACACTGAACTCCATGTCCCAGTGTGTACTCTCTGCCTTGGACACCCTCGGTTTTAATCTTAACGCCTCCTCTCTCCTCCTTAGAGGTACACCCTCCCTTTTTGCCAGTATGATTGGCTCTCTCCTTGTCCAAGGAAGAAAGGTCCTGTATTCTCCTGGAAAGATCTTGACCTCTGTGGCTAGGACCTCTTCATGACTGCCTGGGGAAGGGGCCTGTGGTGATGCAAAGGGCTTGGCAGGCCCTCTTGTTCTCGAGAGCTATCCCTGCCACTTTGAGAAGGTATAAAGTTCTGAAGGCACAGCCCTGATCTAAATACTTGCCCTTTCCTTAGACACGGACTTGGTGCGGTCTGGACAGATGTACTGGCTCTTCCCAAGTTAGTCAAGTGGTCCTTGGTGCCTGGGAGGTGTGTCTTAGAGGACAAAGTGTATCTTGGAGGACAAGGCTAGCCCAGATGCCTTTGGTTGTTTGTACTTTTAAGGTGAGAAAATACCTCTGTATGCATGAGGCCATTATAGGAATAGCTGTTCAGACTACCCTGGCATCTCTGAACATCTTGACCTGCCTCTACCTCACTGAAATCTTAGAAAAACCTCCAGAAGGTTGCTGACTAATTAGAATGCTAAGGTGTAAAATTACTGTGTTGTAACTAGAAGATACCTCGGAATATCCAATTCATTATTTTCCAGTCTTTTCTCCTGATAAAAAATACTAAATACTCAGTGTGGTTTAAAAAGTTATTCTTTGATAAACAAATTTGGGCCATAGGGTATATTGCATGCTCTCTTGGTGATTCACAGTGAGCACAACCATATTATCAGCTCTATGAAGTTCTGCAGTAAAGACAATAGCCTAAGATTATTTTAATCTGGCATTTCAGAAACTATTTGACCCTAGCTCCCCCCCATAAGTATTAGTGCCCCACGGGATACTAAGTACATTTTAGAAACCATCTCTCCTTTATAGCCAAGGAAACCTATGTTTGTAAATGTTGACTTCTTTAAAACCCACCCAAAGTCAAACTTGAAATTATATTCCCTACTCCTACTCTATTGCTTATTCTACAGTTTATTGCCATCACATTTGAATATACAGCCATCATGTTTAAGTAAGTGTGTAGGTTTGTTTCATATGTTTCCAGGTAGTATCTCATGTAGCCAGGCTGACCTTTCACTCCTAATCCTTCCATCTCAGTCTCCTAAGTGATGGGATCACAGCACATGTATGAGCCAGCTGGATGTTTTTTTAATATTCTTATTTGTATTGCTAATAACAAACACAGACATTAGAATCAGACTGGGAAACATTGAAGTCTGTGCTTGTCCTTTGGCCAGCTTATAACCTTGGGTAGCTAGGCCTGCTGGTATCCCTGAATCTGTTCCTTCTGCAGAGACTGATGACAGTGACAAGCTCACAGGGTGTTGTGATAATTAGGTGACAGAGTATCTATAAAGATCATAACTGCATATTTTGTTTCCTCTGACTGTTTTCATCACATCAGGGGCTGAGCTCAGTGATCTGGGACTTTAAAGGCTGAGCATATTCCAGATGCTGAAAGCTAATAACAATAATTGTAGTGGGTGTATATTGAATTGCAACTAAAAGAATGAATGCACACAAGATGGCATGACTGCCTATGGCGATGTAGAGCTGTACTAAACTGCAAGCTACTCATGGGATTGGAGATAACATAGGAGGGAGGACAGGTCAGAGCAGATTAGCTGGGGCCAGGTGAACAGCTGTGTATAGTGAGACAGATGCCAGCTCACAAGCCACCTGCCTTTCTTTCTTTACCACCACAGGTTAAAATGTACCCGAGATACCAGCATGCCTTTGGAATACAATTTAAAAGCAAAATAATGTCGGGCCTGCCAATGAAGTCTGTCCTGAGGCGAGCGGGTTGAAGGACAAATGGAGCACTGCAGAACAGGGGCATGAGGGCCTAGATGCAGTAGCTGTGCTGGAGCTGAGTATTTCTTGGGTGGATACATGAAAGGCGCTCACTTCCTTGCTCTCTCTCCTATGGAAGTATGTCTTCCTTACCTCATCAACCTGACCTACCCCAGCCTCAAAGCTTGCTTGTTTGTCTAGCTCTGGAATTTGTACTTCTGTCTAAAAAGGACAAGAATGAAGCCTTGGCATCTGCTTCCTGCCAGCTCTGAGAGGACCCATGCCCAGCACTGAATCATCAGTTGTACTGGCGGTGGACTTGGTCTCTCCCCTAGTTGCCAGATCATATGGGTACAGTCTCTTTATTCACTCTGGAGTACACCAGGACTAACAGACTTTAAACTCTAAAGCACCAGTCTTCCTAATACATTCCTGGGTTGCTGTTCTCTGCTCTCTCCTGCCCCTTACCTCTTCCATTTTCTGCTAGTTTCTCAGTAGGCACTTTGAAGAGTATGCCCTAGAGCAACAGTAAATAACTCTACTGAGTTCCTGACCAGTGGCCCATGATGGGACAGTGAGAGCATGTCAGTTTGCATCCCACTGCAGCTGCCCCTTGCACAGAGTGCCTCTTCATCTGGTGGCCTGGTGCACATTGTGCCAGCTTTGACTGCCATGCCAGGTGCTGGCGCGCCCTTGGGAGGATACAGGCCGGGCGTGCTGCTGACACCAATTGCCTCGCAGCTTTTCTTGCTTATTTGCCTTGAGTTGAACAGACCCTATATCCTGCTCTGAATTTAGCCTATGTTTTTACAGATGACAGGAGGGCAGCTGTTTCTATAGAATTGCTCTCAGTGTGTCTTGCCTGAAATCATGTATGTTGGGACTTTTGGGGAGTTCAGAAGGCTAACTTAGAAAATGGGTAACAATTCCTTAAAAGTCTAAACAAGAAGTCCTCTCATGACCTAGCAACCCCACTCTACAGATAAACCCAAGAGTAATGGAAACATTCGCTCACACAGACTTGGGCTCAAGTTTATTGCAGCATTGTGCGTTACAGCCAGAAAGCACAAGCAATCCAGATGTCCATCACTGAGGAGTGGAGAACCAAACGGTACCATATCTGTTAAGTGGACCCTTCATGGCAGTAAAGGCGAATAAAATGTGGACACATACATGGAGAAACCTTGAGAAACTTCTACGAAGTAAAAGAAGACAACAAAGCCCACAAGCTATATAATTCCATTTATGCTGAATGTCTAGAATAGGCAAGTCCATAAAGACAGGAAGTGGATCAGTGGTTGCCAAGGCCTGTGGGAAGGGAAGATGGGACAGATGACTGTGGGATTTCTGTTCAAAGTGATGACAATGTTTTAGAATTAGTGATGACAATTACATAGCTCTATTTGAAATCACTGAACAGCACATTTTAAGAGGGCAAGCTTTGTGACGTGCAAATAAAATGTCAAGATTACTACTTTTAAAAACTACCCAAAACATGCACAAACTCTTCAGGCCCTAATGAAAAGAGATGAGGTAGTGTGCCCTAGAAGGAACAAGCATTGACTGCCCCTGAAGAAAGGGGCCAGGTGGCAACAGCTTGGGGAAGGGGGTAGGATCGGCAGAAGGTGGACAGTTCCCTACGATCCAAGGTGTTTCATTCATCCTTGGTGCCAACCCTGGCATACAGCTAAGTTTCAGCTGGAGTCTGTCAGACAGTGGCTAATGAGTAAATGTCCATCTGTAGACAGTTAAGAATTTTCATTTGGAAATAATTTCAAACTGAAAAACTGAAAAATCATAGGACCATGGATTAACTGTCACCTGGCCATTGTCTTCTGACCTTTGGTTGGCAGCTTCCTTTCCTGCAGTGTAGGGAGAGATGCATTCCCAGCAGGTTTATACCATGGTTTGGCTAATGACAGGAAAGTAAGCCCCTGATGAGATGATTTTCTCCTAGAGCTCTCTGTCATGAGGAGGCTCCTGGTAACTGAGGGGGTCTGAGGCTGTGAGGAGGCTCCTAGCTGCTGACCATTGCCTTGGAAGTTTTCTACCCCCAAGTTTCAGTATTTTTGTGGAGTAAAAGCTGGGAAGTCAGACATCAGCATGTGTATTCTTTTCTCTTTTCTGTATTTCTATTTAGAATGTATTCTCATACCTATTCCCACCTTTTGTTTTGATTTTTTAGAAAAGAAACTATTTAGCAAGGTAAGGGTCACTGAAGAAATCAGCCAGACTACTGTATGAACCGCATCTTTGAGCCAGGGCAGAAAGGGGTAATGGGTTTCTTTAGGGAGAGTGGGAATGGGGCCTATAGCTTCATTTGTACCTGAGTAAAACAGAATCGAAGTGCTTGGCTAGCAGGCCCAGGACCACACGAACTAGACTGTGAGAACTGCCCAGGCACAGCACAAGATTGCCTCGACATTTCAGTTTGCCTTGGAGGAGCCAGCTGAGTGTGTTTGTTTGCTGCAGATAAAGTACCACAAAGCGTCTTCAGTATCCACCATCAGATGGAACATACAAAGTTGGATTATTTTCTTTATATTTTAGGGGAAACAGAAATACCGTGGTTGGCACATTTTTTTCGATTCACCCTGTAGAGCTAGATTTGTTGTTTTCCCTTCAGTATTGTGGCTTTCCTTCAATCTCACCCCTACTAAGGGCTTGGATTTAAGTTCTTTTGTAGTGTCTCCCAGCTTTGATTGAGAACATGGTCATTGTAACTCAGGGGACCAGGCTGAGAGCTGATTTAGTTTCCAGTCAGCTTTGGCCTTGGAGAATGAGGGCAGGCTGGATGGAAGCTTGGCCAGAAGTGTGTATCCTCTGCATTCTGCCTTCTGTGGTCCCTTGGGGATATACTTCACCTAACTGGACACGGCTGTGTCTCATCTCTTTGTGGTAGCAGAGTAGAGTGCCTTTGTTCAGCCTGGTACTTGAACTCCAGGGCATGTCCTTCCCTCTTCTTGCAGCTGTTTGCCTGAAGTGGCCATCTGAGCCTGGGTTTTTTCCAGCCTGCTCTCTTCTGCCATCAGTCTCAAGATATTAGACAGATCCTCAATCTCCTATCTTTGGCTAGGCCTTACCCTGTAGCAGTGAATAGTTAATCCACAATGAGCTCCTGATGGGTCCCATACTCTCTCAATTTGTGAATGAAAGACAGACAGACAGACACACACACAGTTATTTTTAATATGCCTTACTAGCTCAATGGCTGGGTACTTCCTGAACCTCCCCATGGCTAGCACACACTTCCCCTCAGGTATTCCTGACTTAACATTTTCCAAATCTATATTTTATCTTTGCTGCCCTGCTTCCTTCTTGGCACTCCTCCCATGGGGCCACTTTCCCTTAGAGCCTACATTTAGGCTGTCTCATCCTCCTCTCCTTCACAGCGCGATCAGCCTAAGCCCCTCTCCTGGCCGAATCCTTCTTCCTCTCCCCTTCGTTTCTTGCCCCCCCTCCCAATCCTAAAATCCCGCCTCTTTAACCCTGCCCAGCCATTGGCTCTTGGTAACTTTATTTCCCAATCAGGACCAACTGGGGGCAGGCTTCCTTTAGCCTACCTGCAGGACATTGTAAACAGGTTTTTTTTGTTTGTTTGTTTGTTTTGGGTAATTAGCATGAGAGCACAAGCCACTACATTACTCTTCTGCTGGCATCATCTTTTTAAAAAACATGTGTGTAGGTGTTTTGCCTACATGTATGTCTATGCATGCCTGCTGCCTGTAGAAGCCATAGGAAGGCCTCAGAACCTCCTTGGAACTGCCGTTGTGAGCTCTCATATGGGTACTGGGGGTCAAACCCAGGTCCTCTGGAAAACAACCAGTGCTCCTAATCATTGAGATGTCTGCAGCCCTCCTGGCACCATCTTTCATACAGGCTCCCATTACCTCATACATAGACACTGCCACAGTGGGCTTCTGGCTGTTAGCGTCACAGCCATCAGTCTTTGGCTATACATATCCATTTCCCATTCAGAAACCCCACTCGCTTCTCTACCATATCCATTATGCTTCCAGGCCAGAACCAAAACCAGGTGCTATAGGAGACCTGTCTCACTCAGACACCAACCTGTCTCCAAATCCATCTGCTGCTGTCCTGATGAGCTCACCTATGTTCAACATCTGCATCTTCCCCTGTGTTCCCTGTAGATGATTTGGTCCTGCTTCATCTCATCTCGATTTTGTATCTGCAAACCATCTCTGGTCCTCTGAGAGGTAGATTTCTCATAAATCTTAAATAAAAATAGATCCAATCTGTCCTCTCCCCTCAAGGTGAGGTCTCCAGGCCTGATACTTTAGTTCCTCTTGGGCCCCTCTCTCCTACATAAAGATCATATCCACCACTGAGAGTGCCCTGTTTCTGAGTCAGTGATACTTGATTGGTGAGGGTTACAGCTGATTTCTGTGGGCAGTTATCTTTTCTGGTCTTATTCCACAGCATGCTGGCTTTTCAAAAACAAGCAGTACTTTTGTACTATTTTGCTCAAACATATACATACTCAGCAGATAGTTTTGGCTATTCACCATGGCCTATAGAATCCTTAGTTTAGCAGATTTGAAAACCTGACTTTAGAAATTCTAGGATTATTTGATTCTGAAAGTCTGGTACAAGCTAATCTCAACGGCTGGTTAGTTGTTCACCCTGGATTGTTTGAATGAAGATAATCCTAGCAGGCAGTCAGGAGAACATCACCTCCGTGCTCCAGGATCTCAAGAGAACAGATGGTGCTCGTTAAGCACAGAGTTAACCAAAAGGCATATAGATGTCTAAGCAGAATGTCTGCTGTGGAGGAGATGTATGTCTTTAAAGAATCTGAGTAAGACTCCAAGCCTAACATCCCTAGCTTATCAGTGGGACATCACAGACTCTCATTTCTAGACATCACCATGACCACTGTCAACTATCCTTGAAAGGTCTTTATTCTGGAATGTTTCATATATTGGGGTTGCAAATTTATAGATATTATTAATTATACTTTAGGTTGGTAATTTTGGAGTCACAAATCAGATGACTTGTTAAATTCTGAGTTTGTAGATTTTTAAGGCTTCCTTCTCTTAATGTAGGTCTCTATGATATAATACTAGGGCAGTGGAAAATATCTATGCCTCAATATCCTGTATATAAAATTATGTATAATTTTGGAGTCCAGGGCAGTATTTGCTCAGTTGTTAATGAATCAGTGGTGCTCTGGGTGTGTAAGCAACGCTATTTTTAAACCCATTGCTTGCTTCAGTGATGAAGAGGGTACAGAATGTGCCTTGCTGGGCTTGAGAGCATACCATGAGTAATATCCATTACTACTGTGATGTCAGAACTTGAATATTCTTTACCAAAAAGATAACCATTGCGTCATGGAGCTGAGGAATCCAACTGGAGCAGGATGAGAAAGGCTGATTCCTCTCATAAGAAACACATGACAAAAACAGATACTCCCTGCAGGAACTCAGATCTGTGATCAGCAGTGTCCAGTCCTGTGGCCAGTTTGAAAGGCAGCTTCTCATTTTAGTCACCAGAAAGTGATTTGCCTCTAAGTTTCCAGGAGGCAATTTAAAATTCTGTACCTTCTGCTTATTCAGAAAAACTTCTAGGTGGTAATGGTTGTGTGTATACTTAAAGTCACTGACACTTGTGATGGCCAGTGCCATCTCATTACTTATACCTTAATCTCTCTGAAGCACCCTCACATTAAAGTAAGGAAGAAAGGGATTAAACTACGTAGAAGTTTTAAAGTCATCCTTATAAATGTGTGCTCTGGTTTTGATGGAGAAGCATCTTGTGCATCCAGACATAACCACATTCAGCCACAGTGGTAACATTAAGAAAAGCTATAGTGCTGCTTAGATGGGTTCTGACACCGCAACAGGTTGTTCACATGCATGCTCCATTGGGCCACTGAGGTCTTTGCTCCCTTCCTTCAGCCTTCCTCCAGTCCCCAGGCCAAACAGCGTCTCCTCCCTGGATCAGGGCTGCTTACACAGCAAGGAAAAGAAGACAAATTCTCACCCTGGCTTCAAAGTTCTGGTCCAGAAACAATATCTCTCTCACGTAATTTTTTTTTTTTAAACTGGTTTAAGGCCTCACTTGTGGCCAATCCTAACTTTTGTATTATATGACTTGAGTTTCTTGAGTTCTAGCAGGAACTTTGAGTGAAAGGCTCAAGAAAAGTTACTAAGATTCAGTAAAAACAAACAAATCTAAACATTTATAATTTTCTAAGACTAAAATTTTCTATTTTTGTGCTTTCAGTAGGCATTTTAGTAACATGGAATGTGAAAAATTATAAAAATAAATGCTTCACTTTCATAATTGTCCCAATACAAATCTCTTCCCACTTTGTTTTTTTTTTCTGCCCTGTTGTTCATTCATAAAAATCTGCATGCTGCATCCCTCACCTTTGCCAGGCATGTTGCTGAATATTGTGAGTACCAGTTTTTAGTGCAGACTATCCTCATGTACTACAGCCATGGTGAGATGGCCAGCCTCACACTCGTTTTTCACCATTCACCCTTTAAGGGTTCACTGTGTGCCAGAGTTATAAACACAGAAAACACATATACTTGTTTAATCCACACAACACCCTTGTGATGTACTGTTATTGTCCCCACTTTCTAGATGAAGGAATTGAGACACAGAGAGGTTAAGTAGTCTTCTAGATACATAGGGGTAGAACTGCTTCTGGCATAGCTGTTAGAGACACAAAAATGATCTAAAACTAATCCTTGGAACCCACAGCACAGTGGAACTAGAGATGGCTGATATTGCTAGGCCATCCCACCCACCACAACAGTGCACATGAACACCATCTAACATCTCAGCCATGACCTGAGAGGAAGGTACCAATGGCAGGGACCCATGTGAGAGCAAGCACTTCTGCCAGCAGTAGGCTAAATGGCTTAGAATTATGGAGCTGTTGAGTAATAACATCAGGGGCATGTTCAATGACAGTGACGCACAGTGTAATGTCCCTGTAAAAGACCACAGAACCCACTTTGATTCGCACATATGAGTGAGCATGGACTGCTGGATGTATGGCCAGGGATCCCAGCTGACTTCTATATCCGTACATATATACAAACACACACACATTTCCAAAGTGCATGGCAGTGTTTATTATTCTGAGGGTGCTCCTGATTCAGGGATTCTTATTTTCTCTTTGTTTTGTTTTTTGAGACAGGGTTTCTCTGTGTAGACCTGGCTGTCCTAGAACTTGCTCTGTAGACCAGGTTAACCTTGAATTCTGAGATCCTCCCGCCTTTGCCTACTGAGTACTGGGATTAAAGGCATAGACCACCACTGCCTTGCTTTTTTTTTTTTCTCCTTCCCTAAACTCTTTCTCTGCCTCCTCTCCCCATTGCTCTTGCCTGTCCTTTCAGTCACAGTAGGTGACATTTCCTCTGCTTCCCTAAAGTGACCTGTAACTGAATTTAGTCAGATGTCAGTTGAAAGCAGGTGAGGGGAATGGCAAAGTTTTCCAGAGAATAAAAAACGGAAGGTAGAGCTGCTGTAGCAAATAGGGTTGCCACATAGAGCAGCAAGACTAGCAAATACTCATATCCTCAGAGGGAAGGTAAAATGAACCCTGCCTTGAGAGACTTCTCAGAGGAAGAAGGGCCTATTCATTTCCGTCATCAGCCTCACTGTGCCTAGGCAACACCCTTCACAAAGTTCTCTGAGCAGCTGACTGGCCGCATTTGAGAAAGTATGCAGAGTAACACATAAAGGTGAGGACAAGAGGCAGCAAGTAGGTGTGGCAGTGACAGCAGATCCTGTGTTCTGGTCCCCTTTTCTACCACAGCAAGAAGCTGAGGTTAAGAAAGGTGAAGTATTGTTCCTGTCTGTGCTCTTAGTATCCCCAATGATGTCAAAGTGAAGTTTCATGTGGCTTCATGCTGTTCTGGAGTCAGACCTCAATCATGATGCACGAATGTATTTGCATCCAGAATTAGTTGTTCAGCATCCTGGCCGGAATGGGAACAACAATGTTGGAGGAAAGCCTTGGATGCCTCTGCAGCTTTTCTGCCTAGAGGTGACAAATACAGGCTGTGAGGCCATGAGGACAAGTTGCCATTTGGCCTAAGTGACAGCTAGAAATACTTTGTTATAAAGTGCAGACATGTTTTTCTCAGTGAAATACATCCTGAATTGTATTACGGAATAGTGTATTTGTTTCCTAGAGCTACTGTAACAAAGTAACACAAACCAGGTGGCTGAGAACACAGAAATGTAAGCTTCTGCAGTTCTGGAGAAATAAAGGTATCACAATGTAGAACCCCTTTCTTCTCTTTGTAGGGTCTTGTGGGCCCTGCAGTCTTTGGTGTATCTTACATTGCAGCTGCATTCAGTTTCTGCCTGTGTCATTATGTGGACTTTTCTTCTTTTATAAAGGCACCAGTCAGGTTGGACGAGGACTCACCCTAATGACCTCATCTTAATTTGATTACACCTGTAAAGACCCTATTTCCAAATAAGGCCACATTCATAGACAGTTGCAGGGGGCAGGGAGTTCAACACACCCTTTTGATGAACGGATAGTAATAGCAAAAATTTACCAGAGTGGAAGACACCAATATGGAAATGCATAGACCATGTTTCCAGCTCTGCCTCCGAGTGTATCAGATTTTCTAGATAAGCTTGATAAAACAACTCAGTAGTGGACTGAGCATGGAATAAGCAAACATTTGGGGATAACCAATTTTCTTCACACCAGCTTATGAGTCTCACTTTATAACTTATAAGACACGTCTAAGGAATAGCATAATTCATGTGAGGCTGACTGACCTTACCAGCCTCTTCAGTGACTGCTGTAAGTCTGGTTTGCTGAGGTGATCACTAAGGACTGAGAGCTGCTGGCACACAGAGGACAATACACCTGCCAATGGCAGGGAGGGGCTGAAGGTATAAAGGAGGAAACTTATGAGAAGATATGTGACACACCACCTGAGGCTTACCCACTGCAAGTATGATCATTCTGATGTAAAACATTCTGGGACCAAAGCCTTCTGGAGTCTGGGAGGTGGTACTTACATGGATTTGAACTGTAGCTACTGTTGTTTTTACAGTTTGTAGATGTTTGCTGCTCTTTGTTTAATTGATAGTTTATCTTTTTGAGAGCCTTGGGGGGTGGGGAGGAGCTACTAGGCTTTGAAAAAAAAGAACAATTTAGGTGAGAATTCAGAGACTTATTACCATTAGCACCAAAGTGAGCATGAGGAGGGGCCTCCCAGCCCAGCCTCTACCCCACACACAGCTGTAACAGTCGGCATAGCTGTCCATTAGATGTTCTTCATGCAGGCTCCAGACTTGTGCCACATATTCAGATTTATAACTCAAACTTTTTGTTGATGTCTTTAACCTGCAGCGCTGTTGTCCTTGATACCCAAGTGACTGCAGTGGTTTCTTCACATGCACAGATATAGCTCTGTATGGCCTCCTCCAGACAAGCAATGACAAGCTCTACAGAACTCAGTTTGGTGTAACCACTTTGCTCATACTTGTTTCCATATGTGTGACTGAAATACACTTGCAGGTTATTTAAGGCAGGATTCAGGGAAAGCACAAAATGAAACATCTTACCTCAAAGGATAAAAAGCAAAGGGTATATTTTTTATTTTATTTTATTTTAAATGTCATGTCATCCTGACAACATTACATTTTAGTAAAGTGCTTCTGGCCTTCTTAAACTTGTGGTTACTGAATTTTGTGCCCTCAAGTTCATATGTAGAATTCCTGACCCTTAGAACCTCAGAATATGACCTTGTTTAGAGAGCTTTACAGAGATTACTGACTTACTGGTTGTCAAAAATCAGCCCTTCTTGGTGTTCATTAGTAGCTTCTTTAAGGTGGACCATAATCCAGTATGACAAATGATGGAATCTGAACATACGTTTATACAGGGAGGGCAGGAGACACAAGGAGAAGATAGCTATGTAGAAACCAACCAGGGAGGCTTGGAACACCTCATTCCCTCCCTTCTCCAGGAGGGACCAATTCTGCCCGTTCCTTGATTTGTGACCTTCTGGCCTGTAGAACTGTGAGGTGCTATTTTGTCATCAGCCAGCCACCAGCTGCAGTGCTTTGTTAAAGAGCTTGTATCAGATGAATATGCCTGTTAGCAGCCACCGACTTTCTGTTGGGCAGGCTTGGTGATCCCTGCCTGTAATTCTAGGAAACTGAGGAAAGGGAATAGCGAGTGTCAGGTTACCCTGTGTCAAGCAACACATGCCATTATTCTTGCATTTTGTTTGTTTTCAAGTAAGTCTCCATCATTGCAACTCTAGTTTTAAGAGGGGTTTTGCACAAACTTGTTTTCCTTTTCTTGTTGCTGCATATTTATTGTAGAGACTGGGAAACGTGTATCTTATCAGTAGTCATCCAGATTTGTTGTACTGCTGGGAATGTATCATTACTATTTTCAATGTTCTTACAGAGGATAAGAAAGTGCTGTCTCTCTGCTACCTTCCCAGGCTTCGCCAAGTTGAGGGTTCTCAGACGGCTTGTGAACACCAACATGTAGAGATAATCATTCTAGCCTGCGGGTACTCATCCACTGCATAGAAAGTGCTGGCTTGGCTGACACTGGTTTTATGCAAGGCCAATATAGGGGAGTCACAGAAAGTCACTAAAGAGGGGCTTGGAGTTGTGGGTAAGGTTAACAGCTTTCAGAAAGAGAAGAGAAGAGAGTCTGAACACCAAGAAGGGCTGATTTTTGACAAATAGTGAACCAGTAAGTTGGTAAATGACTGAGGAATTTTAAAATAGCAGGGGAAAATGTTTTCTGAATTAAATTCAACTTATGGTAAAATTTAAAGAATCATAGCCTATGGCAGATAATACAAAAGGCTTTGAAAGTTCTTAAGAGAATTAAATTTCTTGGAAAAGCAAGGGGCATATGTGGTGTGTCTGCTTCTCTTCCCTGGAGGGTACTCCTCCTTTCTCCTTGGACCTCTGGGAGAAGGAGGGCTGGTGGCACATTCCCAGCAGACCCGGCCACTCCTCCTCTGCTTCCATTCTCCTGGACCAGTCTCCTAACTGTGGCTTTTCACTTCGCTCTTGGCTTTCCCCAGGACTCCTGAGTCCTCCTCAAACTATTTGGCACACTGTCTGTACCCTCCAAGGGTTACTGTATATGGTGTCTGTTAGACTTTCAGCATCATTTCTCCTGAGAAATAGTGTTACTCACATGAATTCCATTTTCATCAAGATTTCAGCATCTGCAGCCATTCTTCCACCTGACTTCTTCCTTGATATATGTAGCATAGCCTCTTCATTGTTACACCTAGCAGGAGCCTTTTCTGGCTCTTATAATCAACAGTAACTCTCAAGATTTTCAGCACTGGAGCCTTTCTTTGCAGTATCTATACCTTAGATATCTGTCCACATTCTGTTTTTCAGTATTTTGGACCTATCCCACTGTCTGTGGTTTATCCATGAATAAGTTTAGGGCACCCTTGCCACCTTCTCCTTCAGTTAATCCTGTGCAGGCTTAGCCCATCCTATTGGGTTCCATTCTCTTTTCAAAATGGTTGGTCTTCATTCAAAAGTCAACCTGGGACTAGAGATGACTTAGTCGGTTAAGTGCCTGCTGTATAACATGAGGACCTGAGTTCTCTAGTAGCCACGTAGAGCCGAGAACATGCACGTAATCCTAGCACTGGGAAAGTGGAGACAGGAGGCTCCCTAAAGCTTGCTGGCCAGCCGGTTTAGTTGAATTGGGTGTTCTGGGTCTTGTTTCCAAAAATAAAGTGGAGAGCAATTGAAGAAGATACCTTACACCAACCTCAGGCCTACACACACAGAGAGAGAGAGAGAGAGAGAGAGAGAGAGAGAGAGAGAGAGAGAGAGAGAGAGAGAGAGAGAGAGAGAAACTTTGTACAGAGGTACCAGATGCTGCCTTTCAAAAACCAGCAGCTCCTGATGCTAACTTCAGTTAAATCAAACAAGTTCTTGTTTCCATGTAGGAGTTAATGCCTGGACACTTGTGCATAGATACCCAATGCTTGTCATTTAACTGTTTGGAAACTCCTATCCTCTTCTCTCCAAGAAAAAGTCTGACAGCATGTTCCACCCCTGTTACCACCTGCAGCCCCACTTCTTTGCACCCTCAGTCATACTTGATTCCTTTCCATCCTTCACCCTATGCTCTGAAACCTGTCAGTATCTTACTGTTTTTTCTCTCTGAAACCCTATATTTCCCCCCCTTTCTTTCTGTTTTCTCAGACAGTTCTTGGTTCAGATCCTCCTCCCCTCACCTCTGGGCTATTGTGACAACCTTCCTGTTTGCCGTGCAACCTCTCCAGGTCACTTAGTCTAAGGCTTCTTACTCAAGACCAGTGTTCTGGCCACTGTTCCACTGCACATTAAAAAAAAGAGATAATTGCCTCTTAAAAGAGACAGTTATTTTTTAAAATAATTTTAAAACATTCCTCAAATGTCATCCTGACCAGAGGAGACACAAATGATAAACACCATGGTTAGTGTTGTGGGTATCCATTATGGTTGATGTAGTCAGCTCTGTCCTGTAGTTTAGATCTGTTTTCTCTTCTTTTTGTCTTTCATCTGTCCATGGTTGCTACTCTGCCTGATCTCATGTTCAATTCTTCTATTGCAAGAACCAAATAAATGAAGCAGAAGCTTGAGTAATGACATGAATTTGAGATCTAGGCAGACCTCAGTTCCAAATTCAACCCTGCTAGTAGCAAAGTGGCTTTGGGCAACTTTATGTCATCTCCCTAAGCACACTTACCCATTTGTTCACTAGGAGAAATGCACCTTACCTCATAGTCCTGAGGAGTTAAGCCCCTGGAGTCCAGAAAAGGGCAGGGGTGATCATGACAGTCTCAGAAACTCGATTAATTACATGTGTGGTAACAGGGTGAGAGCCGGAGGATGGGTCAGGGTGAGCTGGCTCCTCACGGCAGCTTTGCGTGTTTAGAAGTGTTTCTAGAGCACTAGAGCCACTAGAACGGTCAGGAGGCAGTTGGCATGCAGTGTCCCTGGAGGCTGATTACTGCCTTGGCATTTGTTAATATATTACTGATATGCAAATGTGCTTCAGTTGTTTCCAAGCAAAGCAGAAGCTTTCTGAGGACAGAGACAGCAGTGCTGGTTGCTCCCCTCTGTGAGACTGATGAATTATACCCTCCTGACAGGATCTGGAACACCAGCCTCACCTTTTGAAAGGTCATCCATCTTTTTAATCACGTCTCACATCTTGTCAAGTCTTGACTGACTATAACCTGAGTGACTCCCACTCTGAACTCTGATGTTTACTTTGGCAGTTGCCTTTTTAAATTGGCATAGGACTTAATGATGCTATGAGCTTTTTAAGCTCCTTTAGGTCAATGGTGATGCCTTTTTTATTTTTATTTTTTGGACATGTGATCTTACTTTGTACTGGCTTCCAATTCATAAAGATATGCCTACTTTTGCTTCCTGGGTGCTTAGATTAAAGGCATGTGCTACCACGCCCAACTAATAGTGATGCCATAGATGTTTTTGTATTTTTCTTCTACCCCATGCCAGTCTTAAATATAGAAGACCTGTAATACAGATCTGATGATTGATTTAGTTTATTTTCCTAATGCTCAGTGCTACTGCAATAGTATTGCTGCTGTCATTATCAGCAAGGATTCTGAAGAACTTGTGGTTGATTTTACACTGCTCTGGTGGAATTATATCATGTATTTAACATTATACAACTAGTGCATAAATACTCTCTGATTGAAAATGATATAAAAGCCTCAAAAAGTATTTAGTACACACTGTTTTGAAAATCTGTCACTTAGAAACAGGTAACCTGAAATTGCCTCACACTCTTTTAAATACAAACTCGACACAGTTATGAATATTCGGTAGTATATCAGTGAAGAATTTTTTTCTAATGCTCTTCAATCCTCTGAGGCATGAAATAATCACAAGTTTATCAAGGGCTATACAAATTTACCCTTCTCTAGGTATTTAAAATTTTCCATTTAGATACATATTTCCTTTGGGAGGAGGAGGAGGAGGTTTTGAGACAAGTTTTCTCTATGTAGCCCTGGCTATCTTCTGTAGACCAGACTAGCCTCAAACTTAGAGATTCATCTACCTCTGCCTCCCAAGTGCCGAGATTAAAGGCATATCCCACCACGCTCAGCCATAGACATATATTTCTAACATTGATTTATTTTCAACTTATATCTTATGTGCAAATATGATCTAGAAGACAAGATTGGAATGAATTCTTTGAGTTATATATTATAGAGAAACAAAATACCATTGTAACTTCCATCAGATACTCATTACTCAGGCAGTATACGCCAAGAAGGTTTTAGGAAGTAAGGAGGTTGGTACCTCTTATGGGGATCTGGGCTCCACTCTCATTAACTATATAACTGGATTTTGAATGACAATCTATTTCATATCTGCCAAGCCTAAATTAAACTTTAAATACTGATAAAAATGATGCCTATTTTTACTTATAATTCCTTCTCTTGAGCTTTGCTGAATTCAATGAAATTTAGTTCAATGAAAAAAAATTAATCATATATAACCCTCACTTATCCCTGTAGTTTCGACAGAGTCTGATCTTCCAGTAGATAATTTGGGGTGGTGAAATGGAAAGGAAATGTACTCACATGTGAAGCAACTTTTTAGTTCATCCAATTGTGAAATAAAAAGTTATGAAGAAACTAAGCAAATATGTTAGGAAAAATACACTAAATAACCCAATCTTTTAACAAATGTCGTTTTTAAAGATAGTAGGTTAAAAACTCAAGATCATGAAGACTTTTAGATTTTTAGGTGAGTATGATGACAAACACTCGTAATGTCAACCCTTAGTTGAAGACCAGATGGTCCTACTTGAAGCTAGCCTGAACTACATAGCAAGACCCCGACTCAAAGAGGCAGAAAAAGTTGGCTATAACACTGAAAGGATTTCTCATTGTACCTTGAAGACTAAGGAAGACAAGAAGCCACACAGACTTCCCCGGCTTGAGCTTCAAATCAGGATTTTTTGCCCCTATTCCAGGAGCCCACACCATGGCCTGATGTCATGGCTTTCAGCTCATCTCTGTGTGAGGAGGTTGTGTGGGGCACGTGTTAATGGAATGAGCATACCACAATAGTCAGGCTGTCCCAGGCAAAGGCGCTCACTCACCCTCCCAAAGACGCCCCTCCCATAGCCACGTGTGTACCGGGTGCATGGTGATTTATAATCTGAAGAATGGTCCATGATTTTATAAGGAGCTGGAATTGAGTGTGATCAAATTTTGTGAGCATCCATGGCATCCATGTAAAGACTATAAGGCAAATGCTTTGAAAATAGTATTTGGAAACACAGGTTTATTGTACATATGTTTTAATGTGAAATGGGCATTTGCAGGGAGCCTAAAGAGCAGTTAATCTTCATTGTTTAAATGTGCAGGTTATCAAAAAGCACTTGAAACCTTTGGGACCTGGGTTTGTTTGGTACATGAGACACTCTGTCTTTTTTGTAGTGATAAGGAATGACTTAAAATGTCCACTGTAATTCTGTGTGAATCAGGTTTATAGGTACCACTTTTTGTTTGTCATGAAGTGAGCAATTTATTACATATAGTTGAGATGTAAGTTAGCTAATTTCTAGTGAGTTTGCAAGTAAATCTCTTTTATTGGTAGTTTGTCTATAAGCCCAGTAACATGGAAAGATCTGTTCAGTGCTCATGCCTTTGACCTGCTCAAGAGCCAGTGGCACGGTAGTAAGAATACTCCTCTGTAGATACTTCACCCTCTCTCTCAGCAATCAATGGCTATATAACCATCATGTAGAGTTTTGTCTTGAGAGGCCACCAAGGTTTTTATAGAAAGGTCTGGATGGCTGTGCCTCTAAGGAGCAGGTGTAGTTATTGCAGATTTATTGTGTCACCCCTGGGTCTTCCATACCGCCCTTCAGGGAGTTAAACCTATCTTCTTCTAAAAGACGGTCAAAGCCACGTTTTCTTCTAAGAGCCCAAGAGGAGACACAGAGATTGGAATTTTATATAGGATCAAACTGAAGATGTCCAGGCAGCCCCTGCCATTTCTGAGGGGAAGTTATTACTATTATTATTTTGTGTGTACAGAGTCCATAAAGAAATGAGAGGAAACATTTAGCTTCTTCTTTAGAGTGGAAAACATACAGGTCTCCCCACCCTGCCCTGCCCCTCGCCTTGGGGATCTGAACAAATGGAGTGGCAAAGGCTGTAGGCTTGACTCAGAGAGAGCTACTCAGGAAGATTTCCTCCAGAAAATACTTCCAAGGAGAAATGTTTAGACATAAGTTTGATTATGGATGTGAGATTATTTTAAAATGAAGCTAGAAAACTACCAGTGTTTTATTCTTGTTTGTTTGTTTGTTTGTTTTGTTGTTTTCTGCTTTTTGTTTTTTGTTGTTGTTGTTTTCAAGACAGGGTTTCTCAGTGTAACCCTGGCTGTTCTGGAACTCACTCTGTAGACCAGGCTGGCCTCGAACTCAGAAATCCACCTGCCTCTGCCTCCCAAGTGCTGGGATTAAAGGTGTGTGCCACCACTGCCCAGCTAGTGTTTTATTCTTTATACAAGATTTTAGGGCTTAAAAAAAAAATCATCATTAGTGACTTTCTTTAGCTATATTTTGTTTGAACATTCTCCTTCCCACAGGAAAATGGACTGTGCCATAGAACAAAGGTAAAAAGGTTGTTGGAAACATTAAGTCTAGTTCTTGGAATAGTGGCTGTTGACCTCAGCAGTGTCCACAGCAGCCCCAGCCAGAATCTGAGGCAGCTGCTGGCCACAGTGATGGGTATAGAGAGGTTCCAGCCATGCAGGTCTCCTTGCTGATCCTGGGCATCTGTCACCCAAGACAGCCAGTGATTATTTCCACAGTTTTGTGACCCTTGGCTATCATCCCAATAACAAATAAGTCATAAGCTACCCTCTGCCCCTTTGTAAAATTCCACTCTGCAATGTGGCCTCTCTGAAAGAACTTCTGAAACAGTGAGAACAAGGACCAATGTCTCCAAAGCTTTGTATGTAATCAGCTCATTTCTTCTGTCTCCTCCTACTCTTCCTCCTCCTTTAGTAACTGGAGTGAGAAGCAAGAGACAGTCCAGGGACAGAAGCCAAAGCAGATGCTAATGTTGCTTAGTCTCTTCTGGGGATAGGTAGCTTAAAGCCAAGGGCTGCTCTTTTCTGTATTACTTCAAGGGTATCAGACCTTTTGACATTGTAACAAAATGTCATTTGCAAATGTGTTGGACCACATTTATAAGTGTACTGGAACACATGAGGCCAGCAGGGCACAGATTGGACTTGTCTGGCTTATAGCATGTGTAACTATATGAATATTTAAGTGATATTAGTAAATAGCACTTTCTGTGCTGTGGTATTAGGAAGATAGTGACATAAAAGTAGGTGAAAAGGATGGTTGCATAACAAACCAAAATAATCATGTCAAGCAATAATCATGTCAGACATACACAGGCATATTAGTCAGAGTACCCAGGTCAAGACTGGAGTCAGCTTTCAAACCAGAAGGGAAGTCTCTGTTGATCCATGGGGGTCACAGTAAAGGGAGATTCAAAGTAGTGCTTACGGTTAGACCAGACCTGCCTCCAGGAAGTCAGAACACGTGCTGCTAGAGCACAGGCAGAGCATGGCTGTCCAGCCCAGCACAGGAGCTGAACAGCCTCTGCTTCTAGAGTGTTTGTTTGTTTGAGTCAGGGTCTTGCTGTGTGGTCCAGAATAGTCTCCAGTTCTTTTTTTTTTTTTTTT
>CM052700.1:96834382-96849579 GCA_028551405.1 Uromys caudimaculatus
GCAGAAGTTTCCTGCCACAGCCGCCCGCTTTTGGGATCCAGGGGGGTTTCTAGGCCCGCCTACCTCGGTCCCTGTGTCTCGCGGGTTCGGGGCAGTACCTGGTGAGCTGTGGGGCGTGTCTTTGGCCCTCTGCTGGGTCTTGCGATCTCCTGAGAGGGATCTTTGTCCCGGCGCTGATTAGCTGTGGGGCCCTGTGGCCTAGTCTCCAGTTCTTAAGTCCTCTCTGTCTTAGCATTTCAGTCACTAGAAGTTTAGTCATGAACCACCATATCCGGTCTTCTCCCTTGCTTTAAAAAAGTCTTTATTTGGGTTAAATTAGAGATTTGTCTCTAATTTCTAGTCAGGTCTGCTTCTTTAGATGTGAGTGACTGGTGACAAAGCAGTTACAGGTTTTCTTCTACTGGCAGTGGTTGTCATGCTTTGTAAGCTTAGCCTGCCATGGGAAGACACAAAGAAGTTTGAGGCAAAAGCAAAGAGGGGTGAGGTATAATTTTAGTCCTTGCTGCCAGAATATGGTCTAGTTGTGGAAACATGATTTAAACATGTAAATAGTATAAAAGAGAAACAACTTGCCAAGTGTGCAGGCACACAGCTGTGATCCTAATACTGGAAAGATGGAGGCAGGAGGATCAGAAATTCACAGTCATCCTTGGCTACATAGTTAGTTGGAGGCCAGCCTGAAATACATGAGACCTTGTCTCAAAAGCTCCGGCCTGGGGCTGGCTCTAAACTGCATGGTCTTTAGATTAGCTGGGAGAAGCAATGACTTCATGGCAGAAGGCAAAAGGTATTGGGGAGTGAATGAAGCAAGTGCCGGGGGCACTCTGTTCTGGGGAGAGGGGTGGGGGTAGTCTAGAGGCGAGGCCTCTGGAAAGACTCTGTTCTGGGGAGAGGGTGGGAGCAGTCTAGAGGTGAGGCCTCTGGAAAGACTCTGTTCTGGGGAGAGGGGTGGGAGCAGTCTAGAGGTGAGGCCTCTGGAAAGTCAGTTGAAGATGCAGCTGGATGGTCAAATGGGAATCGAGGTGTGTGTCGACTCTCCAGCTTTATCTTGTGGGCACCAAGGAGTCACCAGAGGCTTTTGGACAGAGGAACAATGCTCAGAGGTTTATGTAGTAAGACAGATCTGCTGGCCAGATACAGGCACATTAATGATCATTCCAGTGGCCAGGTTCCTACATTTACTTTAGGGTTACTTTTGAAAAGTAATATGGATTTCAGCTATGCGAGTGGCGAAAAGAACAGAAATTAAAGAGTTGGAAATGAGACATTTTACCTTATATAGTTATTTAAATACTTTTAATTTAAAAAAAGACATTTTAGAGGAAGGAGAAGTCAATCAAGACTGAGTATCTTGCCTGTTGAGACAATGAAGACTCATCAAGGTAAGTCCACAGTTTGGGAACCAAGCAACTAGATAAATACTTTATCAACAGGATGGAAGTGTTAGAATGGAGCATACATGGTTATGTTTTAGGGGAAAGACAAGGAGTTCAGCTTTGAAGATGATTTTTGATGTAGTAGGAAACAGGAATAATATTTATTAATGGAACATTTAAGTGGGAACTTGGCCCATGATAAGCATGTGGGGGTTGCCTGCATAGAGATGACTGCTTAAACTGTCTGAATAGATGATGCCTTCCAGAGGAAACAGAATACTGGGAGCACCAGCATTTTAAAGGAGGAAGAAGAGGAGCTGCCTGTGTAATAAGCCATTGGAGGAGGAAGGCAGTTACAGATTCACATTAGAGCTGATAAGAACATCAAAAAGAAAGTGGTGGTCAGTGGTATCAGACGTTGCACAGAGGTTAAAGAGAATAGGGGCTGAAAGAGCCATTGGAGTAGGCAATTAGGAAGTCATTTACCTTAAGAACACAGCCCTATGATATTTGAATATGTTGGAGGAGAAGGATTAAGAGTGAGCATTGAAGAGAAGAGTTCATGCAGCATACCTTTACAGGTAAGGAGGAAGGAGTGAAGAGGGGCTGCGACTGTTACTCTTCCTGCCCTGTAAGTCTGAAGCTTGTGCAAGCACACACACTTGAAGGCAGAAGGGAGAGGTTAGGTCAGTGATGCATTTGGATAACCTTGTTCCGTACCAGCTAAGAACTTTGGTCCAATAAACAGAGATAATCAATAGCTTTAAGGGAAAAAGTGTCAGAAACAGGATTCTACAGAAAAATGGGAGGCTATGGATTAGAGGACTAGCAGAATGTGAGACTGACCTCAGGATTCTGGGCAAGATAGGTGGGGATCCACTGAAAAGAGGGAGGATTGGGGGACAAATGATGACATTAAGAGGGAGGTGTTAAACAACCACTCTGGACAATGCTGGGGGCCAGAGAGCAGCTGCTAGATGCTTAAATATCAGCAAAGCTCGGTGGTCTCTTCACCTTCTAAGTGCTCTTGTAAGAAATGGCGATGGAGCTGGGGAGGTGGCTCTTTCCATACTTATTCAGTATTACATAAGCATGAGGACCTGAGAGCTCCATCCTTAGCATTCACTACAAAACCAGGTGTCTGTAACCCAAACACTGAGGAAGTGGAAACAGGAAGATCTCTGGGGCTTGCTGGCCAGTCAGTCTTGCTGAATTGGTGAGCCACAGGTTCAGCAGAGAGACCTTTTCTTTGAAACTATGGCGATTGAAACCTGTTATCAACCTCTGGCCTTTGTACACTTAGTGCATGCACACTCAGACATGTATACACATGAAAACACACACACACACACACACACACACACACACACACACGAAATGGTTATCAGAGGCAGCTTAGAAGGTAGTTGATATTTGTTTCTTCTTGTACCTTTAAGGGGTTTTCCTTTCTTGTCACTGTAGTGTTTTTTCCTTAGTCTATATATCAGTTTAAAAGTTTCCAGTATCACCATAATTCTAAGTTGTACAGCTACTCCAGAAAGGTCTTAAGTAGTTTTAAGATTATCTGAGTCGCAAATATGACATCATAGTTCTTTCTCAGCTTCCACTTTGCATGTGTGGAAGTTTACAGACTTTAGGTTGACATCTAGGCCTCCTTTAATCACTTTCCATCTTATTTGTTTTTTGAGATGGAGTCTCTCGGTGAATCTAGAGCTCACTAATTAGACTAGACTAGCTGACCAATAAACCCCAAGAATCCACCCATCTCTGCCTCCCCAGTGCTGGGCGCACAAAGTCATGTCCAGTTCTCCCCTCCCCCCATCTGTATATGTGAATGCTGGAAATCATGCTCAGTCTCTTATGCTTGCAAGGTGAACAATTTATCCAACTGAGCCATCTCTCCAGCACCTGAAATCTCAGGACTTTTGGGAGAAATTTATTACTGTCTGGATTGAAAAAACAAGTAAGCAAGAAGCCCACAAATGGTGCTACTGGGCCCTATCTGAAAGGGGACACATGTTTTAAGCCAGCCAAACACCAAATCATCCATCAACTCAGCCTTATAGAATTCAAGGTGACGAGAATACCAGATGGTATGTAGTATGTCTCATTCAGAACATAGGAGATCATGAGAGGCCCCTGTGATGGAGTTTGTGCAAGAACATGTTTCTTAAGAGTAGTGAACCTGGTTATTACCATCTGTTGACAAGTCTAAGCTGACTACATGGAGGTGCTAAGTATGTAACACTTACCTGGGATACTTGATATAATCTTCAGATTTAGCAAGATGCAACCTGATAGGAATGGAGAATTGGTTTCTGTTACAAGTATAATTATAATAAATAAATTATTAAATAAATCCTGATTCTGTATCTGATTCTTGACTATTCTTGACTCTGTTTTAGGAGTCCTCACTCCTCCTAAAGCTGATAGATCTAATGGCAGAATATGGGAACCATATTCTCACAAACAAGGACACTTGAATGTGCTTCTGGGTGGAATTGATTTGTTTTCTCAAGCTGCTGAACTTTTAAATCATCATGCATGTATATGTATGCATGTATATGTATGCATGTGCATGTGCAGACCAAGAATGTGTGGAGGCCAGAGGACAGCTCTCGGTGTTAGCCCTTCCCTTCTGCCTGCTGTTCATTGCTGCATATGCCAGGCTAGCTAGCCCACGACCTGGAAATTTTCCTGTCTCTGTCCCCTATCTTGCTATGGGAGCTTTGGGATTACAGTTACATGTGACTGTGCCCAGCTTACATGGGTTCTCGGGGTCTGAACTCAAGTGTTCACACTTTCACAGAAATGCTTTACCCACTGATCCATCTCCTCAGTCCTCAAGCTTCTTTTGAAGTGGAAGAAGAACCTGAGTCTAAATAAATCGATTAAGTCTATTATTGAGGAGTAACTCAAGAATTTATTCTTCCTTTTTCTTTCCTTATAGGTATGGCCTCACATGTGCAAGTTTTCTCCCCTCACACCCTTCAATCAAGTGCCTTCTGTAGTGTGAAGAAACTAAAAGTAGAGCCAAGTTCCAACTGGGACATGACTGGGTACGGCTCCCACAGCAAAGTGTACAGCCAGAGCAAGAACATACCACCTTCTCAGCCAGCCTCCACAACCGTCAGCACCTCCTTGCCAATCCCAAACCCGAGCCTACCTTACGAGCAGACCATCATCTTCCCAGGAAGTGCTGGACACATAGTTGTAACATCAGCAAGTAGCACTTCTGTCACCGGGCAAGTCCTCGGTGGACCACATAACCTAATGCGTCGAAGCACTGTGAGCCTCCTTGACACCTACCAAAAATGTGGACTCAAGCGCAAGAGTGAGGAGATTGAGAACACAAGCAGCGTGCAGATCATTGAAGAGCACCCACCCATGATTCAGAATAATGCCAGCGGGGCCACTGTAGCCACCACATCCACTGCCACCTCCAAAAACAGCGGCTCCAACAGTGAAGGGGACTATCAGCTGGTACAGCATGAGGTGCTGTGCTCCATGACCAACACCTATGAGGTTTTAGAGTTCTTAGGGCGAGGGACATTTGGGCAAGTGGTCAAGTGCTGGAAACGGGGCACCAATGAAATCGTGGCCATTAAGATCCTAAAGAACCACCCCTCCTATGCCCGGCAAGGCCAGATCGAAGTGAGCATCCTGGCCCGGCTGAGCACGGAGAGCGCTGATGACTACAACTTTGTGCGGGCCTATGAGTGCTTCCAGCACAAGAACCACACATGCTTAGTCTTTGAGATGTTGGAGCAGAACCTCTATGATTTTCTGAAACAGAACAAGTTTAGTCCCTTGCCCCTCAAGTATATTCGCCCAGTCCTCCAGCAGGTAGCTACAGCCCTGATGAAACTCAAAAGCTTGGGTCTTATCCATGCTGACCTCAAACCAGAAAACATCATGCTGGTGGACCCATCCAGACAACCGTACCGAGTAAAGGTCATTGACTTTGGTTCAGCTAGTCATGTGTCCAAAGCTGTCTGCTCTACGTACTTGCAATCCAGATACTACAGGTAAGACTTTTTCCATGGAGATAGTCAGGATGCAGGAGGTCCAGTGCCATCCACAGGGAATGTACAGAGAGAATCACCATGGTGGGGATAATGACTGATTGTTACGAGACAGAGACCTTAATACGAGGGCTGGAGACACGGCCCAGTGGTTAAGAGTACTTGCTGCTCTTAGAGAGGACTTCAGTTTGCTTCCCAGCACCCACATGGCAGCTCATAGCTGTGAGTAAATCTAGTTCTTATAGCTTCTATACATGCATGTGATACACGTACATATATTCAGGCAAACATGAAAATAAATCTTTCTAAAAACAAAAAGAGACTTTAATATGGTTGAAAAATTAGAATACATGCAGATTGGAGTGATGGTGAGAAGCTATCTAAGAAGGCATCTGAGTAACAGTCTTGGTCTGGACGTTGAGAATTGGGAAGGATTTGGGGGAGCTCAGTAAAGAGCAGAGTGGAGAAGTCAGGTCCTTTTGGATGGAGAGGACCCAGACAGCTAGAACAGGAAGGAGTGTGCCAATAACAGGCACAGGGTAGCAAAATGCTAGACTCATTTAGGAGATCAGAATGATCTACCTGGCCAGATCAGAAGATTTGTGACTAGTATCTGGAACAAGTCCTGGGAACTTTGAACAATCGGGTTGATGAGGGAGGGTGTAATAGGTTGGTAGCAGTTCTCCTAAGAGACGACTACTGTAGTCATGTGGAGCATGCTGGAGGAAGGGAAGGTCCTTGGCTTGAGGCCAGTCGCTCCTTCCTGTGGTAAGTTTATAATAGGAAACAGTAACTATTCCTATCCCCTCTTTAATTGTAAGGGAATACTCAAAGCAGGATAATTTTGTTAAGAAAAGAGGTTTATTGTTCGAGGTCATGTTGCTCTTCTCAGCCTTATGGTAGATGGCCTTACAATGGTGGGGGCAAACATAGGAGATAAGAGATCACATGGCTAATAGGAAGGCGTATAATGGTTCAAGATTTGATTCAAGTTTTTAAGACAACTTTTATTGAAGAGAACTCACTCAGGGGTTTCTAGCCTTAATTCCTTCCAAGGACAGCACTGATAATGAACTTCCACAAGGCCTTACCACTTCTCAACATCACTACACTGAGGACCATTCTTTGAACTGATGACCTTATGGGGTCAAAACACATCTACACTCTAGCAAGAGAACTTGCACATTCAAATATCACACAAGTGTTTATCTCATTTCTAATATGGGCCTTGCACAAAAATACTAGGTAGCTCCAAGGATATAAACAAGGTTCTGGCCATTTCAGAGTTTCTAGCATGCTGCATGCTTTGGCATTAGTAAAATCCAGAACTGAACTGATCCCTAAGCTCACTAGGCTGTGTGATTTGTGCTGAGTGCCTAACTTCTATATACTCTCATTTCTGATCCATGAGCTGGAATCTGGAGTTTTTATACCAGTTCCAGGGTGCTGTTGTACCATGCTGTGATAAAATCTAGTGCAATGTGCAGTGGCCAGCCTATGGGAGCTACAATGTCAGGAGGCGGTGGAGATAGAAACCAAGGTTCAGGGTTGTAGAACGACAAAGAGCTGTGTTAGAAGTAATAGTGACCAGTCCAACAGAGCCGGACATTAGCAAGAAAAGAAACTCAAAACTGCCATGAGAAAGTAGGCTGACCCATCTGACTCAAAGGACGAGTCTCAAGGCGTCTCCATTCCTCTTAGGAGGGAGGGATTCCTGAGCTGTAGGAGCTCTTCCCTAGCTCTGGAATCTGATATGGGAAAGTGATGGCTTTCTCTGAGCATTTAGGTATACATACTGCCCTCTGTCATTGGAGTTCTCACATATTTCTTTATACTCACAAGGATAGGCCTACCTCTGCCAGCTCTCTTCCTCCACTCAGCCTGCAGGGGAGCCATGTGCCCATTGATGGAGCCATCCAGGAAGGTGGAACCTGGACAGTGGGGAACTGTACCCCCTCCTTGAGGTAAAGAGGGAAGCTGACAACCCATATTCTCTGGAGAGTGCCTGGTTCTTCCTTGAAAGACAACTCAGTGTGGTTCATCATAGGGAAATAGCTTGCCCCAGAGGTGGCTGTTGCTGGGGCTTGCTCTCTAGTTACTGCAGAATGGAGGCTTTGCTGTCACTTTATATTTAGACTTACAGATTCAGATGCCAATGGCTATTTCTTGCCAGTTCTTGGCCTGAATTTAGAGCAAACTGTGCCAAGCCAAGGGCTGTGCGAAGTTTTATTATTTAGTTAACCTGTACTGCTCTTAGTGAACAACTTCATTGAAGTTTGGCTAAAATTTAGGTATGGAGGCTTGTAAAAAGGCTTAAAACTATATTTAATAAGCAATGCATCCTTGTAGCAGAACTTGACTCAGGAAGTTACATTTGGGACTCTGAAGCCTGTTTTGTATTCCTGCCTCAGCCCACTGTGTGCCCCTCCTGCCAAGGACTCTGCAGTCACACTTTGCTTTTAGGAACCCTAGTTCAGAAGGGCTATGAATGGCAGTGACATTTCCATGGGAACTGGGGCAGGTCTGAATCCTCTTAGACTTGGTGTCCTTTCTCACCAGCTTTGTGGCCCAGTCATCCACTTGAGCACCTCATGGGGTGATAAGGCTATTTGTTCACAGTTAGAAGCTCCCACCTGTCATTCTCATTTGTCAACAGGCACAGTCACCTCTACTTCCTGCAATCCTACTTCCATCTGAGACTCCTTTTTGGGTGTCAGAGTACCCCCTTTCTTTAGGCCTTAGTGACTACCACCTAAAATTCTAGGCAGAATGTTTTTCCTCCCCCCCAGGGTCTTCATGGTGTTGGGTCCTCAAGACCAGCTAAGCAACCTTCAACTAGGGTCAAGGACACAGAGTCCTAGAATGATAACTTCATTTCTAAATTAATCATAATACGCTGCCTGCCACAGGCCTCATCTGAGCCCTGGAGTGGTCAGTCTCCTGCCACATAGGTCAGTGGTAGTTTATGAGAACAACATTCAGCTTTGACCCTGTTCATCCTGGCTATGTAGGACCGTCAGCCTAGATGAAACTGTTCAGGTTGATTTTCCTGACTACTTCACCTTTCACTTGGGGAGAGTGGACAAGAGAAGCTCTTTTGATTATAGAGATCCTTGTCCTTAAAAAAAAAAAAAAAAAAAAAAAAAAAAAAAGCATATCTTCAGGGACATTTTGAGAGAGAGCAAGGGTGCTTTTAAGCTGCCTGGACAGAGAGGTTGTTATGTGCTCTAGATCAGTCTTTCCCCAGGAGTCCCCTGTCTTGAGCCTGGCACATTAGCTACTAGGAACACTCCACTTTAAAGGGATAAATACTTTATGTCCATTTATCATTTTAAACAGGACTCTATTAAGTGCTCCTCCCTTGGCCTCCATCAGGCATAGTTTAAAAAAAGTGATCCAAAGTGAACTTCCTGTTCTCAGCCTGAGGGACATGGGAAGGAAGGTGGTGGCCTGGAAGCTACTATTTTTTCTAGAAGCTAGGTATGTGCTTGGCTGAATTATTAGTGGTGGCAGAGAGCTGGCACCAGCCCTGCCTCCTAGAGCCCCAGGAGCTCCCTTCCCTCTCAGTGGTTCACCAACTCATCTGGATTCTCAACAAGGCCACAGGAAAGAGCTTCATGGGCCAGAGTAAAGTAAAGTTAGTGAGTTTATTGAGTATTTAGCTAGAGAGATGTATGAAAAGGATGGTGTATTCTCAGTACACAGTGTGGGCTTCTCAAGAAAGTCACCGTTGGCTTCCTACAAGATTTTATGGCTGAGCCAGTATACATTGCTCAAAGGTTGTAATTGACCAGGTTTAAAGAGTAAGGAAAGCTTAAAATTTAAGTAAAGTTTAAAAACAAATAAAAATACATGGGTTAGGTTTACTTATTTTTCTGACATTAAAGATTTCCCATTTATAGATGAAACAGTGAGGATTTTTATGAGGTATGTTGTTTAGATTTAGGAGTGAGAGAGATGTACATTAAAATGATAAAACTCACAAAGATTCAAACATTCTGGCCCCAAGTGGACCTCATTCATTAGTTCTTAACATCCTATTTGAGGTATCTTTAGAAAAACATGATTATTTCTCTGGGCAATTTGGCTTTGTTAGTTGTATTGAGCTTTTTTGACCTTCAATCAGTATAAAAGGCAAATTAGATTTCAGAGTAAGGAGCTTCTGCCTCACCTCACCCCCTAATTTTCCTGTATTTCTAGCCTGCCACAGAGTTGCTGTTGTCATTCTGTGCGGGAAGACTGATATGTGGCTTTAAGGAAGCAGGGTTGCTTTGTCATGTCTTTGTGGTCTAGTGGAGGTGTATGTCCTGAATGTCGCTCTGAGGGTAACTGTCAGCAGTGCTGGTGCGCAAGCTCGCTCCTACCTAAGAATCTGGAGAGCTTATAGGAACAGAATTGTGCTAGATCCCGTCCCAGAGCTATTGTGCTCTCTGTGGGGGAAGAGGCCTCTGATCCACACAGTCTCCACCCTCTACCCCTACCCTACCCTAGAAATTCTTGAGAAACTCTGTTCTAGCTGAGAGCAGGCTACCTCCAAGGTGCCACCTTTCAGGTGGCAAAAGAACACAGTGGAAGGAGACCCTGTTTACTTGTATTACCTCATTAAAGAAGTCCCTGCCAGGTCATTATTTAATTCTACATTGACGCCAAAGTTTTGACTTTTTGAGAAGCAGTTAACTGGTGCTAGGGTATTTCTGCTGTCAGTATGACCAGCAAACTAAAAACAAGACCAAACATTAAACTCTGAAAAACCACACACACACAAAAAAAATTCATTGTTGGGCAAAAGACAGTCAGAAGTGGCAGTGTGTACAATTTTGTTTCTGCTCTGGACTGTTCAAAATATTTTGTATAGACTTTTTTGAAACCTTTAAGACCATTGCTAAGATCCCCAAAAGTAGGCATAAAAACCAGGACATAAGGACTGATAAGATGGCTCAAAGGGTTAAGGATACTTACTACTAATCCTGCTAACTTTTGAGTTTGGTCCCCAAGACCCATGTGGTGGAAGGAGAGAACTGCCCTCTGCCCTCTGACCTCTACATACATGGGCGCATAAGCATTTCCATATACATATAAAACACACACGGGGGGGGGGGATTTTTTAAAGAACTCTTTCAGTTGATTCTTTGGGTGCAGAGGCTGTTATCCAGATGATTCTGGGATGGTTGTTAGGTAGAGATGGAAATGAATTTTAGTTCTATTCATTATGTCAGACAATGACTGAGTAGTTCTGAATATCTACATATTGAATGTTATAGGAAGAAAGGTACATTCTCAAATTTTGAGTTAATTGTCTCTTTCAGATTTAAAAAGAAATTCCTAGAAATATAATTCTGACATTTGGTATTCCAAGTGTGTGATTATTCAACAGACTTCCTATGAACCCACTGTATACCAGACTGAAGTGGGTAGAAGTGAGTCAAACAGCCACAGAGCTCAGGGTCAGTGAAGGAATTTTGCACAGTGGGCTGAGGAGAGAGAGAGACCTGTGGTGAAGGGTCTTGCGTAGATCTTCAGGGAAGTCTGAGGTGGGGCAAAGGCAGTTGTAATGACAAGGGAGATGGGAGAAGCAAAGAGACGTGCAAGTGGCTGAAGGGCTAGGTTGGAGCACAGTGGTAGAGGTGTGAGCTCTGACAGTAGGGAGTTCTGAATCCAGCATGAGGGGCTGGGGTTTAGGCAGAGTAGCATGTTGGAAGCTTCTGTGAAGTCTTGAAGAGGTTAATGATGATATATCAGTTGGAAAAGGGCAAATAGACAGAAAGTTGGTGGGAGACACAAGGGCCAGAAATAACTATATTTATTCAGGAATGAAAACAGAGGGTCTAGATTATATGGTGACCTCACCCCCAGCATCTGTGAACCCGTTAGTGCATTTGACTTCTCTGATAATTGATTTCAGAACTGACTTACCAGAGAACAGTATGGAGTTTGTTTTTCATTTTTGTTTGGTAACTTTGCTTTCTCTCAGGCTGGATTCTGAAGCTCTGGTCTGCTAGGGCCTGGTTTCAAATCCCACCACCACTACAAAGTAATAGTCTCTGGAAGGTCACCTTAGCCTCAGTACTGGTCCTGCCCCTGCCACCTGTTTCCCTGACTCATTGAGTAGATTGTTAGCTGTGAGCCACCCACACTGCACTGTCCCATCTGGATTCTGTTGTGACCAGGACTTGTACTCACCAGGTTGTGGGCCATAGTTAGAGATTCTAGTTGTGTGGAGGAAGGAGTCTTTCCCTGGCATCATTGACCCACATTGGGAACCTTTCCTAGTTTCCCATGAACTGTGAACAGGGCATATTTCCACACTGCCAGACTGTAGGCTGAAGGCATAAGTCACTCCAATAAAGGGTGTTGCCACATACAGAAATTTCAAGAATAGTATAACTTATGCAGATCATAATATTTAAAAAGTAACTGGCCCACTTTGAAAAAACAGAACTCTGCAAACAGTTATACATGGCAAGCATGAGCTCTTAAACCTGCCCTTTGTTACTAAGACAGCAGGAGGAGAGGTGTGTACTGGCTCACATTGGAGGGTAGTGTGTGAAAACTACCCAGCGTACTGACAGTCTCATTTGCCAACTTACACACATGTGAAAACAAGCAGAGCCACTGCTTTGTTACATAAAAAAGTGATCAATAAGTTACCTGGGCCGGTTAGCTGTTTTCAAATCTCCATTTGTCTCTTCAGTTATGTAGTATAAATTTTGAAATTAGTCTTTCCTTTCAGTAGTTATTAATTCATGTTCATAACTACCTGGTAACTTCCAGTGTGATAGTCTGCATGTATTTGAGTAGCTCTCTGCTGCACCCTTGCCATACGTGAGAGAGTAAGGTCTTGTGCATGCTCATAAGCACTGACTTGAGTACCTCAGCGAAGCCCGTACGTGATGTGCAGGCATGGGCATGCTTGTGAGAAAGGGTGTCCTTCCTCACCCTTTATGCAGGGATGCCGGTGTGCATAGACAAGAGAAGGAGGGGAACGCACATGTAGGGAGGGACACATGCATATGTTCAAGACAGAGGTGACCATCTACTTCAGAAAACAGAAGCCTTTCAAGTGTCCGTGGGGTCTGAGGGCCCAGATACACAAGTTGTGTCAGTGTCCTGGAAACTCGGCTCAGCTTTCTGCCTTGTAGGGCTGCCAAGTGTCTTTAAGCCTAAAGATGGGAGGGGTAGATCCGATTGTGGGCTCAAGTTATAGGTCAGTTGTTTTCAAAATGAGCTCTAGGGACCCTGCCACTCCAGAATCTCTCATGAAGCTGGTTAGTAATTGGAGACATCTACCATGCCAAACCAACTTAATAGGCAGGTGTGCTGGGGGTGGGACAGAAACAGGCATTGGTCAAGTTTTACAGCAAATGCTTTCCTCCTCTTCCTCTTTGTCCTTCTTTTCTCTCCCTCTCTCCCTCTTCTCCCAGCACCCCCCTTCCTTTTTTTCCTGGTGATTGAACATGGGGCCTTGGGCATGATAGCTCGTATTCTACTACTCAGCTACCCACCCTTCCCCCTTTAACTTTTTATTTTGTGATAGTGTCTCACTAAGTGGCTCAATTTGGCCTATCAGTCTAGGTTAACCTCGAACTTATAATCCTCCTGCTTCAGCCTCCTGAGTAGCTAGAAGTACAGGCCTGTGCCTGGCTGCTTTTCTTCTTCACACATTTTAACAAGGTATTGACATTCAGAAAGCTGTTGACAAGTTGTAGCTGTCAGATGTAAAGCTTACAGATAAAGATCCACCAGTGAGAGCACAGTCACTTCTAAAGCTTCCTTCCACCTTCTTTGTTGTCGTCATGGCACTCTTTGTAACCGTGTTGCAGGTGGTTTGGGCTTTAGTCTCATCTTGCAGGGTGTGTAGAGTGCACCCTGTCAAGATTAAAGAAGGGGGTGACTGGTGCCAGTCTGGCCTTGAGCTGTTGATCTTTCTTCAGAGTGATTGGTAGCTCCTCTGAGAGCCCATTTATTAAATGTCTTGTGATTAAACCCCTGAAACTCAGGGGTGGGATGTAAGGTAGCTGTTGAGTGTGACGGGAGAGGTCGTGAGGGCTGGCAGACTGAGGGCTGGGCGATTCTGAGGAAGATGCTTGGAGTGGGTTAGGAATAAGAAAGCAGATGCCCAGCAGAGGAGATAGTTCTGTATGTGGCTCTGGTAGAATTTCAGTAGAGACGACATCATCTATCGTTGATAGCTCCAGGTCATTCCCCGTAGCCCCAGCTGTAATGGGGGCCGTAATTCTCATTCAGGCATTGTACAAGCAATTTTTTGAATTCCAAGTATGTGCCAGGCACTGTGTTTTGTGCTGACCTTTCAAGACATGAGTAGGAGTGCCCTCAGCTATGCAAGGACTGTCTCTAACCTTAAGTGGAATAAGCCCCTTTGTCCTGATCCTCTCTCTGATTAAACTGAGGAGTGGCTTGTGCTGCTCTCCAGTCACTTTTCCCATTCTCTCAGGTGTTTGGGGCCACCATGTCAAGTCTGCCCCATGGCAGCATGTCTCTGCTGCCCTCAGTCCCTTCAATTGGCTCCTAGCTCACCACTTTGCCAGATGGGGTGCATAGCAACTCTTCTCTGTGCCCATCAGCTGCTGCCTCACATGGAGTTGTAAAGGAGGGTAACTAAGACAAAACAAGCCAAGCACAGCTTGTGTTTTGGGGGTACCCAAGTGTGTGGCCCTTGGTATTGGATAAAAGTCAAGAGGGTGACATTAAGGAACCATTGTCTTTGTTTGGGTTCCCATTAGCAGATCCCTAAGACAAACAAAGGTTTGCGTTCAGGTAGTCTCTCTGATAGGTGATCCAAGAGTCAGGACTAAGGACTAGCAGAATGATGCTGACCAGCGTAAGTGTCATTATGAATAGATGCTAGAAGCATATAGGACGCCATTCCCCTGTGAGAAGCTGCACAAGGCCTTCTCGAGCAGAGTTTAGAAAAAGCAGGGATCCTTGAGATTAGGGTTGCTTTGTCTCTTTACTTTGACTGCACCCTTTGGAGATGAGTGTGTGTGAAGACTGAATGAATGGGCTTCAGCATTTCTGAGGGTTACTACAAGGCAGAAGTTTAAGTACAGTGAATACTGAAGCCACGGTGCACAAAGTTGGGATAGTGTGACCCACATCCCATGTAAGCTGCAGCACTCTGTGCTACTCGTTGCTGTTTTCCCCACCAATCACATGTGTAAGTGGAAAGGGATTCAAGGGAAAGCACTCTTGTAGGCAGACCTAAGGATTGTAGACTAAGAATTCAAAACAGAGTTCTGTGCTGTGTTGTGGGGGAAGTGAGGGCCTGAAGCTAATGCATCTTACCTCCACTTTAATCCTTATAGCCTTCCTCTAGGAATGGTGTGGGTCTGGGTTCTGAGATGATCCACAGAGGTGCTCAGGAGGAGAGGTGGGTCCAAGTGTGGAGCGCATGGCGGTCAGGGAAATGGCAGAGGCTGATGGAGGTCTGCCACTTTATTTCCAAACTCTCTCTGTTCATAAATAATGCAGGTTGAGCCTACCATTCCCTCACACTCATTTGTGGAGAGGGATGGCTACTGGAATGGGGTCTGGGTTATGACAGTAGCTTCCCATGCTTCATAATACAACTCTCTGTCATGTACCAGACATCCTTGCATGCTAAGGTCTGTGTTACTCCTCAGACAAGTCCTTCCTTTTTGACAAGTCTTCACTCTATGTCATTCAGCTTCCCTGAGCCCTGGATCACAGTAACCCAACTTCATCCTCCTAGGGAATCATACACATCACACACACACACACACACACACACACACACACACACACACACACACACACA
>CM052700.1:96850079-96889670 GCA_028551405.1 Uromys caudimaculatus
AGGGAGGGAGGGAGGGAGGGAGGGAGGGAAGGGAGGAAAGAAAGAAAGAAAGAAAGAAAGAAAGAAAGAAAGAAAGAAAGAAAGAAAGAAAGAAAGAAAGAAAGAAAGAAAGAAAGAAAGAAAACCAGCCAGCCAACCAGGGCAGGGACTCAAGACCACTGACTTTAAAGGCACAGTAAACAACTTGCGTCCATCAGATGAGTGTAGGGAAGAAAGTAAAGAGGTAGACAGAGGCTCAGCATCCTGCCAGCTTGTAACTCTCTCATACAACGTCTCTTTGACTCCCTGAGAGAGGCTGTTAGCCATGAGGTCTGGGGAGCTTTGAGGCCTGTGCACTCGCCTCCCTCCCTATTCTTGGCCTTTCCTTTCCCCTTTCTTTTGCCTGCCTGTGCTACCAAGGCTAATGGTAGACACTTAAAGTGATAGTAAACAACTTGCCTCACTGGCTGAGTGTAGGAAAGGTAGTTGTCCCAAACAAATCCAGGTAGGCACATCTCTAGTGGATTTGCCTGCCATACTTGGATGCTGGGAAATATAGTGAGGAGAATTCAGCTTCTAGAACACAGCTAGCTAACTGCTTTACTATCATCTATCAAGGCTCCCCTGTAAGGAATGTCCCCATGTGTCTCTCAGTTTGGGGTTAATTGATTCAAATTAGGTGCTACTGGCACTGGCCAGAAAGCTGTTCCATCTTTGATTTGTCCCAGGCTTTTCTGTTTCCATGTCATGTCATGGTCTCTGCCTCATTACTTTGCTTTATTAAGCTTTACTAAGCAAGTGGTTGTGTGTACCTACTTTTTACTCTTCTGGTTCTGCTAGTAGGGATACAAAGAGGCCAGGCTGGGGAGTATATATGCTATGGCTTCTTCAGAGCAAGAACATTTTTTTCTGAGCACATCTTACTTGATAAGAGCTCTGGGACCTTTTAGCCTTCCCCACCCAATGAGCCTGGGTCCAAAGCCAGCCATATATGCTCTCTTGGGAAAGCCAAAGGAGAATTTTGAAGAAAATCTCAGTGAAATGAGTCAAGAAAAAAGGGAGGTCTCCATAGGCTGACTGGAAGGCTCATTGCTAATAGATTCAGGGAATATGGTGGTATGCATAGGAAGTAGCCATTCATGGAGCTGGGCGCCTGCCTGGCATACTCTGTCTCAACAACACATAGTTGTATTTGACTAGTCCTTCAGTCATACTGGTATCTCTGTGTGTGTTTCTAGGAACAAGGCTCTGTGTGATCTCTATAGCAACTCTAACCTTACGGTCTTCATCCCACAGGGCACAGGGCCTAGCCCTGGGTTATCTGTGTGCTATCTGTGAGCTCCTGCCTATTCCAGAAAGCAGGGGTTTGAGAATCTTTGGCTATCAGCTGGGGTGTGGGACCACCTCTAACCTCTTGAAAGCAGCCCTAGGAATGTGTTTAAGTAGCCTTGCTCCTCCCCTATTTCAAACAACTGGCAGTTGCCCTCTAGAGAATGCCATCAGTGTTTGTTTTCTTGTCACATGGGAAGCATGTGTTTGATCTGCATGGACATTGTGTGATGAGAATTATTGTTCAGTTCTGTCTGTGACCATGATGATAATGTTGGTGCCACCAGACAGAACAACACAAGTATGATGTATATGTGCACACATATACACCCTGGCTAACATTTAAATTCAGTGTGAGAGTCTGAAGCTGGCTGCATGTGCAGGCACAGTGGTCATGCCCATCTTCCTGGGTATACTGATACCAGGCACAGCTGTGTGTCCATTCTGTCTGCATGCCCCTCGGTGGCACAGACTGTCGCTCACGACTGTGATGAATTCAGAGCTAACGTAGCCTTAACCTCAACACTTCAGTCTAAGAGTGTAGACAGGGTGGGTGCAGGTGGCTGGGCTTATGCAATGGGAACAACTGCCCGGTGCTTGGTACAGAGGCACACATCCCAGCTCACACTCCCCAGCTAGAGTCCTCTCTGACTTCTGAGCAGGTGAGCTCAAGATACTAACACAAACCTGATTTTTGGTGGGTATTCCCTCTGACAAAATTTAGTGTCTTGCTGTGACGGAGGCTGCCGAAGGAAGGCATGCATGGGTCAAGTATAGTTCTGGTCTCCGGGTAACAAAGAAGCAGGGGAGGAGCATGCATATCTTCATTCTGCTCCTCTTTTCATCTAGCAGGCAAGGCTCACCACACATAAATACTTTCAATTTTGCTTGCACAGCATGAGAATTGCTAGGTTTGTTTTACTACTGAAATTGAACACTTGTAAAGAAATATGACAGCATTATCTTTCCTGGCAGGTAGGAGGGGAGTTCTTCGGCAGGAGATAGGCTCCACACAGCACTTTGGAAATGAGACACTGCTACTCAGTATTGGCAAAAGGATGAAGGGTCTCACTCTTCAGTAGCTCTGTCTCCAGATTCTTGATCCCCAAGTCCCAAGTCCTAGGGATGAACAGAGTTGGCTGGGCTCCTGCAGAAGACAGGCCATGAACATCTCCAGAGATTTGATACTCAGTACTCCATGTGGCTACTGTTTCTCTTCTTTTTTTATACCTGCTTTTCTATTTACACAGGTTTCAGCTCTCCGCTTACCTTCCTGTGGCCACTCTGTCCTCTGTGCATTTCTTCCTTTCCTGCTGTTAATTCTTACTTCCTTTAAAAGTCTGTATTAGACATCTCTGCATCTGATGGAACTTGCAGACAGACATTTGTTTGCTAATTGTGTCTGGGTGTTAGTTCTGGGCAGCCAGCTGGATGGTAGACATTCTGGGTGTCTGCTCTCTTCTGGTAATTACAATATTGTCTGTGCTTGATGGGAGTGGGCCGGAGAGTAGAGATTTCACAAGGCCAATTACATGAAATTCTCAGAGAAATCCCTAAGATTTCATGGAGCACAAGGGTCAGCATTAATGAAAATTATTTTGGGAATTTTTAAATAAATGATGTGTAAAATAATATTCTCTACCCTTTCTTGCTGGTGGGAATGTGAAACGACACAGCCATTATAGAAAACAGCTTGGCAGTTCCTAAAAATATTAAACATAGAATTGCCATATGACCCCTGGAATTCCGTTTCCCGGTTTATGTCGTAAAAGACTGAAAACAGCTACTTCAGTCGTTGTACATGCATGTTTATACATTATTTACAGTAGCCAAGAAGAAGGCCAATCCAAATGTGCATCTCTGGTTGACTGCAGTAAATGTATACAACACAATTTTATTTGTCAAAACAACAGCAGCAAGCAGGGGGAAATGAATGATATACCGATAGCTGCCACCCCCCCCCCCCAAAGGTTATACATCAAAACTGCTTGCTTAGGGAAAGAAGGTAGACACAAAAGGTCACATTATATGAAATCAAAAATAGATTAACTCAGCAGAATGCAGACATGTTCACCAGGGGTCTGAGAAAGGGACAATGGGAGAAACTACTTTGTGGGTAAGAGAGTTTTACCTCCAAGTAAGAGAGCATTTGGGAACTAGATAGAAGTGGGGATTTGACCAAATATTCACCTTATAATGGCTAGTTTTATGGTATGTAAATTTTACCTCAGTGAACCATTTTTTAAGCAGAAAAAGGAAAATTACTTTCAGGCGAAAAAGCTGAAATAAGATCAGTTTACTGGAGACTGAAATTTAGGCATTCTGAGGTTAATTTTTAGGTATCCCTAAAGTTGTCAGACATGCCAGCTGGAATGTGAGTGGTTTTAGGGCACTGCTGGGTTAGTAATTTGGTTTTTCTTGACCTGAGGAACAAAGGGACAGCTTTATTCAGGGTCTCTGCACGCCTGTGCTTCATGTCCGCAGGGGACCACTGGTGCCAGTAGATAACCGGCTCCCCTGAGGGATGCCAGCCTCAGTTTGCAGAAACTCCACTGCCTCCAGTGCTGGCCCCTCTGCTTTAGAAAGGCTGATAAGGGGAGGGGATTTTGTTTATCTGCCAACATTCCTAAAGTGTATACACGTGCATGCATGTGCACGTGTGAGTATGAGTGTGTAAGGTTTCAGAGTTGGCAGACCCAAAACCCTTTAAAATACCAGGGCTACACTGTTTATTTTCATCTCTTCTTTTGAGCTGGGGTTTGGAGGATATGGGAAGTACTTGGGTTCTATTTGTTTTAGCACCAGCTTCTGTCATCAGCAAAGACTATTTTTCCCACTCATTGCCACATGGATAATTACATTCATTCTCATGGCCTTCAGATGAGAAGGAAGATGGAGCTCTCAGTTGTGTGTTGCTGTTTTCCCCATCATCCACATCACCACTGGCCACTCCTGTCTGTGAGCCTCCATTGGCCTTAGTCCATGGTTAGTCACTTTGTGCCTACTGCCCCTGTCACCAGTGCTGTCAAGTCTCACATGTTAAGAACATGACTTGCGCCTCCCTACATTCTAGCTTGGTGTTACTTCTCTTTCTTCATCATCCAGGAACATTAATTGGATATCTATTATAAGCAAGGCCCTGTGTCATACTAAATCAGGACTAGGTTTGTCCTTCAAAGTGTCAAGTGAGGAAGAAAGATGAAAATCACTGTGGAAAAGATGACCTTAGTTGAATTGGATGATATAAAATTTTTGTTGATAAGCCCATTTTATTCCCTAGTCATGCCTCTTTTATAACTTTAGGCAGTTTGTCTAGAACCTTTTTCATGGTAAATTTCATGACTATAAATCTCCTTTATCGCTGAGTGTGGTGGCACACACCTTTGATCCCAGCACTCAGGAGGCAGAGTCAGGTAGATCTCTATAAGTTCAAGGCCAGCCTGATCTACAGTGTGAGTTTCAGGACAGCCATGGCTCTGTTACATAAAGAAACCCTGTCTCAGAAAACATCCGAACATACAGAAATCTCCTTTATTTGTGTTTTCTTCCTTGACACATATTTGTAAGTGTGTGTGCTCATGTGTGCTTCTATCACCTGTCCATGCTGAATGTCCTCATTTACTCTCCACTGTATTTGAGATAGACTTTCTCAAAGAACCTGGAGATCGCCAGTTTGGAAAAACTAGATGACAAGTGAGCTTCAGGGATCTTCTTGCCTCTGCCTTGCTGGTGCTAAGATTGTAGGTCAGCAGTAACCATGCCCAGCTTTTTACGAGGGTAGTGAGGATTCAAACTCTAATCTTTATGTATTCTCAAGAAGCATTTACTGAATAAGCCATCTTCCCCAAACCTTTGAATACATATTCTTTCTCAAGGAAGTCTGCACTGTTTTTTTGTTTGTTTGTTTGTTTAGCAGACTTTTTGTCCTATAAAGCATTCCATAGACTAGCTCTGATCTGCTTTGATTATTGGCTTTCCTCTGCCCTCTAAAGAACCATTTTCCTGCCCTCCAGCCCAGATATATCCATTTGTATGGATCATATATATCATGAGTATGGAACATTTTCCCCCACAGAGTACTGATGTTGGGTAATTGGGTTGGCATTCTCAATCCACCTCTTAATTGTGTGACCATAGAAGATGGTGTGTAAGTCCCCTAAGGCTGCCCAGCTAGCTCATGATAAAAGGTGGCCTGGGCCACCTAATGGCCATGCAGGTTTATTGAGGGCTTCCCCTCCTTCTGAGCTGCCCGCTGTGGTGGTCACTTTGATGATGGGACTACAACTCCCTGAGATACAGGCTGCAAACAGCCTCCTCATCTAATGATAGAACGCACATGGCTGCTGGCAGTGAGAGATGCTATGAATATTAATGAGCTGTATTTCACTTTTACGACCTTTTCATTAGTTTTCATGGAGATGGTGTTTGTGAGTGAAGTGCATGAGCTATAGGCAGGTGTTTGTTTTCTTGATGAGCCTTATAGTCAGAGGCCAAGGCAAGAGAAGCAGACAGCCAGCAAAGTGCAAATGAACATTAGCAGGTCATGAAACAAACCTGTGAGTTTCCATATTTCCCTGCAATCTTAGGCAGATGCATGCCATGGTCCCTGAAGTTTTACAGTGTATCTCTCATGTGACAGTGAGAAACTTTTACTCTAATGTCTGGGTACAACTAGTATACTGGGCAGCTGCCTGTCCTTCTAAGTGGTTCTGGTTCCGGAGTTCACATGCCAAACTTTAGCCACCTACCACTCACTCTGTACCCCTTAGCCCTTGTCTGCTGTCTAATGTCTTTCTACCAAACCAAAGTAGACACTGCCTCCAGTTTGCCCCATTGTGACATTGTGGGTTTTTATGGACAAGGCTGGATATACAGGAATAATGGGATTACCAGGTAATGAGAGACTTGTCCACATTGCTGAACAGTATGGGGAAGGGATGCTTTGAGACCCAGATTGACAAGCCAGAGGTGCCCACATGGTTCTAGGACCAGAGTGGCTCTGAGCTAGGCAGAAGTGACTCCTCAGCATAGGAATGCCTATCTCTATGACCTGCCTTGCCTTGGGGAGAGGCACCTGTTGGAGCTCTAAGCAGTGCATTGCTGGAATGAGGAGTCTAAGTTGCATGGTAGGTGTCCATCAGTGGGCTAGATGGCAGAGCCACACTCCTGCCACTAGCTGGTGTCATTTGAAGAATGCGAAAACATGCATGTCTTTGTCAGGGTAGAGCATGACAAATTATTTCAGAGATGGAGGGAGCAGATTGAACTTAGCACATTTATTTACTTCATGAGCCAGAACGATCAAAGGAATTTTGCTAATCCAGTGCCTGTTTCTGCAGGTCAAATGAGAACCTGACAAACCCTAAGTCCTAAGCGATTTAGCCCACTCAGACTTACCCATTCTTGATTATTTATTGATTAGGTAGGAAAGATGTTGTCTTGCTTTTCTAAGTCCAAGTTTCTTCTCAGTTTAGAAGCAGTTTTTCAAAGACAGCACTCAGTATTTCTAAAAAGTGACTTGTTTTAGAGTTGGATTATCATTCGTTTCATATATTGAACTTGCAACAGTATTTTAGTGTGGAGTACATGTGTGACAGGAATTTAGAGAATAAAAATACTGATATGGATACATTTCCAAGGGCCTGACATGTATCTATCTCAGTGTCATAATGTAAATACTTGATTTTTTTTTCTAGACAGATATTTAATTAGATAGCACCAGTAGCACCCTTACCCTTCTGCTTCAGCACAGAGGATGAAAGACAGTGGCATTCAGTAAGCACCCGCCAAAGCAAGGGGCCTCGCTTGTTTCTCAAGGCGGCTGTTATCACTCTCATCTGGTAGCTGAGAAAAGGAGTTGTTAGCAAGCAGTTCAACTGGAATCCAGGGAGATTGTCTGTTCCTCTTGCCAGAGGGTGTGTTCCTCGAGTTGAAATTTTTTCTCATCCTCAGCATTGCCATTATGGGTTTTATGAAATGTGTTCAAACACACAGATATATATATCATATTGATTCACCTTGCTTTAAAGCTAATAGGCTCCAGGCATACAAATGCATCATCAAGCATATAGCATTCTATATGTGTGTTCAGTGCCTTTTTATACCAGACATGTTTCTTATACTGTCTGTTCTTTGGGACTCTTGTAGGTAGGTAATGTCTTCTGAGAAAATAAAACTCAAAAGGGTGAGGTAAAATTGTCCACAATCCTACAGCTGCTAAGTGATGTAGAGCCTGCCTTTCTGCCTCAAAGTGGTTTGTTCTTCCAGAATGTTTGATCTCTGATCCTCCTAGAGTTCAGCTGTCCCTGCTCACCCTTGCCTGAATCAGCCCCTCCATTAGTGGCTTCTATGTCATATACTCATGTCTTTATGTTTGTAGTACTAAGTCGCCAAACTTGTTAGAAAACATAGTAGTGTCAGGGTCAGAAGACCCAGGTTCTAGCTTCAAACTGGGCCAGTCCTTGTGCAGTGTCCTCGACTCCTGGAACTGCGGACTATAAGCCCCTCGCTTCTCTACCTCCTGGCATTTGTCACAAGTGAGTGAGAATTCAGTTGTGCTCTATGCATAATGTGTAGACAGCTTATGTTAAGTGTATTCATACATGATTTGTTGTTTTTATGCTTGTAGATGTTTTTGTGATGAATGTTATTCAAGTACTAGGGCTTTTGGGCATTTTAAATTTTCTCAAATGGAAGATAGTAAAAGCTCAGTTGCTATCATGCGAGTCTTAACACACACACACACACACACACACACACACACACACACACACACACACACACCCCGCACACTCTACAGATGAGGATAGAGTTCCATTTCATGTTGGGAGCCGGAGTCCCTTAAGTCTACATCGCAGGAGACTGCTTTCAGCAGGGTTACTATGTGATCCAAGGACTTGAAATCAAGATGAGTCCACAGAGCTAGCCCCTGAGCTCTGTCCTTGTAAGGAGGCGGCGACATTCAGCAGGCTTCCAGTACCCACTCTGTAGCCAGCCTGCATGAGCCAAGCCCACGTACTTTTTTCTGTTCCTTATTATTATTTTTTTACAAAGACATCTTTGAGTTTATGTACAGATTATGGGTTTAAAACATACACTTTAAAAATCATCTCTACATATTCTGGCTTTGACTGATTAAACTTTTCTTAGAAGGAGAAATAAAAGTACCACATATCTCCCTGTAGATACTTTTTCCTCATAGAAAAAAATTAATTTATTAATTTATTATCTATTTTTAAAGTATAATTTTGCACTTGACAGAGCACTGCTATGTATACTATTTCATGGGCTCATCAGAGCAGCTCTGTTTCATCCCCACTTGCACATGTGGAAGTTGAGAACCTGACTTGTCCTAGGACCTAGAGCCAGGAAGGAGTAGAGCCAGCTGGTCCTTAGTCATTGCCAGCTCTTCCAGTGTCAGGGCTCATAGGCTGCTCTGCTTGGTCCTTCAGGGGTTGAGAGTTGCTGAGGTTAAGGACTAGGTTTTCATTTTTGGCCCTGACAATTTCTCACACTGTACTGTGTAAAGTGCCAGGTTAAATGGTTCTAAACAAATTACTGTTTAGGGGAGATGGGGACAAACTAAGAAAAACAAGTCTTAACCATAATACATAGGGGGTGTAAATGTTGTCTTACGTAAAACAAGCAGAAATTTGTTGTCACTGATGGTGAACACTAAGTAACCAGCATTGCCACGTTATTTGACACTCAGCTTTATCAGCAATAGTGTAAGATGTTTGCACAATAGAAACCATAGAATCACAAGGAAATAGTAACCAGCTCTGCAGCTAGCCACATGAATAGATAATATCAGGCTAAAGAGTTCCTACAGAATCCTATCACTGGGGCCCCCAAAGAGATCTTGGCAATTATATAGTGCTATTCCTTCATCAAGAGATTCCTATTTAGCCAATTTTCATCAAATTCACACTAGGCCCAAGGCAATCCACCAGAGAATCAGGTAACAGTTTGTAGACCTGTGAGCCAGGTATCAGGTAGAAGGAGCCCTCACCCTATGAAAGGCCAGGTCTTATATCTCTGCTCTGGGCCCTTCTTCATCCTCTGACTGTCTAAAATAATGCTCATGCCACTAATTGATGAGATCTGCTCTCTGGAAAGCAGATTTTAATGCAAGTATGGTCACTGATGAACTGTAGTCCAGCAGTGTGGTCTAGAGTCCTCTTGGACCCAGTTTGTCTCTGCAGTACTTTGCCTACTGTTCTTTTAAGCCTGTGGTGTCTGCTGTTTCCTAGGCCCAAGGGCCAAGGCTCTCCCAGCCTCATGGAGTCCTCTACAAGAGCTCTTACTCAGTAAGGAAGGCAATCATGGATACCCTACCCTGCATTGGAAAACTACTTGAAAGCCTTTATCCCTGCCCCCTGTTGCAGAAGCTCTGTTTCTCATGTTTATTTACTCATTCTGCCTATCCATTTCTGCTTCTTTCTCATTTTCTAATTTTGGAGTTGGAAATCTCTGGGCCCCAATTAGTCCTGACTCTTCTCTAACAAAGTATAAGGTATGACTTTGGAGTTCTGAGCCACAGGATCACATGTGAGCTGACACATTACTCTCAGAGCCAAGATATTTGTCTTCAGGGATGGGCAGGTGGTAGGTCCAATTGGAGCTCATGGTTCAGAACCATTTCTGAGCCCTTTCCCTGCAGTAGGTCAAGTAGCCCATCGCCAACACATGGTAATTAGGACATGACGACTCTATCTCCAAGGAACTTATCATTTAGCTAAGAATAAATGATGTTCAGTGAAGAGAGTTCTGAGCTATTTCACAAGAAATATTTATTTTTATTTCAAATTGGATAGCAAACTGATTCCTTTTTGTAAGAGAGCACATAACGAACATAATTTGAGGATGACATACTTTATAGCAGCTATACCTCAGTCCCAAGCACTTGATGAGCTTCATTGTGCTGACTGAATTAGACAGCCCCATTACCTCTGCTTTCCCACAGCAGAGCAGCCCACCCTGCCAAAGGCCCATTTCTCTACTTGTGGGGAGGACACTGTGGAGTTTCCAGGTACATTGGAACCCCATCCAGTGTGACACACAGCAGGCTCTGACAAGAATAATCTTTAGCTTTGACTCTGCATCTGGAGGCTGACAATTAGGAGAGGTTGAATTTTAAGTTTCTCTCCATTGACTGTTAATGTCAGGGCTGGAACTGTAGAGGCAACATCAGGTCTGAGCTGTAATGAGACTGGAAATGATGTGATGATATATTTTAATATGCATTGGCTCCTAAATGTACCTAAATGTCTTACGAGTTGCTGGTTGGTCCTGGAGATATTATATATACATGTGAGAGAATTCTCCTTTAATGGACAGTATTTTTAAGTTTGCTGACTGGATGTTGATTGGGTGGGAGGTGAGAAGAAGGAAAATGATTTTACACAGGAACTTATCTCTGGTGTTAAAAATACTTAAGAGAATCACATGATTGAGACACAAATGCTGTCCTAAGTCACATTATTTTGGGAAGGACTTGATGCTAACGTGAGATGTGGATGAAGACTTGAAGCCACTAGTCCTCTGACACTCCCCTGGGATCATGCCCCTCATGCAGCTCTTGGAAGAACACCAGGCAGCAGCTTCGGCCTTCTGGCCTTGAGCTTATCCCCAGACCTCAGAAGTGGGGAGCTAAGAGGCCAGTTCTTTGAAACCTTCCTCTCTCCCTTTCAATCTGGTTGCTATTCTAGGGCCAAGATGTCATTTGCTGATAGACTCTCCCAGTGCAGGAGAGGGCTAAAACAGAAAGGGTGTGAGGAGTTAGGGTTTTGGGGGCCGAGACAATGCAAGGAAGGGTCATCTCTCGGGAAATAAGTTGTTAGCTCCACACCTACTTGGTCAGGACCTTGGCAGGATGCAAGAGGGGTGGGGTGTTGTGTGGGTTGGCACTGTGGGATGTGACTCCAGGCCCAGTGGGCCATGTGTTTGCCAGCCTTGGCAGTATCTTACAGTGGGGCAAGGGTAACAAAAATGTGTGTTGCTTGAGAACAGATGTATACTTTGGCTGTGCTCAAATCCACAGCTTTGTAGAGTGCCCTAGACTCTGCTCTCCATTAGTTTTTGCTCTTCTTTTGGAAATCCATTTAGTATCTGGATTCTTCTCCCACCTATGTGTACACTGGGCCCAAAGTTGCTTCAGAATATTAGTAAACACAAATTAAACAGTTGGAACCAGAATGTTGTTTAATTAGGGGCAAGAGGGTTTAGTTTCTAGACTGGTCCTATGTACTTTATTTTATATGAGAAATTCAGGATTTCCTCCAGAGATTTGCCGGGCTGATCCTGGTGAGCTGTGCCTGGTAGGAGACTTTAGACATGGACTGGACAGACTGAGTAAGACTGAGGCAGCACATATCCTACCCTTTGGTAAAAACCAAATTCTTAAGCAGTACCAAATGTTCTGTGTTCATTATACTTGTCTGTTTTCTTCAGCAGGGTATCCTGGGCCCCCAGCTTCTAATCCCACCTGGCACAGGACAGATACTTGCCATGTATGTTATTGAGTATTATAATTACTTTCTAAAGGGATAGGAATTTAGAGTTTTGAATTACTTACGAAACTTTAAAGTCATCCACAGCTTGATTCACCTCTAGAGGGGTAAGCTATATATGAACTCCGCTGTCATCTAGGGTCTGACCAGGGCAGACAGGTCTGTATGCAAGAGCTCTTTCTGTGGATGTCCTTGGCTTTGGCTGAGGTTGAATGATTCACCTCATATAGGGTAATGTTAGGCTTACATAATGTTAAGGAGTGTTCCCTAGACAAGATGGTGTGCTAGGTTGCCCCACTGGAGAGAAGGGAAAAGCTATTATTGTTATATACTTACTATTTCTTGACTTTTGAATTCTCCACCTCTGTTTAGAACTATTAGTTGAGTTTTGTGTGTTTGTTTGATTTAGTTTTAATTTTGACTTTTTAAGACAGAATCTCACTCTCTTTGTAGCCTAGCCAGGCCTGGGACACATAATCCCCCTTCCTTGCCTTTTGAGTACTGGAAGTACAGGCATGTAACAGCATACTCAGGTATCAGTTGAATTTTAAAAGAGTAAACATTTGTTCATGAAGCATTTCCTTATCTCAAGAGTTCTGTTTGTTTGGATTAAAAAAACATGTATTTTAAAATAGGACATTATTTTTGGCAAGTTAAACTAATGGCAGTCTGTGTATTTATGTATGTATTCAAGTGTGTGTATGTTCATGATGACGGACATGCGTATGGAGGGCAGTGGTCCTCACAGTGCTTCCTCAATACTCGTCCACTTTTTTGTTTGAGACAGGGTCTCTACTGAGCATGGTACTCCATGGTACTCACTGATTGGCTAAACTGGCTGACCAATGAGCTCCAAGGATTTGCCTGTCTTCTTGCCTTCCCCAACTCGGACCACTGGAGTCCGAGATGCTGGCTACCACTTAGGACTTTTACATGGGGATATGAACTCAGGTTTTATGGTTACCAATTGAACCATCACCCCAATCCCCCCAGTACATCTGAAGTAGAGTAAACCTGCATTTCTCTGTAGACATTGCTTACCATCACTACGCTGACAGGCCCAAGCCTCAGTCAGACCAAGGACTGTCTCCCAGCAGGGCAGGAAAGTCTTCATCCTTCAGCTCACTCACTCATGTTTAACATGTTCAAAATATGTTTGTATTTCTATAATTATACACATGTTCACAGGAGCATTGTTCATATCAGTCAAAAAGTAGAGCAAAGTTTGTATTATGTGGCAATGAGGGGGCTGGAGAGATGGCTCAGCGGTTAAGATCACTGGCTGTTCCTCCAGAGGTCCTGAGTTCAATTCCCAGCAATTACATGGTGGCTCACAACCATCTGTAATAGGAACCAATGCCCTCTTCTGGTGTGTCTGAAGACAGCAACAGTATACTCATATACATTAGATAGATAGATAGATAGATAGATAGATAGATAGATAGATAGATCGATCTTTTTTTTAAAAAAAAAAAGAGAGACGAAGAAATAGCATGTGGCATATATATACAATAGAATACAAACACACACACACACAAACTAGAAGGCTATCACACTTTGAAAAGGAAGGAAATCACATTGCTGAAACCTAAAATATGCAAGGCTCTGGGTTTGATTACTAATAAAACACACACACACACACACACACACACACACACACACACACACACACACACACATACAAGGGAAGGGGGGCTCTGAATGTGAGGACATTCTGTTAAGTGAAGTAAGTAAGACACAAATAGACAAATAGTATGATTCTAAGAGACAGAGAGTAGAACAGTAGTTCCCAGGGGCTGAGGGTACAGGAGGCATTGCTTAATAATAGGTATGTATAGTTTCCACTTTAGACCTAGATGTAGATGGTGGAGATGAAGGCACAATAAAGTGAATGTGCTTAATGCCATTTCTCACAACAAGAACGTTTTGGACATCTCCGTCTGAACGTTCTAAGCCTATTTTATATTTACAGCTCCTTTCTAATGTATCAGTAGCCCTTCAAGACCATAGGAAGAAAAAACTATCTGCTGAAAAATTTGTTGGTAAATCTGTAATACAGGGTTATGGATCTACCTACCTACCTGTCCATTTGTCTGTCTGACCTTGGGAAGGAAATAACCAATCATAATGAAGATATATGAATTCATTGCTAGAGTGAGCCTGTTGTGGTCATCTCCCAGTGGTCCTCACCTCCTCGTATTCAGGGTTGATTTGTGGGCTCTGTAGGATCTGACAGAAATGAAGGCATATTATTTCAAAGACTAGATTGTAGATGATGTGCTGGTTTCTGCCTTGGTGTCTATTCCTTGTCTCCCATTGTGAGCAGCAGTCCTGGAGAGGTCCACATAAGGAAAAACTGAGACCTTCAGCCAACAGCTATGTTAGTGACCTTGGAAATGGATCATCTTGATTACAGCCTCTTGACAGACACTGACCCTTATCATCCAGCTAGGCCACTGCTGAATTTCTAACCTCCAGAACTACTATTTTAGGCTATTGTGGTGAATGGTTATGTGGCAGTAGATAATTAACACAGACCTTACAGCATCTTCATCCTAAAACATACAGTATATGTGTGTCAGAAAGACCATAAAGAGGGTCAAAGCCCAGACTCTATCTGAAACTACAGTCCTTTAGGAAATGCTAAATATTGTATAGCCCTGTTTTAGTTGCTAGCCAGTGCAAGTTGTTAGGGAGCTCATGGTGTGAAAATGCCTCATCTCTGGAATGAAAGCACATTTTCCTTTCCCTTGCACTGCCTTGTTATCTCATCAAAAAGAAGGGAGTTCTGCACACCTTCCCCATCTGTGACTATGATGCTGGAATAGCCCCAGGAAGGGACCATCACAGTCCAAAAGGTGAGTGATGAGGCTAGAGAGGAGAGCAAAAGCTTTGGAGAATGCAGAGCTTGTTTGCAGCTTGGCAAGTCTAGCATTCAGAGGCCCTAGCTGGGTCTTCTAGGTCTTCAGAGGAAATGGGTATGTGGGGGGAGGGGATGCTTTCAGTGCAGTACTCAGAAGGTTGCTACTTCTGTGGTTTATCATTGAATACTCTTGGAACAACAATAAACATGTGTGAGCACTTACACATGCCAGAGAGAATGCTAGATACAGTAGGGGCGCAGAGATGAGGAGAAAGTGACAGGCCCTGCTGTGAAGGAACAGATTCTTGTGGAGGCAGGAGCCATGCATGCTCATGTTCAGCAAAGGGGCCTGGAGGCTGGCACAGACGCACCTGGGTGACTAGGGAAGCTCCTACAAGAGGTAGCAGCCTAGGGAGACTCTGTAGGAGGCAGAATTGGCATGCCTGTCCTGTGTTCCAGCAGGACCTCATTTCTAACATCTGCTCACATACTTCCATGTTTATCTGGCCTTGCTCAAATAGAAGTTTCTTGAGCCTGGGTGTGGACCTTATGCAGTGCCCTGGTACAGTGCTTATTGTAGGTCCTCGGTGGAAGATATCAGTAGATAAATGAGTGTATTCCTGAGTGAAGGAGGGTGTGTGGTGGGTGATGGCACTGCAGACATCATTTAGTACTGAACTCTAAAGGGTCTCCACTCCACAGCAAGTGAATCAGATTCTGGAGTAATAGCCACATTGTACCTGACCCTGAGCACTGGCTCTGCCCTAAATCCAAAATCACATCAGTTGGGGGCTAAGGCAGGAAAATCTAGAGCAATTGAGCATCTCCAAGAGAGGCTCCTAGAAGCAACCTCAGCTCAGGATGAAGAAGAAATGCTGGAAGACTACACACATGGAACTCTAGTCTCCTTTCCATAAGGAAAGAGAATACCATGGCATGCTCAGATTGGCACATGAACATCCAGGCTACATCCCATATGCTTCTTGGAAAGTCAGAGATTTTCTAAAGTGTGGGCGCTTTTATTGTAGAGTTCTTTAAAGGTGTTCTCTGGTGGTAGCAACCACATCCTTAATTTTCATGTAAAGCAAACAAGTTGAATTTGAATTCCCCGAAACTGAGATACTTCCTTTCATAGCGTTCAGCATCTAGATGTCTTTCAGCCCTGCCTTGATTGCACACGTGTTGTTAGGAGAGGGACTGGGGGGAGGGGTGTGCACCATTGGGGTTAACCATGTAAATGTACCAATACATTTTTGGCTTTAAAATCCAGACATCTTTTGGATTTGGAAGTAGATTTGTGGTTTGGTTTAATTGTGGGGGTCAAGCATTTTAAAAATGCACCGCAAACTTTCAAAATCAGCTAATAAAGCCATTTCTGGGGGGACCAGAAAAGCAGGGCCACTTCCTCCCCCCACCTCCACCCAGCCTGATGTCAGTTTTGATCCAGGATTGCAGCACAATTTTACAATCAAAATTGGTCCAAACAAAAAACTCTGAAAGTTTAAATAAAGTTTCAAGTAGTCAAATAATGCAGCAAGACTGACCCAGTTGAAATTTGCAGGCCGTCAGAGCTGTGTTTATATCAGGAAAGGTGTGTTGCCAGCTCCTGTGTGTAAAATGAGCCTAAAATAGAGATGGAGATTGGCTGTGTCATGCTGTGACCCAGCGTGATTTTATTCTATAGTGAGTTAGTGCCAACCAAAAGGAGGGATGGATACAGTGTGGCCATGTTCTTTACAGGAAGTCCATGGGGCAGGAAAAACTGGATGTAGCTCCTGAGTGACTCAGTGGCCCTCTGGTCCTATCACCAAGTACCTGTCTGTGGGATGGACTCAGGTGACAGTCCTGTGGAAATGGACTTAAAATAATATATTCAGGCCATTCTGTAGAGCCTTATTTGGCAGGTGACCACACACCCAGATAAGAAGCTACCTGTAAGATGTACCTTGTTCTGGGTGGAGAATATAGGAAGCTCAGGTCACATGTCATAAATGAGACAGGATTCTGTCTTTTAAAGAATTCTGGACCATTTTATCCTGAGAGGTTTGTTTGTTTGCTCACTTGTTTGTTTATGACTTTGCTACATTTGAGCCATTTAGCAAAAATGTTTTGGTTATCACCACTGATCACTCTTATTCCTGGGGACATTGGATACTCATATCTGTCAAGCTCTGTAGTTTTCAAACACCCCCAGCAACCCCTTATAAAATGTCATCCTCTCAAAACCCAAGGCACTGTGTAAGGAAGGATTGAAGTCAGCAAGAGAAATTTAATAAATGGTCCCTACCAAGGGATGGCCAGACTTCTTATGGCTTGCTGCCCTGCCAAGGGTGTGTGCCCCAGGTGTTAGGTAGCTCTCCAGTCAAAATCTATGCCTTGCTTGGGCTATGTGGGCCTTGGATGTAAATCAGGATCCATGTGTGAAGTAGCCATGGCGTGGAGCAGGGTAGGGCAGCAGCCAGGCAGGCATGCCACAAACACATTGCTAGGCCAGAAGAGACATTGCCTGGGACTACTACCCCCAGAGGCTTCAAAATGCTAAACCTACACTACATTCAGATTAATGATTTTTAGAGGAAGGAGCATTTCTGGAGATTGATTTGCCTTTGAAAATTCTAGATTCACCTTTTCTTTTCAATCTACTTTTTCCAGTAGACTTTGTTCCCTGGGGGTTTAATGTCCATGTCAAAATGAATCTTGATAAAAGCACCAACGATGTTAAATATTTATTCTAAGTTAACTGCTCCGCTTCTGAGAGGTTAAAACACAAATGTGTTTTCATGCAGAGCCTTTCACTAGTCAGCTTAAGCTTCCCGGAGCTTTTTCTTTGGCACTGCAGTAAGCCATCTAACAAACTGCATTCCTGAGATGAGCTGACAAGGGTGCAGAAATGAAGAAATAAACAAAAAGCCATGTTAATTTCAAGCTTCACTAAGAATACAAAAAGTAATATTAACAGTTGCTGAATGACAAATAATGAAATGGCTGGAAATTTTTAATGCTTCTAGCAAGCTTTTATAATCTTTCATGGAATTTTCTCCCTGTCAGGTATAGCACATTTATAGCCAGCAGTGTGTTAGATGGTTTTGATAGGCTGTTTAAAGATGGACACATCCAAGTATGTGAGTGTCTCTGTGTAATTCTTTAGCTCCATCAACATGTCTCCATATGCTAGAAGTAGCCCTTTATCCTTAGCCTAAAATCTTCATAATTGCTTATCTGTTTAAATTAAAGGTATTTTATTCAGCTGGAGAGTGGTCACAGTGTTGTCATTTCATTGTTACTATTGGCTAATAAATACATATTAAAATTGTGTGTGTGTGTGTGTGTGTGTGTGTGTGTGTGTGTGTGTGTACCTCAGGCTTGTGTTTATTTCTGGTTTCCCTTATGGTCATAGTCCTTAGAAGTCTACCCTTACATCCTAATGTAGTAATGTATACATTAAGAAATAGTAAGGACCTGGGTAGTGGTGGCGCACACCTTTAATCCCAGGAGGCAGAGGCAGGTGGATCTCTGAGTTTGAGGCCAGCCTGGTCTACAGAGTGAGTTCCAAGATTGACAGAACTACAGAGAGAAACCCCTGTCTCAAAAAAAGGAAAAGTAAGATTTTGAAATGTGTACTTATATATCAATTAATAGGGCATGGATAATGTAAATTTATCTGTTCAATGTAGCACTTTATTTAGAGTAGGCAATGTACAAGGAACTGTGGGAGGCATCTCCTGGCACTTCGCAGCTCACCAGGGCCCTTTCTTCCTAGTGCGTGATTGTAGAGAGAAGGAACAGTGGTGGCTGAAAGGAAGGGGAACTTGGTATCAGTACAGAACCAAACAGCAGGTCTTCTCCCTCCCTGTCACCCTGCCTCTATCATAATGCCCACACACCCAGGAAAAAAAGGTCTGTCATCCACTCCATAGGCCCAGCATTGGTCCCTACCATACAGGAGGCCCCTGATAGACATCTCTTGAAGAGCAGCTGGGTAAACAGGAAGATGGAATGGGTGCTGAGATATGGTGAGAGTCAGTAATGATGGTGAAGACTGCTTAAGGATGCAAGGCAGGAGTGGGCAGCCAGGGGAACTACATGGGTGAGCCTAGAATTCCCATGCCAGGGGAAGTAAAGTATGGCCTGCTGAATGACCACATCCATTCCTTTATCTACTGTCTCTGTGCCCTTTTTTTTTTTTTTTTTTTTTTTTTGGGTGGTAATGGGGTAGGGTTAGCAGGGTTGGCCTCAAACCCACAGTCCTCCTTCTAAGCCTCCTAAGCCCTTTGTACTGTGTAGGCAGAGATGAATAGTTGGCCACAGAAAGGCGTTGCAGCATGTACAGCCTGCTTCGCTGATTTTTTTTTTTTAACTTTCCAGACAGAGTTGACTAGATTCTGCTATAGAGGAATAGGGCAAAGATGAGTATAGTTACTTTGGGGCCATGTTCTGAAGCAAACAGTGCCTACTCAGTGCTCAGTTAACCAAGGGCTGGCCTAATGGGGATGTGTACAGTTTGGGAAAGTTAATATGGGAGTAATTAATTGAGTAGGACAGAGCTGTGGGAAGGGTCTGGATATAAGAAACCTCTTATAAAGACATTGCAGCGGCCGGGCAGTGGTGGCGCACACCTTTAATCCCAGCACTTGGGAGGCAGAGGCAGGTGGATTTCTGAGTTCGAGGCCAGCCTGGTCTACAGAGCGAGTTCCAGGACAGCCAGGGCTACACAGAGAAACCCTGTCTCAAAAAACAAAACAAAACAAAACAAACAAACAAAAAAGACATTGCAGCAAAGATACATCAGTTGAGGCATCTTTGAACACAGACTATCCTATGAGTCTTATCTGAAACAGCTTGGCTCAATGTCCCAGTTCATGTCATCCACATAGGAATCCATCTGCAAGCTCTTTCTCACACCCTTGCTTTGTCCTTGCGGTCTCTGCACAGTCAATCAGGTTTAACTCAGTGTGTTGCTTGCTTCCTGGTGACATCAACTTTATATGGGCCCCGAGTGACAGTGCCTGAGGCCACCTTTGCTATTCTTCTCCTGTCATCCTGTATGCAGATATGGTTTTTGTCTCCCTCCCTCCCAAAAGTTCCTTGAAGGGTGGGACTGCGCTCACACTCCTGTGCTCTCAGGGATTAGCATAATGTCTTTCACATAGTTGGTCCTTTCTGAATGTTTGATGATTTCACAGCCACTGAGCAGAATGGATGTGTAGGAGAAAACATACCCTCTCTCGTTCTATAAATTAGTCAGAATACATCAGGCTAATAACAGTAAGAGTGAGCATCTGTCAGTCTGATGCACCAACATCTATCAGACAAAGCAGTTAAACCCATGTCAGTCATTTTGTTACAATAAAACTAAAATTAGACACAGGATAAATACACTCAAGATGAGAGCATTTATCCCAGTGTTGGTTTCAAGACTGATAGATAGATGCTGAAGCATCCGGGCTCTGAGATCTGGTCAGTAGACAGCGGTTCCAATGGAGAGAGCCAGTCTGAGTATCAGCAAGTAGAGGGCCCGGGCTGGAGCCCTGAGGCCATGTCTAAGGAGTATGAATTACAGACGTTTTGGAAATGCAAAAAGAGTTTTGTTTAGTGATATTCTTCAGTGGTTTTAAATTTTAAAAATTCTCCTTAATGAAGTAGTTAATAAGCTCTGGGAATTGAAGTTTAAAACTGAAGACTAATTGATTAATATGACCGGTATGCTTAGTTCTCTTCCATTTGTTCCAAGAAACCAGTGTTGGTACACCAAGCTTGCTTCTTAAGCCTAACTAGAACCATTCTGCCTGGAGTAAGTTTTTCATCTTCTTGTAGCTTGTGCAGTTTCATCTCTGAAATCCTTTAGCAGTGCTTTCTCTAAACTCTTGTTATCCCAGGCTCATCCTGCCCCAGGACTGTTTCAGTTCCTAGGGCTCTCTCCTCCCTTAACTTTACCTAGTCAATATCACATAGACAAGGGTTTACCTTTCCTTACTGCTTTGTCTCTGGTCAATACCACACAGACAAGGGTTTAACTTTTCTTACTGCTTCATATGTGGGATAATTTAAAGAAATAAAAAATTGGGGCTGTAGAGATAGTTCAGTGGGCAAGTGTATGCCACACCAGTCTGGATTCTTAGCACCCATATAAAAGCCATGTGCAGCAGGGCACACCTATAATCCTAGCACTAGGGATTCAGAGACAGGTGAAGCTCTAGCTAGAGCTTTCTGGCCAGCCAGAGTGGCTGTATCATTGAGTTCTAGGTTCACTGAAGAGATTCTGCCTCAAAAAATAAAGTGAGGAATGACAGAAGAAGATATCCAGTGTAAGCCTCTGGTTTCCACATGCATGCTCATATATATGCACACACTCCAAGCCCCCAAAATTAAAAGATTAAAAAAAAAAAAAAAAACCCAAGCATTTGATTTCCTGCATTAGTTGCTTGAAATCTGACCTCATTGGGCAAAAAAAGAGAGAACATCTCCAATAGGCTTGAGTATCCAAAGACCTAAAGCAGAGGAAGACCCAATAAAACTGTAAAGTGCCACATAAATTAGTTATTGGCATCATTATTATCTGTATTATCTTCAGATAAATTAATCTTAACCCTAACCCTTCTCCATTTATGCTTAAGATCACCAAACCAAACGTCAGCATGTTTTTAGCAGCTGTCTGGCAACTTCCTAATGAAATAAATCAGAAAAAGTCAGGCTTCCCCAAACTCCCTGCCACACTGGAGGCCCCATATGTGGAAGGTCCCACATGAAGCAGACGCACTTGGTAACAGGTACACCCAGCCACAGGGACCCTCACACAGATATCCTATGCCTCCGCCTCCAGGAGCTTCCTCGTGCTTTCTCCACTTAGTCTTACAAAAGCAGTGGAAGATGACAGGAGCTAGGGGCAGAGATGGCAACACATCACAAGTGCTGGTGGCAGACCCTCTTTTCCCAGAAAACCTGATTTACTCTGTGAAGACGAGGAAATGGGCAGAGCACGAATGAGAGCAAGACACTATTGCCAGGGTCACCAGCTGGCCACCATGACCTTCCTGTTACCAGCCAACTCCCCTTGAGTTTGTTGGCAGCCAGCATCTTTCTGTGCATGCTCAGTGCATAGTTCTTGTTCTTTACTCCATGTGCTCCAGTGCAGGTGGGTTTCAGGTAAAACTCAGGGCCTACCCTTTTCTCAAGAAAAAAGAAAAAGTTTTAAACATCACTTTTTAGGTCATCATGGTTCTAACCACTGGGACTTCCTGTTCTAACAATTTGATTGCTATTAATGTATTTGCTTTAATGATTGAAGCAATGGTAAACCTTATTTGCCTGTGGGCTTTGTTCCAACTTACATTATGTTTTGCAAGGATACTGAGTAAATTACAGAACACTTAATCATACCACAATCAGAACAGTAAAAGTATAAATTCTTATGATTTAAGCTGGAAATAGGTGGTCAAGTTGAAGACAGTTTGCGATGTTAAATAAATTGTGGTTCTGGTTCACTGATCTTAATCATCAAAGTTAATAAAAAATGTTACTTTTAATACCTTTTGAAATGCTCCCATTCTGAAGTCTGCAAAAATTGACTTTACTTTCCTTCCTTCCTTCCTTCCTTCCTTCCTTCCTTCCTTCCTTCCTTCCTTCCTTCCTTCCTTTCTTTTTTTCCTTTCTTTTGCAGTTCTTGGTTGATATATTTAGAATTTTTCCAGTTTTTAGAATCTTGACAGGTGTTTGATACTCAAGATATTTTATAATTTCATGCCAACTTAAATAAAAGTAGCATTTGATTTTTAAGTTAGTAAGCCAGGAATCAAGTCTATAAATGCTCAAGTATTGGAATGTAGATTCCATGAGGGTAAGAGTACACTCCCTTCTCTCTATGCTGTCTCTAGCATCTAAATTAGTGCACACCACACATCGTGTCCACTAGAGAAGTCTTGAATGAGTGAGTGAACAGATAAACTATAGAAATAAACTAGAAGAAATTAACCAAGGACCAGTGACATGGCTCAGCAGGTAAAGGGTTTGCTGCCAAGCCTGAAGACACAAGTTAAATTCCTGGGACCCACATGGAGAAAGGAGAGAACTGACTTGTGAGCTATCTTCTGGCCTCCACATTTGCACTGTAGTATGTATGCACCTCCTTTTGTATTACACACACACATGCACATGCACACACATTAAATGATTAAATGTAACTTAAAATTTAAGTAAATTAATGAGAATTTAGACCACTCTGACTAGACTTCAGATGTAACTACAGAGTACACAAACATCAGTAACTAAAAGCTCTTTTTGTTTCCATGTGAATGATAACATTCCATGCCTAGATTTTGCTTATGATTATTTCCAATAAATGCACTGATCACTTCCTTAAAACTTCATTATCAACTGTAGTCCTGGAATAGAGTCCAATCTATTCCAACACACAGATTATATAAATAGTTTTTAACAACTTTAATTTTCTGATCTACATTCAGCAGTATTTATAGAGGCTAGCATAAAGATCAGTGCAGGACAATCACCATAGTTTGAGAAAATGTCATGTTAACAGTTCTGTTAAAATAAATCTGTACATACAGAGTTCATCAGTGATGTTTTCTAGAAACCTGTCTGTGGCATAATTACTATTTTAAACTTTCTGATTCTTACTTTATATCTTATGTTACTGTTTGACAAGCCAGTTTCCACTTGCTGAGTGCCCGTTCCAATGCTTTGTTTTCAAGTATTATAAAAAATATATCTTAATGTTCTTTCTAAAGAAAATCCCTCTTTCAGCTCACTCTTTCAAACTGTGGCTTTTAAAAGTTTTATTTTTCAAGTTGTACTCAGAACTAGAAGATACTTAGACTCAGCTTTAACGACTGTGTTTTGAACATCAGGAATGCAGATGTGGCAGCCAGATGCTCCTTGCTGCAGACAACAGCACTTGTCAACAATTGCATGAAGTTTCTTGTGCTTCATAAATAGCTGAGCAGGACATCCATGTTCTTAACTTGGAGTGCAGATCAGGAGGAACTTCACAGGTCTCCAGCCCTCTCCTCACCAACAGTGTAAGCATCCACTATGTAGTGAAGCAGCCTTCGAGGCCAACCTCTCAAACCAATAGCAAGAGAGGGAAATGTCTGCTTTTGTTGTATAAGTTCTCTTTGCCAAATGTCTGAAAGCAATTTAAGAGACATTTCAGCCAAACCCTCTTGTAGACCTAGGAAAGAATAAAGTTAGGCTGTTCACTGTGCTCCACTTTGCTGTCTTGGCATCTCCACAAATAAAACATTAAAAATATGGGTGGCACAGGAAGAAGATAAAGCTATCCTTCTCTTTGAATGTAGGTGTAGGTGCTTCCCCCAACCCACGAGACAGGGTTTCTCTTTGTAGCCCTACCTGTCCTGGAACTCACTCTGTAGACCAAGCTGACCTCCAGCTCACCAGCCTCTGCCTCCCAAGTGCTGGGATTAAAGGTGTGGACTGCAGCCACCACTGGCACCACCTGGCCGTGTAGGTGCTCCTGTGCTTGGCTTTCCTCCTGACCTCATCTTCATATGACTGGCACCATAGCAAGTTCTCCAACACATTCATGTTTGTAGACTTTTATTTCCATTAGCATTGTGTCAGAGGGGTCTGTGTGTGTGTGTGTGTGTGTGTCTGTGTGTGTGTGTCTCTGTGTGTGTGTGTGTGTGTGTGTGTGTGTGTGTGTGTGTGTATCTATCTGTCTGTCTGAATACATTTGGATTACACTGGGCTTCAGTACTTTCTATTTCATCACTTTCCTTCAACTGTGATGGCACTATTGTAATGAGACAGTGCAGTGGGACAGGCATTTCCCTCTGCATTTATGTGTTTACATGGTCAGCCCTCTGTTTGGATATCATCCATGTAAAAACCATGCACAACAGATCATTTTTATAAAACTTATTTCAATCTCACTTTCACATCCACAGATGAATCTTTAAAGGCTAAATTTAAGTTGTTGTTTTAAGATCTGAGTGTACAAAAGAATAGTCTTATTAATATGTCACCTCAGTCTTTAATTATGTGCAGTCACAATCTGCTTATCTCCTTTCCTGGTTCATCTCCCCTGCCAGACCACTCCTCAAAGTGAGAGCAAGCAGGACTTGTTTATGTCCTCCTTGGAAATGGCTTAAGAGCAGGCTGTATACACGTCAGCCTCTGGCCAACAGGGCTGAGCTTGGCTTCTGGAAGGAGAGAGGGTTCGGTGATCCTTGTGAAGAGGTCACTCCCCACTGGGAATTATAATCCCTCAATGCTGAGACTGTGGTTGTTAGCTAAAGAGATTAACTCAGAGGAAGAGTTTTTTGGTTTTGATAGGAAAATTGAACTGGCCCTTCAGTAAACTGATATAAGTAAATTAATATAAGGCAGGTTGAAGCAGTGCAGTAGCATGAATTCTTCTGTGGCTATTTGATTATTTTTAAAATACCTTTGACATTTGAAAGGCCCATAGACAAAGGCCAACCCTATAAGTGGTTATGTTTAGAAAGGTAAAATAAAATCTATTCATTGGCTTTTTTACCTTAACCATCTGGATCCAAAGCAGGGTTTTGTTTAACTAAATAGAATAGCCAGCATGTAGTCTTAAGAAAGATTTCATTGTATATATTCATTGTGCATTGTGCTGTATTAAAATATATGGTTTATAGTTTTTTGGGTTTTTTTGTTTATTTGTTTGGTTTTTTTTTTGGTTTTTCGAGACAGGGTTTCTCTGTATAGCCCTGGCTGTCCTGGAACTCACTCTGTAGACCAGGCTGGCCTTGAACTCAGAAATCCGCCTGCCTCTGCCTCCCAAGTGCTGGGATTAAAGGCGTGCGCCACAGTTTTAATATTAGTACCATTCAGTTCAAGAAGTTCTGAATAATATTTGTGTAACTTTTTATCACAAAAATTAGTGATATTAAATTCTAATAGGATTTATTTTATTTGTTAATTTCTTCTAATCAGTCTTAAGTTATTTAACAGTACTTGAAGTAAAAGATGTCTCACTAGACACCCAGTTAAATAAAAACTATTCATGACTGTTTTCTACAATATTTCACCTTAATCAAACTTCTTTGGTTTGTATATTTATTATTATATGATACTATTGATTCTAATTAATCTTTGTACTTGTTAATAAATGGTCTCTTCACTCTCACCTAAAAGATAATTCCAAGTAAAATCCAGTATGCCCATTACTTGCTACCTATGAAACTGGTTGTTGTGGTGTTTGAAGAAGCTGACCAATATGCTTCGGTGTTATATACATGAATAAAGGCTTTCCTGGGAATCTGGCAATTCGTTTTAAAACAGCTCATTCTTTGTCTCATAATTACAAAAGCCACTGAGTCAAACTGTTTCTGCAGCACCAATCACTACTTAAACATCCTAAAACAGTGACTGAGCACAGTTTAATGTCACTTTTCAGTTTTACTAATTGTCACAAGGAGTAGATCAAAAATTGTTAAATTGATTTTAAAATAATGTGATCCTTGTAAGAGTCAAATCAGCAAATCCTATTGGCAGCTATAAGTATGTTTGTGTCATTTTACCTGATAATCTCATTCTTTAACACTATAAGTATTATAAATTTTTGAAACCATGTGAGTAGCTGAGCAGTGGTGGCTTATACCTTTAATCCTAGCAGAGGCAGGTGGATCTTTTGAGTTCAAGGCCAGCTTGGGCTACAAAGTGGGTTCCAGGACAGCCAGGTCTACAAAGAGGACTCCTGTCTTAAAAGAAAAGAAAAGGAAAGGAAAGGAAAGGAAAGGAAAGGAAAGGAAAGGAAAGGAAAGGAAAGGAAAGGAAAGGAAAGGAAAGGAAAGGAAAGGAAAGGAAAGGAAAGGAAAGGAAAAACGTGGATATATATAATCCCTTCTATTTTTAGTAAAAATTAATGTTGAAGGCAAACAGCAATTGACAGATAAAAGTTAGAAAACTGAGTTGTTAACAATAGGCTCTGGATTGAGAGGGTAGAGACTAGCAAAAATAAGTGTAGGCTATCACATAAAACTGCAAAACTGTACAAATGCTGTGATCTCAGCTGTATATTTAAAGACCAGAAGGAAACACTCTTCTGTGTGATGCTTGTTGCATTTTAGCTTTTGTATATATTGGTTTTCTAAGCTTTAGTCTTAGTGTTTCATAGGAAGTTGTTTGATTCCTTTTCTAACATGCTTACACACACATGTGCACTGGAAGGGCTTGGTCAATAATGACATGTAAGCTCACCAAACAAGCTGTGTTCTGGTATTTTGTTCCGCTTTACAAGTGGCCATGGCCGTGTATGGTGTCCTTACCTGTGCTCCTTGCCTACCCCAGATGAGGCTCTCCTCAGTAGGACAGTTGCTCCGTGATGTTTTATCTGCTCAGTTAAAACCTTGAGGAAGGAGATGGTATTTGCCAGCATGTAAACTAACATTTGCTCCCTGGCTTTTGGCTTTTGAGAAGAGCCAGAAGATCCTTCAGTGGTCTCACTAGGCCTGGGTTCTCACCATGCACCATTCTTCTGTTTCCTTCTTAGAGGACACACACTGTGCCAGTCCTGCCTTTTCAAGTCTCAGAAGACCTAAAGCTATGTGGTGGCTGGGATTAGAGAATAGCCTGGCATCCACCCCACTCTAGACTCTCCATCTTTGCTCATTTTTGTTTTGTCCTTTTTTGTCTATTGTTGTTGGGTTTGTTTTTTTTTTTTCTCATTTTGATTTTTTTCCTGAAGGAGGGAAGATTTAAAAAAGAAATCACTGCTCTTCAGGGATGCCATGAAGTTATTGTTAATGTGGCAGTCTACAAAAATATGCTTACCATAACATCTTTTCTAGGATATCTAGGTTATAGTTTTTATTGTCTGTAATTACTGATCCTTCTAGAAACTGGCTTCTGGCTACCAAGAAACTACCCATCTCCAGAGCCTTTTGCACCATCTGGACAGGCCTGGTGTTTTACACATACACATACACATACACACACACACACACACACACACAGAGAGAGAGAGAGAGAGAGAGAGAGAGAGAGAGAGAGAGAGAGAGAGAGAGAGAGAGAGAGAGATCCTTTTTACTAGTTCAGAAGAGCTTACAGTTGGAACTGAAGACCATATTTGAAGCTTCAGGTGACCGGGTCACATGGCAGATATTCAGAGTGAACAAACAGCATGCTGAATGGGTGTCCTCACCAGAAGATCATCTGGGTCGGGTTAACTAAGCATGTGACCCCATGCAGGAAAACGTCATCTCAGTACTCACTTGAAAATGTGAGGAGACTAAGGAACACTTGCAGTTCTGAGTAAGTCAGTACTGGAATCAGAATGGCTTAGTAGAAGTAGGTGAGTGGTGTTGGCACAAAGCACATCTCTCATCTGAAAGGGAATAAGAGACACCTTTTGAGTGACCATGGCCAAGGAACACAACCTTAGGTTTCTCCAAATTCCATGTTCCAACATGGAAGCAGTTTCATGAAGTTTTATAGTTTTACAGAACAAAGAAAGTGATACATAAATGAAGGCAAGTCTAAAATACATTGGTGGCTACATCAGTTATGGCAAGATGGAGGAGGTTTTTCTGAAGACCTCAGAAGTTATCTGATGGCATTCTTAGTTTTTGGGTTGGTGAGAGCCAGTAGTTAAGTTAATAGATTCCAAAAGGCTTTTGTTAGTCACAAGATGTTAGTTCAGACACAGTGGTAGGCAAAGAATGGCTGTTCTGGAGGGCTAAAAGTAGCCCAAGATAAAGTAATTCATCTCTGGACCTGCAGCATTCCAGTACTGAAATTCGAATTAGTCAGTCTCTGCAAATGTAGCTTCTCTCCAGAAGTGTTTGTTCACAGTGGGTAGGTGGATAGATGGATGGATGAGTGGACTGGTAATGGGCAGGAATCTGAAAGTGTGAGGCCAGCCTGGAGAAGTGGGTCAATGCATGCATAGCTAAGGCATCAACCAAGGAAATGGGGGGGACACTGTAAATTCAGATATTTTACATAAAAGAAAACTGGGTTTTGTTTTTTAAAGTTTTAAGCCAGATATGGTGCATACCTGGAATCCCAGGATTCCTAGCATTTAGTGAATGAAAAAATAAATCAAAAAGGAAAGGACATGCTCCTGGGATTGAAAAGAAATAAAAAAGGAAGGACATGACTGCTCCTAGGGATGGTGGGCAAGAAAGTTTATTGTAGATAAAAGGGAGAGTGCAGCCACAGGCGGGGACATCCGGGAGAGTCCAGAGCCAGGCCAATTGAGGCGAAGGGGAAGGGAGAGGGGAGAGCCAAACCAAAAGGCCAGGATGGGAAAGGGCAGACAAAGGGCCAGGTAACCAAAATGGTTGGATTATACAGGGAAGGGTGGATGGGGGAGGGAGAGCCCAGCCCAATATCTGGGCTGGAGAAGTTTAGATTCGGAGGTGGGGTGTGGCAGTTGGGAGGGCCTTGTAATGGAGTAGGGACTGAGGGATGTGGGGAGCACCTGGTGGCAAAGGTCAGGAAGCAAGCCCTGGATGTGAAATAAGGAAGAAGAGCCTCTACTAGAACAGTCTTTGAAAACCTTCGTGTGTCCACAGGCCATCTATGCCAAGATCAGAGGGGGATTCTGAGCTGCTTGTATTGTGCATTGTGAATATTTATTTATTAGGATGTCCTTGCATCCTAGAATAGGGAGGGATTTAGGACCAGAAACTACATTTTTCAGTCATTTATGCTTTGAACAAAGGAAACGGTGCTTGGCAATCAAAGGACACCTTAGCTGCTGGTAGGGAGAGAACGAAGACAACAGAAAAACCTAAGACTGCAGTATATATAACCTGAGATTACTGATCAGAGGCCAGCCGGCGTGCAGCTCTTTGTATCCTCTAAAGAGAAGTACTGCACAGCAGGAAAAAACATTGTGGAGTAGTTGAGAAAGAAAGGTGAAGGTGCCATTGGAGAGGGGAGATGAAGGGAGCATGAGATTACTGCTGAGTCTGTCTTCATGTAGACACACTAGGAGGGAGGAACTGAGGGGAGGTTACTGTGAGCGGAGGGGCAGGGCCTCAGGGAATGAGCCTTACCTTGTAGAAACAGTAGCCAGGTGTAAGAGCAGCCCCTCATGGAAGCCAGTTTAAAGGATGATCCCCTTGGAAACAGGTGGCCTGGTGTGAAGGGAGGATCCTCTTGGAGCCCAGGTAGCTAAGTGAAAAGAAAACAGTTTACAGAAGCTCTGAGTCCATTTCTGGAATTTCTGAGGGGCAGCTCTGGGGAAGGACTCAGGGTAGGCTTTAGAGGAAGCAGGAGGTAGATTTAGGAAGCTCTGGACTAGCTCCTTCTTTTTAGTTCCTTAGTCTGGCTCTGGATTTCAAAGGTGGGGAGTGTGCAAGTAGCAATGTCCTAAGGTTAAATTCTTATACCTTGTGTTTGTTCCTGTTAGGCCCACTTCCCCATCCCCAGCTATTTAAAGTGATTTGTTTTATTGGTTGGTCCCCAGTTATAAACGCCATTGTTTACAGTGGCCTTGCCTGAAATCCCTCCCGGCTTCACTGCCTATATCAGACAGCCTTTTGTCCCTTCTCCACTTCTAAAGAATTTTCAGTATAGTTTCAAACCCAAGCCTCATGTCAGTTGAGAAAGACCATAAGGTTACCTAGCTGATAATGGCAGAGCTGTCCTTCAGACTCAGGCCTGGTGCTCTTTCTGCCCTGCGATGCCTCTTCCGTGGATATAAACCCCCTTTTAGCCAGAAGGAGCAGAATCGTCAACCCAGTTTACTGAATTGTAAAAACCCATGACTATATACAGTAAAGTGAATACTGTATAAAGTAGGGGCCAGAGTGGAGAGTAAACTTCATGGGAAGGAGACTTGGAATGCACATGAGAAATTTAAAAGGCAGAAAGCAGAATGAATTTCTGGGTGGAGGGAGGTGGATGTAGGAATTGGTATAACTAATAGTAGACAGAGTGGAACTACCAAAAGCACAGCCAAATGTTTAAGGTAGCCATAAGCGAGGTAGGGCCCCAAAGCAACCAGAAAGTCAGAATAAAGACTCAGGATGTCAGGAATGCTGGGAGGAAGGGCGTGTAAAGCAAGTGGCATTCAGGAGAGTCTGACTAGCATAAGGAGAGAAAGCTTCCCATGCAGAAGGACTGAGGCATGTCACTGGTTCCCAGGGAGCTCCAATAGGGATTGTTGGCAGGAAGTTTATAAGTGACTATAGAAATATCACAGCAGCTTGCCTGATCCCACTTATTTTCTCACAACCTTCTTGGGGGACAGGCCTGGCAGGAAAATACTAGGCCAATCCTTGAGGTTATATGGTACTTCCTGGCTAAAGGCAGATTGTAAGTTTTAGTGAGGCACCTGACAGGTGCTTCAAATCCTATGAGTAAGATGGAGAAATGGAGACTGAACATGGATTAGAGAACTGTTAGGTCTGGAGCCAGGCTCCTTGTAGTGTACCACAGGATCCTATCTTGAGGAGTAGCTTGAACAAAGCAGTAAAAGGGTTGTTCTTCAAGCTTGTGGGTTATAAAACCTTCAGAAAGATAAATAAGATCCTCATTGATAGAGTCAAGGTTAGAAAAGTTCTCCGTGGCTCAGGAGCCAGGCTAACCTCGTAACATTTAGTGATGACAATATAGTCTTTGCATGTTTTCCTTTTAATCAATTAATGGGAGAGACCTGATGTGAAGTACATTGTAAGATTGGGGGAGGGAAGTTGAGGAAGTCGGTTATGTAAGAATTAATGATCACTATCAAATGGTTGTCAAGTGACCGTGATAATGCAAGCTCAGGGCAAGTCCGAGAAACAGTCTGTGTCACTTAATGATGGGAGTACTTTCTGAGAAATGTGTCCTCAGGTGATTTTGTGAGTACCATAGGGTGTGCTTTCATAAACGAAGACAGCATCACTAGGCAATATAATCCCAAGGGACTTCTGTCATATGTGATCCATTTATCATTACTGAAACATCCTAATATGGCCCATGACTGAATTTAAAGCAAGTAAGAAGTATTGTCTGTTACACATGGAACATCTTATATTCACCTGATTATATCACAGTCATACTTTTGATGTGAAGGGTAGTCAAGAAAGTGGCAAGAGGAGATGTTTGTCTAGAATGCAGAAAAGAAGACACAAGTTTGTGACAGCCATCTTAAAATACATAGAGAGCTGTCATGTGAAGACACCATGGACAGTAGATTTATTCTACATCCCTCCAATGGGCCTGCATAAACTTGCAGGCCTTCTGGGCTAGGAACATTTGGACTCAGTGAGCCTATCAGGGAAGAATGAAACACGTTTGAGAGATAGTAAGCCAGGACCCTTAAGTTGGAACTAAGGCAAGTTTCCAGGGTTTCTAGGGTATAAATGCTCTACATACTGAACTAGGCCTGGTGTTCCCCAGTTTGCAGGAGCTAGATATAAGATAATCAGAAACTTTGTGAGCTAGCAATTAAATTATTGGTTCCTTGAAATTGACCATAGAGGTGGTATTTGTGCCTAGGAAGTCAGCAAACATTAATGGCCAGCCTCACTTCACCCCCACTAGGATCCTCAGCATACCACCCCCAGTAGCCCCGAACTAAAGGGTGTCTGTTAGAGCAAGGATCCTCTGGAATGTGGAAGGGCAAGCTAGGGGAGGGGACGCTAGTGTTTGTGTGCTTTGGTCTTTTAGCTTCTGTTTCCTTTCTAAATTGGGCGGAGCTCTCCTGCTAGAGTACATACCATTTCCTATCTCCTGCCAAGATCTGAGGCCCATGAGTTTCTCTGTCACTGGATCTGCCAGAGAAACTCAGCTATCTTCTGTTTCTCAATTCTTTCCTTGTTTTATGTCAGCCCTCTGTGGAAGGTACCTCCCACCCCACTCTTAGCACTAGCTGAAAGGACTGTGAATAGGGAATGAATTCAGCCAGAGAGAGGGGATTTGGAAACACCTGGCTGCTGAGAATAAGTGATTGCAGGGTTGGCATGGGACCCACAGATAGAAGAAGGCCTTGCAGTCCATACAGTACTAACATCCCTATGATGGACCCTTGGGTTAGCCCCAGGTGAATGAGCCTGTCTCTCTGCTACCTGGGCAGAGGGCAAATTTCTCTTGTTTATCTCCCTCATTTCCTTTTTAAAAGAGAACTTAAAGTCTCCAAGATGTACATGGAAGATGCAAAGGCCTTGTACTGAGTACAGTAGGCAAACTCTACCCTAGTCATGCAAATCTTATTTGTTTTTAGGCTCTAAACAAAAAACAAAGACAACCAGAAGCTGGCTACATTTACTTTTCTGAGATGCCTGCAGCATTTGAAACCCCAAAGGCCTTGCCATTTTTCCCAGGGCCTCCTCCTTCCCAACATTCCCCTTTTCAGTTTCCTAAGAGACAGACAATGCCCATGACCATTTGGGCTACAACCAGCTCCATTTGGGCTAAAACTCTGGAAACCCCTGAACAAAGAGCATATCTCAGCCAGTGAACTTGATCAACTTTTTATAGAAAAACAACCCATCCAAAAGTGATTAATTGGAGCAATTCTAAGTCTCAGTATTCAAACTATAAGTGAGGGGAAGTATAGTTATTACTTTAAATATATAATTATACATATAAAGCTGTATATGAGTCTATTGTAAGGGAGATTAATCCTAAGGAAAGATGCATTATAACCTTTGAAAACCTCTAAAGAGTTTTTCTCCCCTAGTTTAAGGTATTCAAATTGAAGAAAGCCAGGATTTGATTTTTTTTCTTTTTTTCTTTTTTTTTTTTTTTTTTTTTGGCTCAGAAATGTTGTATTACATGTCCTGAGCAGGCCTTGAACTCATTGAGCCAGTCTATCAGCTGGGCCCACTAGTGGGAGACAAAAGCCTACAAGGCCTTTGTTTCAAGCTACCAAGCTTTTGTCTCAAATCAAGAGGGTGAGGAAGAGGCTGGCCACCTTTATTATCTAGCCATGGCCCCTCTCCCTGTCTGCCTACTAGGGAGTCTGTCTTACTCCTAGTGTCTCATCACCACAAGGTACTGGCATCATGAGAAATATGCATGTCAACATCCAGCTTTCCTCAGCCAGGGTTCCAGGAGAGAACGAACTTCTATCTCCCAAAGGCAGCCATGATGAACTTCTTACCCTGTACCCAGAGACCACAGGTACCCAGCTTATTTTGTGTGCCTATAGTTCATGCAGTAAGCCTAGGGTGAGGCAGACTGATAGTCTGGCCTATCAGTATACAATCAACAAACATCTCAGCACTTCCTGAGGTTCTACCTGAAGGAGGTGGTAGGAAATGGTTATAATAATAACTACTTGGAATGAGGAATATGCAAAGATCTCCCCATCCACAGCTCCAATAAGATCTGCCCCATTCATTGGAACTGTACCATCTCTTCCCCAGGAATGAAGCCTTTAATAAGCCAAACTTCTTGCAAAACTTTTAACATTTGGTTGATAAAATTTATATATATATATATATATATATATATATATATATATATGTCATTAAATTAATTTCTATGAAAAAAATTTTAAGTTGCTTTCCCATTTCACATGGAAATTATTCCATGAGAAGAATTCATTGAAGTTGAAAATGGCTGGCTTATCATCACTTACTTACTAGCCTGGCCATTTGCACATTTATTGCATGAGCAAGTGAGCTAGACTTAAGAGTTTCTCACATAGACAATATACATCTACACCTTACGGTTTGTAAGGTCAATGGTTCTGACCACCTTCCAGTAGAGGAAACGTAGACCATCAGAGAGCTGATGAAAGCAGAAGCCCGGTGTCATTTTTGAATGAGAAACACCTCTCATAGTCCTTGATAATTGAGCACTTGGTCACCAGTTGGCAGCTGTATTTGGGAAGACTTAGAAGCCGTGACCTATGGGGTGGAAGTGTGTCCACTAGAGGCCTTGAGAGTTTAAAGCTGTCTCTGCTTTCTGCTTGTGATTGAAGATGTGAGCTCTCAGCTTCCTGCTCTAGCAACAGACTGACACTTACTGTGTGCCTCCCCACCATGATGATTTGTCTAGAACCCTAAGTCAAAATAAGCTTATTCCATAAGTTGCTTATTGGCATGGTATTTCATCACAACAGAATTGTGGAATATAAAGTAGATAAGCTAGAGCTCGCTTTGGAAGCCAGCTCTTTGAACATCGAGGAAAATGGTAGTCAATGGAAGGATATAAGGCAAATAAGTGGGCTTTGGTGAAGCCCTATGATAATGCCATGGATTTTCATAGAGAAGCTCACAGCTTAGTTGGAGAGACCAACTGCTGTACTTAGAAACAGTGAAGTGCCCAAGACAATGTCTAGGTTAATTGGAAAGTGAGCTGAAGGAAAGAGAGGAGTTCTGAGAGGAGACTTGAAACAGAATCTTGGATGGAGAGGGGTAAGACTGCATAGGTCTACAGGCCAACAAGCCAGAGGGATCCATTCAAGTGAGAATATCCCCAGGGACATTGAGTAGAAGGCAGAATGCATAGGGCTCGTCCATATTCAGAGAAAAGCCACCTTCACCTATAGGTGCAATCTGGACTTGAGGAACCAGTAAAGTGGAAAATCATGCCAGCCATGTCGAAAGGCCACTGGAGCCAACATAAGCCATTCCCACAGCGTGATCACAAGCCATGGTGCTGAAACAGACAGTCTAACAGACGGCACAAGGAAATCCTGTGGAGGGACTATCAGCATTAAGGCAGACAGCAGAGTTCACTTTGAGGCTCTCATTTGGTGCAAAAGCCTAGAATGAGGCCATGCAGTGACTGCTAGAAGGAAATGTAAAATGCTTTCATTAGAGGAGGGGAGAGAGAAACAACTCATACAAAAGCATGGAGTAAGAAGGTATCACCAGAGTATATCAAAAAGACAGTGAAGATTGGATTCAAAGACCATTAGAATTGAACCCAGAGGGAAACTTGGTGGGATCAGGGGATAGTTGTTTGAAGGACTTCCAAGTAATTAGAACTTGGATTTCCTGTGATAAGCAAGTTGATTCTTGAGGAAGGAAGTAGGGCAGTGAAAACCCTTTTAGGAAAACAAGTCTAGCAACAGGCTATAATTGATTGGAAATGGGGAAGGCTGGAAACAGAAGGTCCCAGGGATTATCTCTAAGATCTGGTGAGGCCAATGGAGTGAGGCCTTGAGAGCATGGGGGGGGGGGGGGTCAAGTATCTGTGAGGGATATGTCAAAAGCAAAGGAGTGGAGAAGAAGTTCAGTTGATAGAGTGTTTGTCTGGTGTACAGACAGCCCTGGGTTTGATCCCCAGTACTACCTTAGTTTAAAAAAAAAAAATCATGGACAGTGTAGTGTATGCATATAATCCCAGTGTGTCTATATGTAATCTCAGCACTTTGGAGGTAGATAGGATGATCAGAAGTTCGAAGTCATTAAAAAAGAAGATGAAAAGGAAGAAAGTAGAGTCTCATGATACAAGAGAGGCATATGTGACAGTGCAGACCACTGTTGAGCGTCTGACTTCAGATGGGGAGGGCACCATGGAGAAATGTGAGCGAAGGGGGATGCTGAGTTCACTTTAAGGCTCCAATAGAGGCTGGACCCATGGCACTTGCCAACTGATGGTGATGTTTACCATGGCGAGTGGGACAGGGTCCACAAGAAGGAGCCAGAGAAGAGGTGAGTGGCAGCAGGAAGCAGTAGAGAGCCAGCTTGCTCAATTACAAACCTTGAAGGTTTGGGGAGAGTGTTGAAGACAGCAGGGCCAGTTAATCAGAGAAGGGGGCATAACAAAAGCTAGAGGCCAGGAACAGTCCATGGGCCTCAGGGGAGGGGTGGATAGTGACATAGTCATGTAGCTTCTCAGGTATATAGTCAGCTTGGGTATCCTTAAATTACCTCCATAGCACCCAGCTAACCTCCTGACCTGTCTCCCTGCTCTACCTTCAATTCTCATAAGTTGGACAAAGGAGTCTCTGCCTTTACGATTATAACAACATCAAATGGCCAGGCAGTGGTGGCACACGCCTTTAATCCCAGCACTCGGGAGGCAGAGGCAGGCGGATTTCTGAGTTCGAGGCCAGCCTGGTCTATAGAGTGAGTTCCAGGACAGCCAGGGCTACACAGAGAAACCCTGTCTTGAAAAAAAAAAAAATCAAATGGTGGTAAGGTCCCCAGTACACACCTACCCACATGCTAGAGCAGTGCATCAGAAAAGCAGAGCAGAAACAGGGCAAGCAGTACTCTCTCAACTGGAAGAATCAGAGAAGGGAGAGAGAAAAGCAAGCACATTCAAGTGATAACGATGAAGACCCTGCATGTAGGATAAGCTGATGCTCCTACCAGAGAAGACAGACTCACTCTGCATTCCCACGCACATGCCACCCACAGCCACCTGGAAAAAGAGGCAGTGAAATCCTTCCCCAGGCTGTGCTGACCAGCGTCCTTTGCACTGCTGCTTACATCTTTAATCCAAATGGAAGATGGACCTTGGCTTGGTCTGGCATGTTACAAAGTTTGTTCTTACAATGCCTACTTCGCCACTATTCTCCTGGTTTGCATTTACTGTAAATGTCACCACTTAACTGAATGGTTGGTGCATCTCGTAGGTCCTGAGAATTCAATGACTTGCCCTCATCAGCTCCTTAGCGCCAGACTTAGGACCCTGGTTTCTAGAGACACTTTGTAATCCAAGTGACTACTTCCCAAGTATAGGTGTCTCTGTGTGGAGACTGTTGTCACTGCTCTCTGTAGCCTGTGGGTAGGAAGCTACATCACCTGGCCCAAGACCTCTGCCATTGGCAAGGACTTTAAAGAGCACCCTGTTTAACCTTCCACTCAGAGGGATCTCTACAGCAGCACTTATTAATAGCTGTTTTCTTGGTTTAACCGCTCCCCCAAACGCTGGGTGGGTGATCCAAGTAGGTTTGGAGTTGAAATTGTGGGGATTTCAAGATGAACACAGGTCTTTTATGGGGGGGGGGGGGTGTTGCCATTGCTAATCAGAATTTCTTGGACTTATAAATGTGCACATGGCACCCTAGCTCTCTGCTCTTTCTGAATTTTCAGTCTTTCTTGATGATATCTGCCCCACCTGGAAGTAGCCTTGGATGACTTCATTAATGTGGGAGGCAGAGTCAGTGAGACCAGGTGACAGGCTCCAAACACCCAAGGTCACATCAAAACCATTCTAGGTGCAGGAACACGCCCAGAGATTTGTTTGTAATCGTATTTAACTTGAAGAGTCACATCATATCACAGAAACTTTCATGTGTAGCTTATGCAGTTAGGTCTGCAGGAGTGTGAGCCTGTCTGGAGTGCAAGTAAAATCATTCTTGCTTTCTGTGACTTTGTCATATGGCCAACTCGGCTACATAGACACACTGCTCCTGAAAAAAACTAAAGTCTCAGAGGTTCAGCGGGTGGATTCCCTACCCCTACCCCCTTAGGAAGAGAAACAAACTTCCTTTGTCCCATGTGTAATGTGTCATAAAACAGAGCTCATCACACAGATCAGGCAATCTCAGGCTGGTTCTGAAGCACTGGAGATTGTGTCCTTGGTCACTTGTCACCTGGACTTCTCAGTGGCCTGTCTTTACAAAGAGGCCACTAGCTGCTTCTGTAGGTCTGTGTGGTGGTGTAGGAGGTGTGATCTGGTTCATCAGGTCTCCAGATCCACTCTCAGTGGTACAGCTTGAAGAAGCCTCAGCTCTGTGTTTTCCAGCAGTGCTTACTTCTGCTTGAAGAAGATGCCCTGGGGCCTTTTTCCTTAGCATGGAAACAAATAGAAGCTGTTGTCCACCCAGGACTGTGGTGCTGATAACCAAGATGGTTGCCGTACCACTTGCCTGTGCACTTCCCTAGCCCCATGGTCCCTTCCTTGTCCTCTTGAACATTCCATGTGTTTCCACCTCTACCTCCTCTTAGGCTGCTTTCTCACCTCTGTTCTCTTTCAGCACTGAAGTCTGCCTACCTAATCCTGACTCCTTAAGTTCTCTGCTTTCTGGAGCCAATGGCAGCATTTCCCGATGGCCACTAGATGTAAGCTCCACAAGAACAAAAACTTTCTTGTGGATGCCCAAATAGTAATTTCCTAGTGCCTAGTAGATGTTTGGTAAATACTTACTGAGTGAAGGAGATCACTCCTTCTGGCCTTCAATGTATCACTTGCTGTGTGCACTCCAATTGCTAAAATTCATGAAAACAGAAACCGTTGTTTAGTACCACCTCTAGCAGAGAGTCTCAATTGTACTGTAACTATGGGCAGTTGAGGTTGGCACAATGCTCACTGTGCTTAGGGGAACAGGGCAGCTCATTCTGCCCTTGCTCCCTCTCTCATATAAAACTACCCTTGCGTGGCTTTTAAGGTCTTCTCTCCCCCATTGAGCTCTTGACCCCTTGGACATGATATTCTTAAAAGCATGATGTGTTAACTACATTCTTCTTCCAGAATTGTAAACGCTACAGAGGATTGGTCACATCAGCTATCCAGTGGCTGGCTGGTTAATTCTCAAGGAAGCCATGCTGAAAACTGATCATAATTATTTTTCAAATACATAACTGGGAGAAGGCCAGAAAAGGCTATATTATTCTGTCTTGTAGGAGGGAAGAATCCAGCAGATAGTCACAGAGCTGTGGAGCCAGAGCCTTCCTTTCTTCTGTTATTGTAAATTATTGCTGTAGTAGAAAGCCAGATTGCAGCAAGATGGAACATCACACTTCCTCTCAGCAGAGACCTTACATAAGAAAACCTTCATGAATAAATGTTACTATTAAAATGCATGCTAATTGATGTAGAGTGCAGTAGTTGTTTTACATGCTTTCTAAATTCTAAAGTGTCCCTTGCCTCTGGGGCAGCTGTTGAATGGACTTTCTTTTTGTCTAGTCAAAGAAAACTAATTTTGAAAGTACAGGGCATGGTGGCACATATCTATAATCCCAGAACTCATGAGGCTGAAGCAAAAGGATCAAGAATTTAAAGACTATCTGAAGTACATAGCAAAGTTCTAGGTCAGCCTAGCTACGGGGGGGGGGGGGG
>CM052700.1:96889770-97026995 GCA_028551405.1 Uromys caudimaculatus
GAGGTGGGGGATAGCAAAGAAAACTAATTTTGTAACCCTCCAAAGTGTCAATCAAAAATAAAAACAGTATTGCTTTTAGATATTTTACCTGTCTCCCTGCATTTAGTCTCTCTCCTACCCATCTCAGAATTCAAGTGCCAGTAGAGCCAGATGGTGCATCTGCAAGCTGATGAATCTGCAGCAGGTGGCACACAGGGGCCTTATGAAAGGGCAGCACTGCTATCCTGAGATCATCATTGCTGTAAATAAATATGGGCCCTAGAATTGTCTGAGCTTTTCATTTTTGTGAGAATCTGGAAATTCCTACCCTTAGGTAATATCACTTGAGTTCTCAATGCTAAAAAGTTTAAATCCTTTAACCCGAGCACTCAGGAGGCAGAGGCAGATGGATCTCTGTGAGTTCAAGGCCAGCATGGTCTACAGGTAAGTTCCAGACCAGCCAGGGCTGTCTCAAAAAAATAAAAATAAATTAAATCTTGAATATTGTCAAAATATGTACATGTATAGAAATGCCACAATGAAACCCATTATTATATGTAACTAGTATATGCTAATACTTTTTTCATTAAAAAACTGAAATAGTTTTATGCGGCTCAATTTGTTAATATCTCTGTTGGCTTCTTCCTGTAGGATAGCAATTTGTAGCCCTTCTTCCTACACTTTTGGTCCTGCCAGTATTAAGGTGTTTGGAAGGCCTCCAGCATCATTGTCATCCTTAGGAGAAGGTATTTAAGTGATTCTAGTCAGAATAGGGACTAAGTGGAGCACAGCACAAGTGTCCAGGCTGCTCCACTAAAGTTGGCCAGAAGAGTAATCTAGAGCTGCTTTTGCACAGGTCTGCTCTCCTGGGAGCATAGCATTCCTTCACATGGACATGAGCATAACTATGAGACGCATTGCCCTAAAATTTAGTGGCTTGTGCAGTAAGTGTTTATCATCTCAGTTTCTGGGGAGACTTGAGAGCAATTTGGCTCAGATAATCCTGGCCCAGACTTGGGAGGTTGTACCCACTGAGCCCTCAGCTGGGGCTACAAATACTTGATCTGGCTGCGGTGTGGGAGCCTAAGGAAGCTCACCCTTGTGCCTGGCAGGCTGGCGCTGCCTGCTCTAGGCACTCATTATCCTCTCACATGGCCACTGCTTTCTCCAATAGCCAGTGATTCAAACTCAACAGGCTAGCAGCCATTACTTTCTATGACTAATCTCACAGGTCACACAGCATCGTGTCTGCAGTATCTTATCAATCCCACATTTACCCTACTTGGTATAATGGAACACTAGATAAGGAGATGTAGACTATCACAGGCCATCTTAGAGGCTGCCTGTCACCACTGTGTTCCCAGTAGACCCTCAGTAAAACACAATTCAACACTAAAAAGGGGTTTTCCAAAGAAACCTAAGAGAATAACACACACATCACAGTGATTTGTTTTTCATTTACTAACGTTTCTGAGACCACCCTCGGAAATTAAATCCTCTGAATGTATAGCTCATCCCACAAATGCCTTCTCTGGAACGTTCTAAAGTACTTTTTTTTTTAAATTAAAATTAAAATCCTGCTCATACCATCACTTAGAGCAGTGGTTCTCAACCTTCTAATGCTGTGACCCTATAATACAGTTCCTTATGTTGTGGTGACTCCCAACCATAAAATTATTTTGTTGCTACTTCATAATTGCAATTTTGCTACTGTTATGAACTATAATATAAATATCTGATATACAAGTCCTGTGGAATGGTCATTTGGCCACCAAAGGGTCTCCACCCACAGGTTGAGAACCACTGCTTTAGAATGATAGGTTTGGGGTCTACCTCTGTTCCCAGAGGGAATGCTAATTAACTCATCCCTGTCTGTTCTATGGGGGCTTCCTTTAATAGTCTTTGTTGGCATGCTCTCTCAGGTACTGAGGATGTTACTTCCGCTGAGCCTACTGGTTGTTGGTTTGTTTGTTTTTCTTTTTAAGGAGATGGAAAGGTATGAGCAGGAGTGATGGGAGCTTACATCAGAGACAGCACAGCCAGCAGAGGGTAATGGCCAGTGTAGGGGCTTTGATTCAAAGTCTCCTACACAAAGCTTCAGCGCCATCTTATGCCAGTTGAAGGAGTGGGGTTCCCCCAGTTTCTGCCATGGTGTCCATTTCTGGTACTCCCTTTCTGATCCACCTACCAATTCAAAGATCATGACAAGTGGGTGTTGCTGATGCTCTCAAACATATACACTTCAGGCCCCATGCTGCTATAGCCTCTTTCAAGACTACCTTTTGTATCATTTAAACAAGATTTGGCTTGAATGAAACTGTTTAGGGGAAGGAAAGATATCCCAATATGGTTTCCCCCAGGAAAACCCACAACTGATAGTTCTTGTTTGTTCAATAAACAAAACAAAAGGTTGATAATTGGAGGTTACCACTAGCAACATGTATAGGCCCTGTAAGATTTGTATATGTAACTGAGGGAACATTGTATGGACCCACCCTGGCAGTGGCCACCAAGTCCCAGTGTTAGTAAATGGAAATGAAATGTATAATTCATAAGGCCATGGTGGCGTGCAATCTGTGGCGGGGGGTGGTGGTGTAATTATAGAATTGAAATATGAGGCTGCAGTCCGTAAGGAACCTTTCTAGGGGAGAGGCTGTGTGATAGATGGCCTGCATTGTTCTTCTGACCTTTTCCTGAACTTCCCTTAAGAAGAACAGAGGAAATACAATTCTGCCACTTCCCATATTGTTTCTGAATAATACCTTAAGATGCCCACCCTTATCATTTTTTATCTTCCACTGGGATTTTCTTTGTCTCCTATGCTTTGCAGTTTCCCATAGAAAAATCTAATCACTAATGATTCTGCCCTAGTGTTAATGCAGATACAGAGGCTACCCAAATATTTGCCCATATTGAACACAATGCCTACAGGGAAAGGAAAACTCCCAGTGGCATCCACAGGCTGCCAAGCAGAACAGTCAGGGACTAGCCTACAGTGATGATGCCAAACCTAGGAGGAAGGGGCAGGCCCAAACCTGGAACCAAACAACAGGGTCTTTTTAAGGGGATGAGAGGGAGCATGGGGCTTACATCAGAGACAATGCTGCAAGCCTGGGAAATAGTGACCAGCGTGGAAGCTGTGCTCCAAAGAAGAGATTGTAAAGTCTCCAGAGTTCACCACAAAGGGCCTTTCTACCTATGGTAAAAATGGACTTAGGCACTAGAAACTCTCCAAGGCCTAAAATGGATTCTCACAACAACTTGAGACTCTTATCTTTAAAAAATGAGGGATATTTAAGACCCCATTTTCCCCAATGTGTATTTGAATAAAATACTCTCAGAGTATTTAATATGGAGGCCATCTGGAGCCAAACCCTCAATAGGGGCTTGTAAACTTCTCACAGCTAAATTTGCATATGTTCTAGCCTTTGGCTTATGGCTTTGTAAAAATTGGAAGGTGGCTACAGGCATGGTGGGAGGACATTAGACACACACACCCATTTGAGCAAACTGCAAATAAACTCATTTTCTGTTTCCTAATTTCTTCAGAGTACAGGGAAACTTAATGGCTCCAAGTGCCTCATAACAGTGTTGGTCCTGAGTTGGGTTTCTGTTGCTTGACATGATGTCTCCAGTTCCATCCATTTTCCTACAGTGACATAATTCATTGCTTCCAACTGAGTAAACATCCATTGTGTATATGCACCAGGACTTCTTCATGCATGTGTTTGTTGAGAGAGCACTTAGGTTAATCAACCAGGAAGGCTTATATGGGATTTTTATCCAAGCCAAAATTTCTAAAATGGCAAGATTTCGCTTACCTTCAGAATCGACTTTCAGTTGAATCTTTGGAGGATTAGGGGTGTTATTGTTAATTTCCTTTCTCTTTAAAGCCAATTGTTGAGGCCAAATGAAAAAACTAGACAGTCCTAGGTTAGAGCTTTTCCAACTGCCACCTCTGAGTTTGGTTAGCTCCTTTTGTCACTTGGTGCTAAGTACCTGCTGTGCATAGTGCTAATCTCAGCAGAACATTGCCAGCACTTCCTTAGGAAACCAGTGTGGGTTCTGTCTCCCTAAGGAGTTTCTGGCCTCATGGGAGTCCAAAACAGGCCTGAATACATGCATGCAGGCAGTTCCTTCTATTCTCAGGAGGCATGTGTGACAGGCCACCACTTGCTGGTGCAGATGCTATTGCAAACTCTTATTCTGTGGAAGCAATAAAACTAAGTTCTTCATACTAGGATTTTGGCCATTCCTTCAAATATCTATCTAATTGCATGGGAAAGTAGTACTTAGGTGATTTTTTTTTTTTAATCTTCCATCTTGTCTTCTTTCTCCCTTTCTCTGTTATTGTTTCTTCATCTCTATGTGTGTGTATGTGTGGTATACACACATGCTCATGCATGTTCTCTTTTCCTACCACTCTGTCAGTTTATACATGTTTTTAAGTGTACAAATTCCCTGTCAGGTTTCTGCTAAAAGAAGGATTTTTGTTTGTTTGTTTCTCCTGCAGTTTGCCCCATTGAAATGCCCATTACCAAGTAAGAAAGAGTTTGCTCACTCCCTCCCCCTTCTGTCCTCAAAAATAATCAGAATTTGGCGCTCTCACTCCATCCTCACATAGTTACTTCAGTGTGATAGAGCATTTACTAGGTGTTTATGGTGGGAGAGAGGTGCTGACCAGAACCATCACCATCACAACTTCACATGAACAAATCAAGCGGTTCTGTTCACACCTCCCACTTGCCGTGTGAAAGGCTCTGCTGGGTGCTGCAGGGTGCACTGACACCAGGATGTGGAGCCTGTGGCCCCAGGATGCTTCCAGGCTAGATGCAAAGCTGACTCAATATACCAACCAGTGAAAGGGGCTACAGTTCCAATGTAAGTAAGAGTATAGAAGAAAGCACCTCCCCTTGGTGAGGGAAGAGTTCTGGAGGAGACAAAAAAAAACCATTTCCAAAGACACAAAACTGTGCTGGAGGCGATGGAGGCAGTGACAGGAAATGGGAGGTTTCGTGGAGAGCACGGCCTCTCAGCCCTCCGTATTGTCTTGCTGTACAATCCCTCTGTCCCTCCTCTCCACTTCTTATCCCCAACTGTAGCAACTCCTTAGTTCCAGTACCCACCAGTTAGCTCACTCTGATAGAGGAGGTTTGGTGTTCATGAGAACAAAATGGACATTCTAATCTCTTGCTGAGTGTTGCTGCTTTCCAAAGGCCTGCAGTCCCAGCTCTTAGATTACAAAAGAGGCCCTATTGTTATAATAAAACCAGCAGTTTATGGGAAAATGGGGCAATGGTATTTCCACCTGGGGGAATAGTTCAGCATCTTGCATCAACAGAAAGATCTTCTGTGTTCTGCTTAGTTTGCTGTGGGTGTCTCCAGATTCAGCAGCTGTCACCAGGGATAGCAGTGCCATCCATCCCTGTATGTGTTGATGGTTCAGATGACATTCAGATTACCTGCCTGCTACACTTCTGCATGCCCTAGTTAGTGGCAGATTTAAAGAGACAGCCGAGTGTTTCTCAAGTTTGGGTTTAGTTTTGTCTGGTTCCCCAGCACATGAGAATTGAAAGTTATCCCTTAATAAAATAAGTTGCTCCTGGCTTGAGTTTATACCTACTTTATCCAGCAGAATCCCCCTGTTCCTAACTCCCATTGAGACAACCAGCCTACAGCTGCAAGAACTCTTCCTTTGTCCTGGCCCTGGGCAAACCCCAGGAGAGCATACTGTAAGTCAGTGGGCTGTAGTTAAACCTGTTCTATGGGTGTTTACTGTTGTACACTTGAAGGACATACTCTTGAGAGTCCCCTTTGCAGGTTTGGTTTTCTGGCAAAGCCAGGATCATTTGCACTTTCTCTAGAGAGCTGGCCTCATCCCCATGTCTCATCTAGGCCCACACATGCCTGCTTGCTTGGAGATAACCACTTCCTACACTTATGGGTCAGTATATACCCTATCAGCTAGCTCCAAGTTTCTGCTGAGAACTTGCTCTGCAGGGTGATAGCGGGCTTTGGCCCGTGGCTTTTGGTACTCCTCCACTCAATATACAGTGAGCAGAAGGAAACCTCTGATGCTTTCCCTGCCACTGCTGTGGAAATTCACCCTCTAGCATGCTTGCCGTCATGCTCAGTGGGGTCTTTCTCATAGCTCAGATTTCTGGCTTCTGTTCTCTGAATTGGTCTGGTTCCAGTCAGTGATACCAAATGTACCTCCTTTTTAAAGGATAAGTTTCCATTGTCAGAACCCTCTCTTTTATCCCTAATCAGCAGCAATAAACAGTGGCTTGCCATTTAACCCTACAAGTACCATGACCAGATGAGAGTGGAAGGAAATGAGCCTTGTCTGTGGAGCAGTCACTTGTCTATGAATTGGAGTGCAGAGGTCTGTCCAGTCCAGGCACAGAGCACTATGGGAAGGAAAGCACTGACACTCTTCTGCTCATGTTCATTTACCCAACAAACATTTACTGAGTGCTCAGAATGAATCAGTCAAAGCTAAATGTTAAAGCAATGCGAACGCTGAGATTTAAATCAGCAAAGTGACACATAAGTAACATCATTGTCTTGGTATGCTTTTTATCTGGGGTAGACAGTGAGCCATGACTACTGGGTCGACATGGAAGAAGCTAGCCCTTCCATGGCATGACATCAGATTTTCACTCTGTTGATAGCTTTGATGTATCTCAGGCTGAATATAGGGATGATGCTGTATGTGCAGTTGATCCTCAGAAATTGAAATTCCAAATTCCCTTTCCGGGTAGAGGAGAGAGGGGTTGTCTCAGAAAGCCATGACAGATGACAGAGATGTTTGAGTTGGCCCTTTCCAGAATCAGCATGTGCCCCCTTAGAATCTATAACTGCACAATTTTTGCCCTCAGCTTCAGTCAACAGACTTAACAAAGCAGAAGAAAAACATTCAGTGGAAGAAGCTGTAAGAAGCATGTCACTGAATGTCTATAGCTCTGTCTGCTTATTTTGTCTCTTAGCTCTGTTCTTTCCAGTTCCTTCAGACTTACCTTATCTTGAATTTCATGAGGCAGGGGACAGCTGAGGCCCAGGATCCATTTCACCAATGTGACCCCCACTCAGTTTTTTGTGCCTTGGCATACAGGCACAGGTTTCAAAGCCCTTTGAGGAGAAAGGATAGTATATAAAAGACAAGAGGGGTTGACATTCTGGCTGTCTTTGCTTTCTTATAACTTTTGTTTTCTCTCTCTCTCTCTCTCTCTCTCTCTCTCTCTCTCTCTCTCTCTCTCTCTCTCTGTGTGTGTGTGTGTATGCAGTTGTGTAGGGTGTGTAAGTATTCAATAGGATGAACATTTACTCATTCTCTCTTCCTCTCTTCCTCTCTCTTTCCTCCCTCCCTTTCTCTTTGTGTGTGCATGTGGAGGCCAGAAATCAACTTCACATGTCATTCTTACTTTTTTTTTTTTTTTTTTTTGAGACAGGGCCTGGAAATCCCTGGTTAATTAGAAAACCCCAGGATCCTCTCCTCCTACAAGCACTGTGATTACAAATGTGGATTACCACTTCTGGGTTTTTATCTGGGTAGCAGGGATCAAACATGGAGGGAAGTATAGCCCTCCATGTTTTGAAATACCTTCCTAGGCATTGTTATATACTTCTTTGTGTCTGTCTTTCTCAACAAAAATGAAATAAATATTTTTTAATTGTTAAAAGCACCTAAAATTTTATAAGTGTAAAACAAATCACTATGTGGATACCAGCAGACCTCATAATTAATTCCCTGGGCTGACTATTAACTATCTACTAACATTTGTTGGGCATATGCTTTGGCAAAAGGCACCAACATAAAGCCTATCCTGGTGGCACTGTAGCCCTGGATGGGCTCTCTCCTGCAACCTTTGGCTTCCTGGGAAAACAGCATAGACAAGATTGGAAGATTTAGGCCACACAGGCCAGAAACAGGCCATGAAAGTACAGCACAGCCAGGAAGGTAAGGATTCTAGGAATTTCAGGGCTGCTGAGTGTTTCTGAGAGGAGCCATGGCGGCTCTTCCCAGAAGGGACCTAAGCTGTTTCTTCCTAGGAACATTTCTCAGTGAGATATACTCATAGTGGGGAATTTGTTTTTATTTTTATTTCTTTCCCTTCTTTATTGGTTTATCAGATGTTGTCAAGTCAATTTAGCTTTATTTAGGTGACTATATGTCTCTGGCTATGTATTCTTTTGTTTTTTTGTTTGTTTGGTTAGTTGGTTGGTTTGGTTTATTTGTTTGTTTGTTTGTTTGTTTGTTTAAGAGGGTGCTGTTTTGAGACAGGGTTTCTCTGTGTAGCCCTGGCTGTCCTGAAAGCCTTGAACTCAGAGGTCCACCTGCCTTTGCCTCTCAAGTGTTGCCATTAAAGGAGTGTACCATCACCCCCAAGCTATATTCTTTGCTTTGTTTTACCTGCCTTAGTACATACAAACAAACTGGAAGACTAATGTCAGAATCTACCTTAGAAAACTGAGAGCTGGCTTCAGTCCACCAATATTATTAGAGGCCTTTGTGTTACATTTAGTTTGTGTTCCAGAGCCAAGTTTGTCTTCCATATGTAAGCAACAGAACTAGAGTTTTATTTGATGGTATCCTTGGCAGAAGTGTAGTAGCCCTAGGAATCAAGGATTAGCATAGAAAATACATGTGTATTAGTGCACACTTGGGAAAAATCTCATTCAGAGCTAAGATGCTCACTGATAATACAAATAAAAACAGCCACCCCTCTGGTCCTAACATTGTGCTGGAAATGGCCAGTGGGATCAAGAAAGCCATCGTTCTTTGGAGAGTGTCCAAGTGTGGCATGAGACAGATGTCAACATATAGACTAAACTGTGATTATGTCACCTTCCCATATGGACACAAGGCTGTGTTTCAATGTCTTGAGCATTTCTATTGGTGATAGCCAAAGACAGTTTTCATCGAGGGTCTTGAAGGTCTTAATCCTCATCAGCATGGTTTATGAGCATTCAGCAGTGGGCCCAGATCCTACATGGAGATCTCTGCTTTGTGTTTTCTGTGTCTATTGTATCAAGTTGTAACCTCTGAAGGCTAAGTAGGGTTTCGTCAGCTTTCCTTCTGGACTCAAAACCCACTATATCAGATCTCTGCTGTGATGTTTCTTCAGCTCATTAGAGCTGGATTGTGGCCCAAATCTCATGGTTTCCAGCAGTCGAGCTAGGTCGAAGCATGGCTCCTTATAAACTCACAAAATGGGAGGTCCAGGTCGATTTCTCCTAGTGTTTGGATCTTAGAACCTCACTCACCCATGGGTTCCCCTTACCTTCTACTCATCCTATTCAAAGACGAATCAGCTCTTCCCCTACCTAGTTTGCTGAAGAAGTTGTATCTTTTTCAAAACTAAATCCCTGGTTGACCTGAGACTAGCCAGGCCTGCATCGTTGTTTAAATCTCCAGTTGTGCTGCCTCATGACTTCCTGGACACAGTTTGAACTCATTTCTGCAGATGCAGGACTGTTTTCCTGGCAGCCTTGCCTGTGATTCAAGAATATTCATCCTGAGTAGTACCCTAAGATATTCTCTAGCCTTTACCCTGTAGGCTGTTTTTTATATGATCTCTTGTTCCTCCTAAATTTGCCTTGTCCTTCAGATTTCTGTTGCTATTTCTTGGACCCTATGTTGCTTTGATGGAGTCCCATGCCTCCACTCCAGGTCACCAGTCTCAGCAGTGGCTCAGAACTCATGGCAGCATTGCCAAGTCTCCTTAGTTTTGCAATAGAAACATAAGATTTAACAACCCATCTGAAATAGTTTTACATTTTGATTGCTTCTGCCCCAGCCATATCAAGGTTACTTTCAATCTGCATACATTTGTGGGAACAGACTTCTTCACTGCAGTTCAATTTGAGTACACCTTATAATATCAGTGATTATAAAATACCAGGGACTAATAGGGTTTCTTGCTTCCAAGGAGTTCCAACTGCTTTATAATTCTACTGGCCATAATTTATCTTCATAAGCTACTATACAGACAAGAGGAAAAAGTGAGATTAATAATCACACTTTATAGAGGGTGAAATAAAACTTGGACAAATTGAGTAGCATTTTCCCAGAAATGCTCAGCTCTCCCTCAGGCTCTCTGAATGATCTGCAGACTGAACACTTATATCAGAAATGCATGTGAACCTTGCCCTTGCTCTGTCATAGACTGTGGACAAGAGTAAGATACTTGACTCTGGGCCAGTGGTTAGCCAAGGATACTGTAGGGAGCAGGTTGTGTGCCCAGCTCCTGTAGCACAGATCTCTGCTGCAATGAATATTGTTGAGTACACACAGGGTCAGCTCCTCCCTTAGAGCCTCAGACCTCTTCCCTGGACTTTGTTCGCAGGCTATCACTCTGGCATCACATCTACCATCTTGATAGGAAAACTACCCACAGGGCAGGGCAGGGCAGGGCAGGTGATGCCTTCTCAGTCCTCGCCTTGTAGTTCTGTGCATGCTGCTGCTATCTGTATTAGACCAAATAAATGGAAGACTGAGCTTACAGGTAGGAAGTTCTGTTTCTACAGTGAGATGAGAGATCTGTGGCTGCAGCTTCTAATGTGTAAGAAGAAAGGGTGTCTTTCAAATGAAGAAAAGGAGCAACAGAAGTAACAGTGTTGAGTATGTTCCTAGCATGAGCAAGACCCTGGGTTGGATTCAGAGCAAAGAAAACCAGAAAAGGGGTGTTCATTTTGTTTGATTGCTGTCATATAGATTAAGCAGATAATAGGTGAGTTATTTAGTGTTGTTTGATTGTCCTAGACCTTCTGACATGCTCTATTTAACCTTCTTTCTGGCACCTCCTTCTGGAATGAGGTGTATGGCCAGTACTTAAAAACACTAGGATTGGACCCATGAGCACTGGGCTCCTGGCTGCAGTCTTCACACCTCTCTTGGAGGCCAGCCTCTGCAGAGTCATGTGGTCTAGGCTGAAGAATAGCTTATTCCTTATGTGCACTGTCAAGAGAGCAGTGGAGCTAAATATCAAAGCTTCAGTCATCAATGTGTTGAAAGTGACAGTTGTTTTTCTAACCTCCCATATAGAAAAATGGAATGTTTGGTGTCTTGTGAGGGTCATGTTGGAAAGGAATAGTCACTCTCTTTCTTAGGTGCAATTTTGTCTGACACTTTATGTATGTGTTTAAGGTATTTTTGATGCCCCAAAATAGTAGTGAAATTCTTTAAAATGGTGCATGAGGTGGTACCATGGCAGTGAAAGTGTAGAGCAGCTGTCAGATGAGTGATCCATGTACCCAGGGTCTTTCTTGTACTGGCACCACTCTGAGGACAAAAACAACCTCCCAAACCCAGAAGAGCCAAAGCAGTGTGTCTCTTGTCATAGTAGTTGCCAACCTCAAGGGGGAACTGCTGGGGAACTGCAGGTGGCACAGTCACTCCTAGAAATGTATATTAGGTACCTTCTGCAGTCTAGGCACTGGTGATACAGCAGTGACATGGGGGAGGAGTACTCACTGCCTTGTGCATGGAGGCTATCCCTGCCTTGCCAGGTACAAGACTCAGCTCAGAGCTCTCATGGGAAGCCCCGAGCTCTGTCTTTCCTCTCCCAGTTTGTCCTTCTTGGTGTAGTACACATTCCATGTGGTATACCTGTGCTGTCTACATGAAGCTGCCTCTTACTAGACAGTGACCTCCAAGGAGCCACAGGGTGTGGTTTGTTGTTTGCTCTTGAGCCCTAGCATAGTGCCTGGCACCTAGTAGCACTGAATCGTAGTGGCTAATGGCTGAACATTGGAATAAAAGAGTGAGTGCAGCTGAAGCCAAAGCCCAATGTGGAATGGGCTGGTCAGAATATGCTTCATGAAAGAGTGGGCACTTTGGCAGCCACTGAGCGTGTGTCAGGGAAGCTGAACAGAAAATAAAATGAACTTTAGAATTGGCTTCTGAGCCTTCATGAACCCAGAGCCTTGGAGACAAGCAGCACAGGAATGATGTGTCTACAGAATCATAGCAGAGTATACACACATTCCCAAGGATTGCAGGCATCCAAAGAGAGAAGTAGGGTTTTTTCAAATAAATTTTATTTATTATTAATGCTGCATGTGCACATATATACACCATACCATTTACGCAGAGGTCAGAGGATAACTGTCAATTCCCTCCTCCCACCTAGATTCTAGGAATCAAACTCAGGTTGCTATAAACGCAAATACCTTAACTGCTGAGCCACCTCACTGGCCTGACAAGTATCTTTCTTTCCTGAGGGCTCAAACAGCTGTTGAAAGAGCAGGTCCAGTTAGATTCCTAGCTTGGGATCTAAGTTTAAAGAGACCCAGGCCTTGTCCTTACATATTTAAAAGGAGACAGACAGGCAAATGTGTTGATCGGTCAAAAAGGACAGAGGTGGGTTTTTTGTTTGTTTGGTTGGTTTTTATTGGAAACTAGAACTTAACCAGGCATGTGGTGCACACTTTTAATCCTAGCACTCAAGAGGCAGAGGCAGGCCGACACCTGTGAGTTTCAGGCCAGCCAGAGCACTATAGTGAGCCAGCCAATGAGACATCTCTCCCTGCCACAAAAAAGGGAAGAAAAACAAAAAGAACTTTTCGTGTCATGTTAGGATATAAGAAGTTATTTTCTCTTTCTTAGGGGTAATTTTTGACACTTCATGCATGTTCAAAGGGTTTATGGTGTCCTAAATAATGAGAGAGATTTCTATAAGATGATTCTTTGGGGAGGGTAGTTAATATCTCTTGAACCAGTCTGCCGTTCATGTTTGCATCTTACTTTACTTGTGTAGATAGCAGATGCAAAGTGAACAGCATATGTTTGAGTAAGGAAGACTGGAAGAGGTAGGAAGGGAAAAAATAGTTCAAAAATAGGTTTCCTATGCGCAGAGAAAAGGAACTTATCCTTTGAGACATGAGAGGAAAGGCTGAAACCAAAAGTAAGAGCTGAGTTAGTAACTGCAATAGAAGCATGAGTTGAGGAATACTTGGTTTACCGAGTACCAATGAAGGCTGAACATGGAACAGCTTCATGGTATAGTTTAGCCATCTGCTTTAGAGATACAATGACACCCCACCCCAACCCAAAATAAAAATGAGGTTTGGACCAAATCTCTGAAATCCTAACCATGAAAGACCTCAGCACCAATTTCACGTTTCCACACTTCAGCTTTCTTGCTGTAAGTCTTTGGTGAATCATCTGCAAATAGACACACTCTGTCTCCCTCGCTCAGGTGTCTGTGCAGCTGAGCGTGGGCTGGTATGAACATGCCCTTTTAGGTCTCAGTGCCTGTTCATCCCTAGCTGAGTCCTCCTGCACCAGTGCCCAGACTTAGTTCCCCATGAAGACTCACCCCATTCCTCTCATTTGTCTGCACTGCACAGAACTCCCACTCTGACTCATGTTTTCGTACTTTCTTATATTTAATATGGCATAGTCAATTAACACATATGTATTAACCAAGTGTCAACTAAATGTCAGACACTGTGCTGCCCTCATGGGCTTGGTAGAGGAAGAGAGACAGTAAGGATGTTACTGGGGAAAGTGCTGTCAAGTGACTTTTATGGTGCTGGAGATGGGAACTAACTGGTGTCGGGGAGGTCTGTCTATGGTGGTGACAAGTAAGCAGAGGTGTGAGGGGTGTTTGAGAGCCATGGGGCAAGCACAGAGGCAGAAGCAACTGTATTACCTGAAGGCTACTGGTCCAGAAGGTGCTTAAGGTATTCTGGAAGTTAAAAAGACACTGCTGGCACCAGAGCCTGTTGCAGTAGAAAAGTGATTTGAAATGACAGTGGAAAGGCAAATTAGATCCCTAACTAGGGACGGGGGGGACCCCTGAGCCATGGCAGAGACTCATATATTCTGAGTACAGTGAGAGCCACTGAGGGCTTTGGAACACATGCCTATTGGGGAAGGTTATTGGGGGGGGGGGGGGAGAAAACAGGCTGCTCCAGAGTTATGGCAGGGAGAAGGAGAAGAGGGACTGATTTGAGGTAGATTTTGGATCTGGGCATGTGGTGGTCTGGGTGGCAGGGGCATTACAGGGAAAGGAATCGGTTCTGGATCTCTGGCAAAGTAGCAGGGTAGGGATGGGAGTGCTGGTTCACTTAGTAGAGTGAGGAAGATGAGGGACAGTAGTGTTGGCTTCCCTCTCAACCTAGGAGCTTTGATGTGACTGTGGACATAGCCTGTGAGGTTCCAGGCTCTCTGAGACTGAGATTTAGAGGCGAGGGCTGGCATGATTGCTGTGCTGCAAACAAGGACCACATAATGCCCTGCTTAAAACAGCAGCTACTCTGTTGATGTTCAGGAGCCCAGAGGACCAAAGTTGAGATGTTAGCTGGGCCTTGAAGATGGAGGAGAGGATATTCCCTGCCATCTCTAGCTTTTTGTGGCTATAGGTGCTCCTTGGCTTGTGGCACATAAATGCAGTCTCCACCTCTGTCATTTGGCTATCTTGTCTGAGCTCAAATTTCCCTGTCCTAATAAGGACATCTGTCATATTGGATTAGGACCCACCTTCTATAATACAGTTTCATCTTAACTAATTAAACCTACAACAACCTTATTTCTAAACAATTAAGATTCCAACATACCTGTTTTTATAATACTGGAGATTGAGCTTAGGACCTTGTGCATACTAGGCAAGTACACTAGCCCTGAGCTATATCCCCCAATCCAGTATACCATTCAGGATAAACACGCAACCATGATAATCATGTAGGGAAAGAATAGAAAGGAAAGAACATGGGATATGGAGCATTTGGATAAAGAAGGAGGATGCTCTAGCAAAGGGTATGGACAGGCAAGAAATTTGGATATGGGAAAGTGTCACCTAGGAAGCCAGGAATAGCAAAGCAGGAGCAGTGGGCAGTTGTATGGAAGAAAGGCAGCTCTCAAGAGACAGAGCTGAGTTGCTGACCAAAGAATATGACAATGCAAAGGCCATCCTGATCTTTCTAGTATGGCACATGAGTGTAGAGCATCTGAGAAAAGGTTAAGAAGCTGGGATGCGGTGAAGATGCAGGAACTTTTAGGTGGCCATTGCTCAGAGAAATGGGGTGTGGAGGAAGCAGATACTCTTGATAACACTTGGAGAGGAGGATTAAAGAAAGGTGTGTGCTTGAGGTTTGCCTCTGTTTGTTAGCTTTGTCCTTGCGTTGTTTTGTTTTTCCAAAGTGGGAGCTGCTGAGGTATAGTATGTGCTGTGGTACATGCCTTCTCGTGTTTGTGTTTATATCACGTGTATGCATAATCTTTTGTCCCTTGATTTAGTGTTGTCTCTATCTAACTCTAGTTCCAAGGGACCTAGTGCCCTCTTGCCCCACATTTGTGACATTCCTTCACACAGATATACACACATGCACATGAATAAAACTTACAATATTTGTGATCTGGTCTTGGTAACCAAATACATGTGTACTTTCTCTTTAAAATGCCTTTGAAATTTCTATGTGGCCTTGTCTGCCATTTGCAGAGGCATTAGCTCCTATAACCAGGAACGGACAGTTTATAATGGAATTCTGGTTGACTCTCAAGATGAGCTATTCATGAACGGGGTTCTACAGTTGTAACATTAAAGAACTTTTATAGAGATCAACCTTTTAGACACTGATGGGAAAAGTAATAGTAGTGCTTCCTTGAGGAATTGTGATACAGATGCCTAGGACAAAGGTCATTGGGATGAGTGGGTAGTGGACTTAATTGCCTTATTTTAAGTGAGAGCAGCTATTTTTATGTATTCCTGAAAGTAGCCTGTTTCAGAATTCCTTCTTATATATTAGGCACTCTTTATAAAGAATTCCAGATGTTCAGCTACAAAAGCTAACTTCCTACTGTTTGTGGTGTGGTTCTCAGGTCATGAGCTCATGTGGCCAGAGTGTAATGGTGGTAATGCCCACAGACATGCTTCATTGTAGGCCTATTGTACTGCCACCCACCAACCCTTACTCTGCACTTGCAAGCTCACTGCATCCTCTTCTAACTAGATGACAGCCAAAGAATGGAGAGGTCACTGGAATGCAGACCTCTCTCAAAGACCACAGATCCCACATAGGCGGTCCTGGTACCCTAGGTCAGAGCTAGAATCCATACAGAAATGGCTGCTGTGTTTCCAGATCACTGATGGTTGTTTCCATTCTTCTTCTCCAGGGCCCCTGAGATCATCCTTGGTTTGCCATTCTGTGAGGCAATTGACATGTGGTCCCTCGGTTGTGTCATTGCTGAGCTGTTCCTGGGCTGGCCATTATACCCAGGTGCTTCTGAGTATGATCAGGTAGGTCTGGGTGACATGGGAATTCACTATGTGACTTCATTCTGCATCCAGAAAACCTTAGATTACCATTCCACTTAGACCCTGCCCTATAATGTTCTTATGGGCTAACTTATTAACCCTCTCCTGGTGGTGGCGGTAGTGGCGGCAGCTTCTTCTTCTTCTCCTTCTTCTTCTCCTTCTTCTTCTCCTTCTTCTTCTTCTTCTTCTTCTTCTTCTTCTTCTTCTTCTTCTTCTTCTTCTTCTTCTTCTTCTTCTTCTTCTTCTTCTTCTTCTTCTCCTCCTCCTCCTCCTCCTCCTCCTCCTCCTCCTTCTCCTTCTTCTTCTCTCCTCTTCCTCCTCCTCTTCCTCCTCCTCTTCCTCCTCCTCCTCCTCCTCTTCCTCCTCCTCTTCCTCCTCCTCCTTCTTCTCTCTCTCTCTCTCTCTCTCTCTCTCTCTCTCTCTCTCTCTCTCTCTCTTCCCTCCCTCTCTCTCCTCTCTCTTTATGTTTTTCTTTTTTCTCTTTACTTTTTTTTCTTCTAAAATTAATAATTCCATTTTTTTCAAAGCCACTAGAGCCATCAGTATACCATATGTACCATGACAGGAAAAGTCCTGACCTCTTTCTCATCTTTTCTTGCAGATTCGGTATATTTCACAAACACAGGGTTTACCAGCTGAATATTTATTAAGTGCAGGGACAAAGACAACTAGGTTTTTCAACCGTGACACAGACTCACCGTATCCTTTGTGGAGGCTAAAGGTAGGAAAAACACTCTCTCCCTTCCACACTGATTGCCCACCAGTGAAAGAAGGAAAGACAAAAATGAGCTTTTGATATTTACAAATTGATGACTTTAATCTGGCCAGCAAAATGGGGATGTAGGATAGAGTTGTGAACGCAAGGTGATGCAGGATCTGAGTGTTTGAAAACACTTGTTTCTTTGACTCACTGCCGTGTGAGAGGCTCTGTCCCATGGGAAGACTGCTGAAGTTCGGGGATTTAATCTCATGATCCTCCATGACTGATCCGTGCTAGGCAGATGAAGCAGCCACACTCTGCCCTTAAGGAGCGCACTGTCCATGGGGAAACAGGACCAGTGCCCCAAGCTCTCGGTTACCATATGAGGTATCCTCCTCCTACAAGGAAAGAACGTGGGAAATAGAGTGACCCAAGTGAGCTAAGAAGGGGCCAGGCTGAGGGCAGGAGCAACATGTGTGCTGGGCCCTGTAGGTACAGAGGGATTTTCCAAGGCAGGGAAAGTAGCCTAAGCAAATGTCACAAACCCCTGGGAAGAGAGCAGATCTTCATCCAGGACAATGTAGTGCCCTGCTGGATACCATAAACTCTTGGTGACTTTACCTTAATGGACACATATTTTGCTTTTACTTTAACTGTATCTTGTAATTAAAATTAACATAGTTTTCCTGAGAAGGAGATTATGTAATAAAGATTTAAGTATATAGTATGTTCCTTTTTTTGCAGTAGGTTGGGTTTTAGTGGGTTTGGTTTGATTTGCTTTGGTTTTGACAGGACCCTAACCAAATCCTAAATATAATAATAAATATATTTACCAGGAACCTCATGTTCAGCTGTTTCTAGGGGTTGAGCTGCTTCAAGCGTGCTGGCCTTCATCCAGAATTAATCGCCTTAGATCCATTGATGAGTCCAGACCCATGGCAAGCAGAAAAAGTAGTTTCCTAGCCAATAGCTGATAAATGTCTTTGGAAGAGCAGCATAGAACACAGACCCTGGAAACAGCTGCCACTTGTAAGCCAGGAACTTTGGTAGGCCCCAGAACTTTATATTTTTGTGTTTCCATGTAGTAAAAGAGGAGAGCAGTCATCCTAATGACCACGGTTATGAAGAACATTTAGTGAGTTAATATGCCTTGAAACAGCATAGGAGCTATAGATGTAAGGGATGGCAAAGTGAAATAAAATTTTAAAGTTGTCACAAAGGGCTCTGGTCTTCCCCCGTGGATCCTTACCGCCAGCTTATGGAAAGCTGCAGAGTAGTAAGGGTGTGGTTCTCATGTCCTCGTGAGAGTCTTGGTAACTATATCAGAGTGGGCATGAGTGGGAGCCTGTGGGGAGGAAGGAAGGTGAGCTAGTGTGGATGGACAGAAAAAGGTGCTCTTGTGCAGGACACTTTCAGAGAAACCAGTCTCCTCCTCTGCGAAGTGAGAAAAGACCTTGGGTCGAAGCAGGAGCTCAAGATTCAGTGACTTAAGAGGTGCCATCTGACCAAACAGGTTTTGCTTTTTCCAATAGACACCAGATGACCATGAAGCAGAGACGGGAATTAAGTCAAAAGAAGCAAGAAAGTATATTTTCAACTGTTTGGATGACATGGCCCAGGTAAGCTCTGTGAATGGATATGCAGGGCAGGGCACGCCTTTAATCCCACCACTCTGGGACACAGAGGCAGGTGGAATCTCTGAGTTTGAGGCTGGCCTAGTCTACATAGTGAGTTTTAGGACAGCTAAAGCTATGTAGAGAAACACTATCTTTAAAAACAAAATATGAAAATAAAAAATAAAAACCCACCAGCAGTGATATACTTAGCTGTGCTCATTAGCTTTGCTTATGAACAGTCATATGACAGGCTTAGTAAGAAACCATTTGGTCTCAGAAACCAACTTTTGAGAAAAATTAGCTCCATTGTATTGCTCCTTGTTTGTAAGGTAGTGGCCAAGCTTACTGGTGCTAAAAGGGCCTGAATCCTAATACAGTTTAAATATAATATGTACTATCAAAACGTTGGGATTTGGAAGCTAAGCAGGCTCTTAGACTACAACTAGAACACCTGACATTCAGTAATTATGAGAGTTGTCAATGTCCAGTAACACATCTTCAGGTAGAAGAGAGAGAACCCAGGTTGGGGGTAGGGGGTAGCTACTTCAGTGTTTTGCCAGGAACCTCATGTTCAGCTGTTCCTAGGCCCTTGCATGTGCTAGGCAGACACTGGCTCCAGAGCTGAGACCTCCAGCCCATTGCTGTATTGGAGTTGATGCCCATGGTTCAGTGTGTCCATTTCCAAGGACCTACATAACAAGATAGGGTGAACTCGAGGGCTTAAGACAACACATGTATTCTCTCATAGTTCTGGAGGCTAAAAGTGTCTGGTGACAGTGTCCTCAGGGCCACAGTCCTTTTGAAGGCCCTAGTGGACAGCTTCCATGTGTTTGGCTTCCCATGACTCTGGCAGCCTCAGAATTCTTTGCTTGCAGCTGCATCACTCTAATCCTGGCTTTACCCTCCACATGGCTGTTATCCCTGTGTCATCTCTGGTCCTACTGTCAGATCTCTTCTATAAAAGCACTGATTATTGTGTTCAGGACCATCCTAATCCAATATGGCCTCATCTTAACGTGATTATATCTGCAAAGACCCTATTTCTAAACAAGGTCACATTCAAAGCTTCCACAGATTAAGACTTGAATTTAGCTTTTAGGGAAGCCCAATTCAAACCACTGCACTCAGTCACTGTCAGCTCACTAGCAGAGACTACAGACCTTCCTTACCTTTCTATCAGAGGTAGTTCTAGATCTTCAGGTATTTTTAGCTAGAGACTAGTCCAAACTCTGAGCAACCCAGAATGACTGTTCCTTTTAAACACTGAGAAATAAAGCTGTAGCCCAATAAACACTTAGCACACCTCCTAGCAAAGATGAGTGTAACTAGAACTCCTGGTTCTGAGTAGAGTACACTTGTCAGTTGATTAGTAGCTTAGATGGTCTGTGATAACCGAAATTGCTTTCCAGAGCTCCTCTTGAAAAAAAAAAGAAAGCATTGGAAGCAAGCCTTTCAGAGGCCATGCTAGTAAAGTACTGTGTTCAGCTGCACTCCCTTCCCTGGCCAGAGACAACTGCAGGGAACAGAGACTGAAATCATTCTGGTCCCAATCAGGGATCAAGGGAAGGGTGGTGTCCTAAAGGTGAAGGAAGAGGGAACCCAGGCTCTTTTCCCCTCCAGAGGTTAAACACTTTTCCCCATCTTTTTCTACTGCTTTATCTTAGAGCTTTCGATGTGTGTGTGTGTGTGTGTGTGTGTGTGTGTGTGTGTGTGTGTGTGTGTGTGTGTCTGTCTGTCTGTCTGTCTGTCTGTCTTTGTTGTTGTTTGCTTATGGTAAAACATATATGGCATAAAGTGTCTCATCTTAGCCTTTTTTTAAACATAAAGCTGAGGAGAATCAAGTGCATCCATACTGTTATGCAATCGGCCTCCAGAATACTTCATCCTGTGGTTATTTTTAATAAGGTGTGATGAAAGCTGCACTTCACCTTGGCCAGTTAAAACAGGAGTAGCTTTGTGCCTTGTCACTGGGATATATTTACAGATGTCAACCATGGTGGCCTCTGTCTGCCCTGAACTGTATCTGGTATCTGACTGCCACAGCCATTCTGTTCCTACAGTCTAAGAAGCCATCACCCATGGACAGTAGCAGCACACAGGACCATGGGGGCAGTCTACCCTCTGGCACCTGGGATGGGAGGCTTGAGATCAGAGGATATGCTATGGCTCTTACTCACCTGTCCCTGCTTGCTTTCAGGTGAACATGACAACAGATTTGGAAGGGAGTGACATGTTAGTAGAGAAGGCAGACCGACGGGAGTTCATCGACCTGTTAAAGAAGATGCTGACCATAGATGCTGATAAGAGGATCACTCCCATTGAAACCCTGAACCACCCCTTTGTCACCATGACACACCTGCTCGATTTTCCCCATAGTACTCAGTAAGTGCCCTACTTATGCTTTGTACCAAGGACAACACTTAAAGGCCCAGATAGTAAATACTTGAGGGTTTATAGCCCTCTGGTTTCTACTGTTGCTTCTCAGTTCTGTTATAGCTGAAAGCAGTTGTAGATACAGCACATAAGCAAAACCAGGATCTCCAGTCCAACAAAGCACTTAGAACACTTGTAGGGGCTCGATTGGGCCTCAGACAACAATTTGTACCAAAAAGAAGGGAATGATGGGACATGGATGACCTTGGGGCCAGATGAACTTGGATATCAGTGCACAAAGGGAAGTGGGCAAAACAGCAGTGCTCTAAAGCAATCTAGCATCAGTACCAAAGGTTGGTGTCCCAAAACTATCCCAGAGTGAACTGTCTAGTTTGCTTCATTTCTTTGGCATGCTGTGGGCTGTACCAGGCACTGGGGTATAATGAGGAACAAAATAGACTGTGCACTTGCCAGCTAAGCTATGGTCTTCAGAGAAAAAGGTAGAAGACAATGGCTGTTACCAAGAAAGGAATGCAGTATGATGAATCCATATAACAAGGAGCTTGCTCAGCAGGCCAGAAGACCCAAGAATGTAGTCTCTGAAGACTGAGAAAAGATGGGTATGAGAAGTCAGGCCATTGCCTGTGTGAACTCTTCAGCATGACTAAACACCAGACCTAGGGACGGGGTGACATGCCGAGGCCACAGAAGTCAGCTAGAACAAGCAATGCTTAGGAAGGATTTTGTCTTTTATCAGAAGCACAATGCAGCTAGTTAAAGGACTTAGAAGGAGGTGAATGGCTGGTTGGACTTGTGTTGAATACAGATCTAACTTGCTGCCATATCAGTAATCTAAAAAAAATTGTCTGAGATCTTGCAATTTGGTTACTTAGTGACAGCCATTTCCAAGCAGAAACTTGTTGGGCAGGTTGAAAGATAAAGTGAGAGCAGAGAAATAGCAGCCTTACAAGAAGTGAGACTGTGAAAAGGGAAGGAAGAAATGGGGGCTGCTGTCAAGAGATCAGAGCAGCCGTTCTCAGCCTGAGTGATGACCCCTTTGGGGCTTAAATCTTTCTCAGGGGTTACCTAAGACCATCTTGCATATCAGATATTTACATCATGATTCATAACAATAGCAAAATTACAGTTATGAAGTAGCAATGAAAATAATTGTATGGTTAGGGGTCACTACAACATGAGGAACTGTATTAAAGGGTCACAGCATTAGGAAGATTGAGAACCATTGGACTAAAGGAAAAATTTGAAGAGGAAATGTAAGCAAATACTAAGGGGAAGGATCTGGCAGCAAATGAGAGGCTCAAGGAAAAAGATACTTGTGAGCAGTTTCTGTTGAGTTGGCATTTAGAGCTGAGTGGAGAGGGGCTCTGTCACTAAAAGATGACATGGCGGAAGAGACATGGTGTCAGTAGGTACACAGGAAAGTTGAGGGAGCTCCTGTCAGACAGCTTCTGTCTCAGAAGTAGATGATGATGTCATCTGTTGAGAACAAGATGGCTTATTGTAGAACATGATAACTGGCTGGAGAGATGGCTCAGTGGATAAACCAATTGTCACACAGATGTGAGGACTGCTGTTGGAATCTCCAGCATCCTGTAACTATCAGGTAGTCTGCCTATAATCCCAGAGCTCAAGAGGTGAAGATAGAGGAACCCAGTGGCAAGCTGGCTAACTAGATTACTAGATTAGGAAAGGACTCAGGGAAGCTGCAGAGATGGCTCCATGATAACTCTGCTTTTCCAGAAGACCTGGGTTCTAGTCCCTATACCCACATGGTAGCTCACAATTGTCTCGGGGGATCCATTGCCCTCTTCTATGTCTGGACAGCAGGCATATATGCAGTGCACTGATAAACACATAGCAAAACACACATACACATAATAAATAAAAAATTTTAAGTTAAAAAAAGAAAAACTTGGGGGCTGGGGAGATGAGTCAACAGTTAAGAGCACTGACTACCCTTTCAGAGGACCTGGGCTCAGCTGCCAGCACCCACATCAGGTAGCTCACAAGCATCTGGATCTCCAGCTCCAGAGGATCCGATGCCCTATGACCTTCTCAGACAACTGCACACACATGATGCACATAAATTCATGCAGGCACAAGCACATAGACATAACACATCTTTTTAAGAATTAAAAAAAGAAAGATACCATGTCAACCTTTGACCTCTATGTGCACACCCACACATTCACAATCAAGCATATGCTCTCACACACATACATATGCAAAAAAGAATGTTAAGAAAAAAAACAAAGAGAAATAAGAAAAGAGATATGGGAGGGAGGGAGAAAAAGAGGCAGAGGGAGAGAGGGTCTGTATGTGTTGGTCCTGGTAACTGGAGCAGAGCGTGATAGCAAACTAACTAGAGAAATATAAGAGAAAGGTGGGTGTGCGGGAATACATCTGCAGTCCTAGCACTTGGAAGGCTTAGGGAGCGGGAAGGAAGCGGGAAGAGCTTAGAACATTTGAGTCTGAGCAAAAACTGATGGTGTAAGTGAAGGCATAGAGAAGACACTGGCGTTGGTCCAGGTTGAACTGCTGCCAAGCTGCTAAGAGAAAACGACAAATGGATGAGGAAGTTGATGATGCTGGTGATACAGTAATTATAATCCCAAATGGAGGCTACTGAAGGTCCACCCAGGGGAAGGAGGTCCAGTAGGTCCCAGTGAGTGTCCTCTGCTCAACTCTAAAGATAGCTATGGTAACAGTTATAGTCGAATGCACCAGAAGGGTGGGGAAGGAAGTCAGGGAAACAGGATGCTTGGGCTTGACTTAAGAAATAGTTCCAGGTCTGACAGCCAAGGAAGGAATGGTGAGTGTGAGAACAAGGTCCTGAGATAGGAAACGTAGGTTTTGGCAGGTTATCAGTCTGGCTACTGAAGCATTCATGGTGGTCAGAAAATAGCTTGGAGAGGAAGACCAACCTGGTGGCAAGGGTGTCAGTGAATGAGAGGAAGAGAAAAGGTCTTTTGTGAATGGTAATGGGTTATATCACCTTAACCTTAACTATGATGGACTGGAAGATGGAAGAATACATTCACATCCTTGCATTTCTGCGGAGAAAGTAGCATGCTCAGGAAAGCAACAGGTTCTTTTAGGACCTGGGATAAGAACTGTTGTGAGAAGAACCAGGAGATAGATATTTGTAGACCACACTCAGCAATTTTATGACCAAAATTAGATTTGACTGAGTTTCCATGCTGGACCTAACCTCTCCCAGCCTAAGAAGTGGGCCACAACCACCACAAAGTGTGTCTTTTAACTCAGTTCCTTTCCATAGCAGTCAGTGAAGTAAGTCAACTTTCATGGCAAGACCAGACAATATCTCCTTAATTCAGGGCACATTTGAAACAATCAAGTTCCAGTGCAAAGAGGGACTCTGCACCCAGCCCTTCCAAACTCAAATGATAGTACCTATGCTGTTTCTCAACAGGAGGTAGGTAAGAAGGTGTCAGCCTTCCCACAAGAAGAAAGGCAAATCCCACAAAACCAGCCTTTCTAACTTTAGAAGTAAAGAGAAAGGATAGAGAAGCAGTGATGGGGGGGATCAGGGAGGCAAATGCTTCAGAGAGCTCCTATTGGTCACCTGCCCTGTCAGTGAAATAGTCACCCAAACCTGGGAGCTTAGATGAACAGGGCTCTGCCCTTTGTTTAGTAAGGAAGCAACCATAGAGTGTTTCACTGTGGAGCAGTGGCCATTTAGAACTTACAAGGTCAGCCCTAAGGAAAGGCAGGTTACCCCTTGGCCTGCCTGAGGGTAGGCTGAGTCTTTGTGGGCTCCCAGAAGACCATGAAGAACTCTTGAGTGGGAATAAGCCCTCAGGCCTACCTATCCTGCTGTGGACCCCACCCTTGGGGCTGGGCCTAAGCTGCTCTAACATAAGGTTTTGCAGGTGAAAGCAAAACCACTCATTTCTCTACACCAAGATTTTAGTGTACATATTTGTAAAAGCCAATTGTTTTATAAACTAACCTAAAGTAAAAGTGTTGTCTTATCCTAACAGTCAAATTATAGCCCATTTTAGTAAGAAAACTCTGGAGCCTGAAAACTATACATTGAGCCATCATAAAATCACTGAATGTTTTAAATGCATTCCAAAAGGAATGCATCCAGCATCATCTTATCATCTTCAGCCCACTGTGAAAGCATGCAGCAGTATACTTGGTTCTCACCAGAACCTTCAGGCATGCTGTTGTTTACCAATGAATGCTTTCTCTTCTCTCTTGGACTATCAGTTTATTTACTATGCATTGTATATCAAGAGGCCAGTGTAAATAGTCATTAACTTAGAAAGAAGTAGGATTCTCCAGGTCATGACTATATTTAATTTCTGAAATTTGGAATGTATCTTTAATGAAAATAATATTCTGGGATAGCCTACAAACATCCACTTAGTCCAAAATAGAGCATACCTGTAGTATACAGTAGTAGAAAACTGTTACCTTGTTTATATCCAGTTATTGCAACAGACATTTTAAATCGTAGATTAAATGAGGCTTTATCTTGAATATTAGCCATTGAGCCAAAGTAGAAACAGAAGAGGCAGGAGAGTATGAAGTGAGGAGAACACAGTGGATGGTCAGGAGCTGGAATGGCAGAGGCCACTAAAGGCCTCCGTGCTTGGACCTGTACCCCTTTAATGCCTTTGTCATTAGGGCTGAGACAATAGAGGAAGGAAATCGGGGAGAGAATTCTACTTTGTGGAACTAGACAAGAATTAGGACAAAAGTAAAGATTAAGGAAGTTAGGAATATGTAGGAGAGAAAGGGGGGGTGTGGTGAGTTGCCAATTAGTGATTATCTGTCTGGCACATTATCTGTCCTAAACCTTTGGCTTTACTTGTAAAATTGGAACAATGATCTTAATTCTATCTCGTGGATAGTGTAAGACTGAATAGGAGATTGCAAACACATATCATTGCTCTCAGTAAAAGTCAGTAACCATTATCCTTGTTTTCATTGCATGGCAGGTTCCAGTGAGACAAATCAGCCTAAGTTCATGACCCTGGATAGGAGAATTATTGGCTGACCTCTAGATGACGCTAGTAGCCCATGGGTTGCTAGCATTAGGGGGGTTGGGGGGGTAGACAAGTTGGCCCTAAGGAAGGCAGAAGTAGGATGTAGCAGCTCCTCATGTCCTTCTTTGGAGAGTTTATCTTGTTGGTCAAGCACTGCACTGAGAATGAGCAGTGAGATTGAAAGTGAAAGGTAATGGAAGGAAGACGCAGTGAAGCACGTTTGTGAGGTGGGAATCTGTCCATCCAGAGCAGGAGAAAGGACACACAACAGGAAATTTGCTCACACCAGCAGCACACTTGGAGAAAGCCAGGACTTTTAAAGCTAATGTAGATATGCGGTGATTGTTTCGCTTACTGGATTAACCATTCTCTCTTTTCTCTCTCTTTTCTCTCCTTCCCCCACTTCACCCCCTTTCTTGTCCGTGTGCCTCTGCCTCCACCTTTTGCATGAAGTGTCAAATCTTGTTTCCAAAACATGGAGATTTGCAAGCGTCGGGTGAATATGTATGACACAGTGAACCAGAGCAAAACGCCTTTCATCACACACGTGGCCCCCAGCACATCCACCAACTTGACCATGACCTTTAACAACCAGCTGACCACTGTCCACAACCAGGTGAGTGGCAGGCACCAGGGACTCAGATATCCCCCACCAAACCCAGCAGTTTTCCCTGCGTTGTTCCTGTGTGGTCTGTAAGCTAAAGTACCTGCCAAGGGGGCGGGTCTGCATTATGACTACTGGAACTACTTCCTGAGATGGTGCCTCTTTCCATTTTCCTCTGAGCAAATGTGGGAAAAGAGCCTGCTAAAAAATTGTAGAACCAGAGCAAGTAGGCGTCCTTCCCTGCAGACCATGTCCATGTGGTCTGTATTCGGGAGAGGAAAAGCCTGTTCATTCTCTAAGTCAGAGAAAAGCCTGCTCATCGGTCTGTCACCAGCATCCAAGCAGCTTTTCCCGAGGGATACAGGAAACTGAGGTTCCCTTCACGGGGATTTCCAACCTTCTGCAGATTGGCAGGCTCAGTAACACAGAATGATATTGGAAATACAGACAACACTCAGAAAATAGGTACTGAATGAAGAATCTCCACCTCCTAATTCACCCACCTCTAGACTCTGAGAGACTTGAACTGTTACTCCCATCTTCCAATTGATGAGTCCCCCCAAAGAAGCATTCCCAGACTTTGCAGTCCTAATATCAATCTGTAATGACAAGTGTCCTTTGTGTTGTTCTCACCTCTGCATAAGCACACACACCTTCAGAGCAGAGAAATAAGTATGAAAACCTAGCTGTCCACTTTTCGTTGACTGGTCCTCTCCTGTCACTAAGGAGTCGCTGGCCCCTGCCTTTCAGCACTGCTCCTGTTCACCAGGCTTGTCTGGGCTGTTGTTCCCACTTAGCTGGAATTCCAGTTGCTAACTCTCTCTGCTTGGACTGAGTGCCATCTGGAATCTGCTGCCCCCTGGAGGCCATCAGTGTTCCTGACGCTCTCTGTAGAGTGAAAAGCTCACCGTACCTTAGTGCTTAGGTCAAAGACTTTTCTTACCAGTCCTCAGCTAGCCATCAAGTTAAGGCCTTTGCATTTAGAACTTCTCAAAGCAGCCACTGATGCTTTCTTCATTACCTTGAGGCTTGTTTTTCCCATAAGTCCTTAGGAGACTCTTAATCCTAACTCTCTAACCTCAAATTCTTTGTCCCCATCTGCCATCTGTCTGTCCCTTCCAATACCAAACTATCTAAGACAGCACACAGAGAAGGGCACTCTTCAGATCATGTGTGAGGTCAGGTGACCCCCGGTACCCCACCAGCCTTTCTATAGATATCTTCATAACCCTCAGACTGGAGACCTACAGGGTCCCTGTCCATATTAGAACAGCCCACCTCTTATGTTTCCTGTGATACGATAGCCAGCACATATGTCACCAAAGAATATCACCAAAACTGAAAATCACAAGGGCAGGTCCCAGATAAGAACACCTCCCTTCTCCATGACACTGAGACTTGCAAAGTTGGCTAGGTTGGACTGGAATAGAAAAGGCTGTTAACTTAGCATGATGGTAGGCCTAAGCATTGAGATGAAAATGCTGCCCTATAAAAACTAAGATCCTGAGAGCAAACTCTCCATCATCTGAACTTGGACTCATTGGGCCCTAATTAAATATATCAGAAAAACAAATTATTCAGGTTATAACCTAGACTTAAGCACTAAGGCGTGCTTTCCCTCCTCTGATACTATTACAAAGTGACCACAGTTCTGGCAGTAAGCATTTCCTGTGTTAGACTTTTCTCAGCATGGCATCATTCAGTCCTCCTGGCATCCATGTGGAATAGGTATTATCACTGGCATTTTAGAGGAAGAAATTGAGATACAAAGCAGTTAATCCTCTTAACAAAGGCTACCTTAGTACATATGAGTTAGTTTGGGCTTGAACTCCAGCAGCCTGGCATCAGGGTCTGCACCCTTGAAGCATGCACACTGATTCACAGGTGAACCCTGTGGAGATCCTCAGGGGGTACCTCCTAGACAGCATCTGCTCTCTGAATCCAACAAAACTGTCTTCATACACTAGTGACCCAGTGCTGTGTCCCCTCCATGAGAGCCTTGGAGTCTTTCTGCTCATTCTAAACATTTGGATGTTTAGAAGCAACAAAATACACCTACGGTTCTGTGTTAGTGGAAGGATACAGAATTAGTTCTTTGTTGCTCTTCACATATATCCAGTAGACTAGCACTTTCCCAAGTGCTTGCTAATCTCTAATTGTTTATGTCTCAAGGAAACTGGGCCAATACACCATAATTTCTATGTACTTTCAAAAACTATTAATAACATTGAGTAGGGAGTCCTTCCTGCGTGTTCTTGGTTTAATCCTTAGGGCCAGCCTCTTTACTAACTTTTCCAAGGTGTCTTCTTTTAGGGGCATATCCTTCTACCAAGAATTTAACTGGATTTATAGGTCAGGCTTACCTCCTGTAAGATGTCAACAATTGAAATGTCTATTACAACTGCTTCCAAGAACCACTTGGGCCTGTCTTTGTAGCGTAAGTTAGCAGGGAACTTATTTTTTCTTCTAATTTCTCTTTGTTATCCAGGACAGCTCTTAGAACCACAGAGAACAGGGTAAACATCACCCACACCATCACACACGCTTTCGTCAGCTGACCCCCAAGCAGGATCAGAGACTGAGGGAAACTGTCAACATGCCCACTGGCCACTCTGGGAACTGGTGCTCACATCATGACATCAGTTCCACTGCTGGTGAGACAGTACATTAGCTGCAAACACATCCAGATGCAGGCTGCACACATACGGGTCAAGTAAGGCAAACAAGCCGAGGACCACAAGTCCTCCCCCACGAGGCCTTGTCCCAAGGAGGCATTAGTCAGGATGCTGACGACACTGCCCAGCACACTATGATAGGAGTTGAGCCACACAATCACAGGTTACTGTACAAGAACACACAGAAATAGCTCATTTCTACTGTCAGGGAAGGTTCTGCTTTGGAACCCTGGTGCCAAGGCTGGCCCCAAAGCACAGGGCTCAGAGATAACTCTGTGGGCCAAAGGATTCCTAGGAGGAGATGAATAGCCTATATTCACAGAAGGCTAGGAAAACAGTTAGACTAATCTGTCTTGAAGAAAAAGATAGATACATTAATTTATTAAGGATGGTACCTAGAGTTCTATGGAAAGCAAAGGTACTGGGTCAAGATGCATGCACTGCATTCATGAGGCTGTGCTGGAATTTTTGAGCAGGTGTTTAAGTGCAGAACAGGGTGCTAATGTGCAAAGTGGTCTTTAAGAGAGAATGATTTCAGGCTGGAGAGATTGCGTAGTGGTTAGAGCACTGACTGCTCTTCCAAAGGACCTGGGTTCAATTCCTAGACCCAAGTTGTGGCTCATATAACCTGTTGGGATAACCCACAAATACTGTATTTATAGGCTATGAAAAAGTATGTCCCTCTCAATTGTTAGTTGCTGGGTCAGCACAGGCTAGTAGGATATGTAAATGTTTGCCTCTTCCTCATCTGCCCAAAAAGAAAGGCAAGCTGCTGTGGAGAAGGTCACATAGCCCTCAATGCCAAAAGGCAACCTAGAAAATAGACTGGGTGTTGTCCTGCTGCTGAATGATTCAGACTGGAGGAGTAAAGAGTGTGGCCTTCTTCAGAATAAAGAGCTGGTGGCTGGAGCTGGGGCAGACTGACCAGGCAGAAGGACAGACACAGACAAAAGGAAGAACAGGAGCAAGGCAGGGAGGTAGGGCAGAGAGTCACATGGAGAGAGACACAGTGCGGAGAAGTTGTTTAAGAGGCTAACTGAGAGACTGCCCCAACACACAGGCCAACAGCTTTTAACTATATAGATGTCTCCATGTCTTTAATATTATTAAACCTCAAGTGGGACCCCCGAATCCCCCGCAGTAATAACCATCTGTAATTGCAGTTCTGGGGAATTTGGTGCCCTTTTCTAGCTTCTGTGAGCACTAGGTACATACATGGTACACAGGCAAACATGCAGCCAAAACACATACACGATTTTAAAAATTAAAAGAGAGAGAGAGAACGATCCTGTGCCCAAGAACTGAAAGAGAAGTAGAGCACAGGGAATCACCAGTCAGGGGCTTACAGGTCCTGGGCACCAGCGAACAACTTAAAACAGTCCATTGGTTCTAGGGATATTTGGAAGGCAGGGGCCTCAGGAACCGTGACTGATCAGAGGATGGGAAAGTCCAGTCAAATGGGATGAGATTGGTGCCATAGCCTCCAGCAGGAGACCCTCAGGTCTGTGCTCATAGTGTCTGAGATGACAGTGGAAGATATGGTGAGGGAGCTGCCAGGAAGAATCATGGTGTGGGGAAACTGGAGATGGGCATTGTCGCCAATACCCAGACACTGGCTCCTACATGTGCATACATGTCCCCACCATACTTCCAGGAGGCACTGTGTGGGTTGCTGAAAATGCGTACACAGTTAAAATCTGCAGCTCAAAATCTAAATAAGTGTGTCATAGGAATTTGTAATCATTTTAAAATAAATGTATTATCTTGAACTAAAATCCAGCCCAAAATCTAAGTATAAAAAGCAATGTAGGCCCAGATGCTTAACTCAATAGTAGACTTGCCTATGTATACAAGGCTCTGGGTTTGTTTGATTTCTGCAGCACCACAAAAAAGAAAAAGAAAAGCAAGGATTTGACATTTTTATGAAATTTGATGTTAACTCCACTTGAAATTCTCTTTACAGTTGTGTCCTTTTACATGGGACGCTTCCCTTTTAGATTCTAACAAGTTCAAAGTAGTCCCCTACTCCCCACAAACAAACACACCCCCAAAATATTAAAGTGTGTGTGGCTAAAACATACATGAGCATTTACTCAGAGCCCACCTGCTCCTTAACCCTTTGTCCTTACAACCTCTAGAGGTACAACTCCTTCTGGGCAGTTTAAGTCTGAAGCCATTGCTAACTTCTGCCTCTCTTTGCTTAAAGATCAGAGTGAGGAAGGCTAAGGAGAGAAACAAAACAATTCCCAACAAAGAATTCACTTTCCTTCTACAGCTTTGTTTCCATTGGAAGTTCAGTTTCAAAAGACAGATCTGATGTTTGCCATCTACTGCTTTTACAGTAGCAGGTTCCACAGTGGCTAAGGGAATCTGCACCCAGCACTGCCCTTAGTCTGAGCAAGAAACTCCTTGCAGGACTCTGCCTGGGCTTCCCTCCTGGTCCATAGGCTTCCATGCTAAGATCCAGGCTGAGGAGCCTCTTCCAGGATTTATCCTACCAAGCATGGACTATCTCACCCGAGGGGAGGGGAGGCTGAGCAGGGTGTGTGGGCTGGCAGCACAGTACAAGTGCATCTGAAACCCTCAAGTCGGTGGAGCCACGCATGGAGAAGGGAGGAGGAGCTTAGCTTTGCCCACCCTCCCCATCACCACATTCCACTGTAGAATCCAAGGAATACAACGGCTCTCAGCCCAAACCTACCAGGCAAGGATGAAAAGAGACTTTCATTAAACAATTTTGTTCTGTTGTTGTTGTTGTTGTTGTTTGTAGCCCTGGTGAGCCTCAAACGAAGTATATAGCCAAAGATAACCTTAAACTTCTGATCCTCCAGCCTCAGCCTCTCGAGTGCTGAGGTTACAGGAATTTGCCACCAGAGGTGTTTTTATGCAGTGCTGGGCATTGAACACAGGGTACCATGCATGCCAGACAAACACTCTAATGACTGAGCTACATCCCAGCCCCTCAACCAAATGGTTTTCTAGACTAAGCTAACTTCTCAGAAGTGAGGGGTGTGGGTCCCACAAACATGAGGGTTCAGCTGGGTTCCTGCCCCTTTTTGCTTTTTTTCTGCTCTTGGTTTGTTTACTCTCCTTTAAATTCATTTGATCTAGGTTTGTGTCCCCTGACATACCACCTCCCTCATTTTTTTATTGTTGTTTATTTTTGTTTAATCCCCATCATTCCTTTCGGCTCCCACCTCCACCAGTGCCACTCTTCCCTTAGCCAACCCCGAAATCTCCATACTAAACTACCAATCTACACTCTACCAGCCCTCAGCGGCATCCATGGCTGCGGTGGCCCAGCGGAGCATGCCCCTGCAGACAGGAACAGCTCAAATTTGTGCCCGACCTGACCCCTTCCAGCAAGCTCTCATCGTGTGTCCCCCCGGCTTCCAAGGTAAGGCTAAGCTGGTTCTTGCAGAGCCACCTTTAGGGTTCTAACTCCTGCTGCTTCCCAGAGTGCTCCCTGTCTGGAAGAAAGCCTCCTAAGAATGCTGCTATCACTGAATTTGGAGGCTGGTCTCCTATTGCCACCAACCTAGAAACAATGCGACTAGTCCATTTGTTGTTCTCCGCACCTGCCAGAACTGTGGCTCTAGCCAGCTGCCTGTAAAGAGGCGCATTGTCTAGTCCATTGTTATGCTGATGTCAGCTCCAGCTTTCCTCACATGAAATGTTCTCTGTACGTTATCTATAGAAATTGCCAGTCTCTGACAGCCAGCATAGGCCCACTTCATGTGGAGAATATAAATTTGTCTGAATGGTACCTCTCAGGGCCACCTCCCCTTTGGCCGTGATCCTGGAGCTCTTTTCCTGTGGACCAGAAGCAGCTAGAGATGACTATATACCTTGCCACACTTTACACAGAAAGCTCAAGGTCACATTTCTGCAAAACACCCATGGGAGCATGTATGCTCAGATACCAGCCATGCAATCCAGAGGGAGCCCTCCAGGGATGATGTCCCCAGCATCCTTTGCTGTGACACCCAGCTATCTCCATGGGCAGCAACTGTTGTTTCCTCTTGTAATTTGTCATTTCAACTCTCCTGGTTTTAGTCACACATACTTTAATAGGGGGGGGGTATTTGTGGGGAGTAGGGGGCTACTTTTAACTTGTTTAAAACTGAAAGGCAAATGCCCCATGGCTGAGCAGTAAAGCTAACTCAGCTGCCTGGAAGGGCCTCTTGGTGTTTCTGTCATTCACCTCCCCTGTCCCTCTCCCATGAACAGGCCTGCAGGCCTCTCCCTCCAAGCATGCTGGCTACTCAGTACGGATGGAAAATGCTGTTCCCATTGTCACTCAGGCTCCAGGGGCTCAGCCTCTTCAGATCCAACCAGGTCTGCTTGCTCAGGTAACTCTCTTCTGCATTGCTCATATTCTGTCATCCATGTTAATGCTTTCCCAGAAGACATATATCTCTTCTGACTCCCTGCTGACGAGCAGGAGGAATTTGTCAGAACATTGGAATATGTCAGTAATGTTCTAAATGATCCCCAAGTGAATTACCTTCCTAAGTGTCTAGTGACAATTCCAAGAAGAAATTTAGATAGTCTAGGAGTCTAGGGAAATTATTATTGTACCTTTGTAAAGCAAATTCATCTAAGAAACCTAGGTTTTAATCCTAAATCTGCTAGCAATTCTCAATGACCTAAGGCAAGTCAGTTAACATCTCTTTGCCTCAAATTTCTTTCTTGTAAAATAGAAGTGGTTCTTAGAGCCAAAGGGCCCTGGAGATTTCCTCATTTGTAGAGTTAGAAAAACAGACATGCAGAAGCTATAGGCTAGAACCTTCTCTCCTATCCATGTAGGTGTTCTGACTGTAGAATAAGATTACAAAGATGAAAAATGAAAATGTATAATGTTACAGTTTATACAACGGTACACTGGTGCAATACCAGAAACCAGTCCTTACAGACACTTGATCTAATGGCAAATGTATTTTCTTTATGCCAGGCACTTTACAGTTAATTTGTTTAATCCTCACAACATTTTTGTCATATATTTGTCACTACTTGACCAACATAGGGACTTGCTCAGAGCCATATAGCAGCTTGGTGTTGTGGGACACACCTGTCATATCAGTACACAGCTGGCTGAGGCAGGAGAATTGTGAGTTCAAGACCAGGCTAGGTTATATAGTGAATCTAGGCCATCTAGCACCAAACAGTAAGACTGTCTAAAAACAAAAACAATAACTAGATGTCAGAACCATAAGAACCAAGACATTCTAGACATGTGACACAGATGTCCATATTTTTCCACCATCTTAGACACCTTCCATGTCATCTTTCTGCTTGCAGGCATCAAGATGGCTTGATCTGTTAGTGTCAGCTTTAAGTTTAAGTAAGGGACTTTCCCAAAAGACTTCCCCAAATTGCTCTCAAAATTATTTGTTTATAGAAGTCATTTTCCTCATTTTAATTTGTAGGAAGTCAAATTGCATAGGTCTGTTCCTGGCTCTCTTATAGTCCACTGGCCTCTCTAATATCCATTCTTCACCAACTGTGTCTTGGTATCTGGTAGGGAATGTTCTTTTACAGTTCTTCAAACTTTCCTTAGGTATTCTGGTCTCTTTTCTTTTCCATATGCATTTTACCATCATTTATCCATAAAAAGAAAAAAGATAAGGAAAAGAGTCAGGCAGGCAGGCGGGCAGGCTGACTGCGGGGCTAGAAAGATGGCTCAGTAGTTAAGAGCACTGGCTCTTCCAGAGGCCCTAGGCTCAATTCCCAGCACCCAAAGGGTTGTTCACAACTCCCACTCTAGGGCATCCAATGGCTCCCTCTTCTGGTTTCTGTGGACACTGCGACACACATATTGCACAGAAATGTATGCAGGCATACATACCCATACACATAAAAATAAATAATAAATGCTTTACATTTTGTAACTATTGATTTTATTAATTATACCTGTGCTCATTCACTTGCTTTTAGTCTATAGGAATATAGCTGAGTTGGGTCTGTTAGGATTGTTATGTAGCTAGCCTTCTGTTTTTGCAAATCCTTTTGAATTTGCCGTGTAGACAAGTCTTTGTAGTTGTAAATAATAGTTTTGTTTCTTAATCTTGTCCTTGTGCTTTTTTCTATTGCTTATATATCCTGGGCTGAGTAGGGCAGTCCAAAACGATGTTTAATAACAGGGAAAATCAGGGATCTTTTACTTCTGTCTAGTTTGCTTTCTAAAGGAAGTTGTTGAAGCTATTTCCCATTATGCATTTTATTCCCCTAAGTAGTTAAATAGAGACAGTTTGTCATGTCTTAATATTTAAATATTCTATATATCAAATATACTTTCTCATCTATTTGAATAATCATGTGACTTCATTCCATAATCTGTTAATGTAGCAAGTTACATTAATAGATTTTGTGATGTTAAATTATCCTTATATTTATGAGGAACTTGCTTTTTGAGCTCAGTTGCTACTATTATGATTAGTAGTTTTTTCATATGTGTTCATAAATGAGAACTGAAAGGATTTCCCTTTCTTAGGGAATCCTTACCTGATTTGAGAACACTTTGGGACAATCTTTTTGGAAACTACCTTACTTAAAAGTAAAATTGACACTTACAGTTCAAGCTATCCTTGACAAACCTGACAGGAGAGAGATGATATAGAAGTTGTCCAAGATGGTGGGATTCTAGACATGTCTCTTTATTCTTATATCTAAATTGACTCTGCTCAAGTGACAGCAGCACCAGCAACTGGTGACACACAAAGTTGTGTGTGCCTTGTTGAAAGGGTGTCAACAGAGAACCTGTCCTTAAAATAGGCTTGTCTCTTTAACTTCCATTGTTGCTGCTGCGTAGTTCTGTAGTGAGGAGTTCAGAAAAGGCCACTGTAAATCAAAGAGGAGAACTGCATACAGATCAGTCCAGGGTCAGGACACTTGCTGACCCTGTATCTGAGTGTCAGAAGTCCAGACCAGCCTCCCAATGAGCCCAGAATCTGTAGATTTCCCTGTATACTTTGAAAGGTTATTAGAGGACACACACACACCCTTTTTTTATTCACACACTGGATCCAAGTAAGCCAGGAGCAGCTCTGTTATAAATACTAAGCATGGCTTGCTAGCTAACAGACATTCCTCATTGTTCAGTTGAGTGGAACCCACAGGCTCAGCATTTCCAAATTTGTCTCACTCCTTAATCATAGGACTGAACAACTGAAAAAATATGTGTATAGGATTTTAATTGGATAGTGTTTATAAGAAGGAACCATTAAAAGCAAGTTGAGTGTTCTCCACCAGGGGACTTGTTGAATCAACAGGTAACTGCATAGAGTGGAGCGGAGCAAAGAACACACCACTAAAACGGGCACAGTCGACTGCACACCTTCGGATGCTAAGACACATTTATTATTTTTTTAAAATGAACATATCCTATCCATGGCTAATGGTTGACTACCTTTTTCCTTTTCTTCTGTCATTTAATCTGTCCCAGTGTGGTAGGTGTTAAAATGGAGTTATCACCTCTGCCGTCATGTGCTCCTTATAAAGGACAAAAGTACAGTAATTTATAAAGCTCTAAGTAGTGGCTATTTTTAGAATAATAATTAAATAGTGAGATTTAGGCCTTTATTTTTCTGTGAGTAGATTTCTAAGCTATCAGACATGAGATTTCTGAATACTATTATGTGCTTTAAATGTTATCCCCAAATTTGATATTGTTTTCTTCTTCTGAGCATTTAAAAAATTTTGAGAAGGGTGCGAAGGCTTAGACATGGGCCCTTTAAATGCATTCCACCTGTTAGTTTCAGTCTCTTTCCCCTCTTTGTCCCAGCAGCAGGTTGTGTCCCCTACAGAGAAACAAGCCTCTGGCACACCCTACGAATGTGCTTATGGCAGAAGGGCAGTTAGCCACACACGAGCGACCTTTACAGAAACCCTTATAAAGGAAACGCTTGGTGCTTCCAGAAAGGTCTCTGACCTCCACCTTTCCAAGTCCAAACCCCAGTTAGCATTCAGTTCTTGAGTCAGATAATATTATTTTTAACTCATTTTTTTTTTAAGGCGCAGGATCCAAAACTCCCTCTCACTATCAAGAGCAAGTGAGAAACTCAGAAACGCCAGGTCCCTTCTAGATTTCACTTTCCAAGAAGAAGTCTTGCATCTTTGGCCAGTGAGTCATATGGCCAGGGTCCCTGTTTCCCTGAGGACAGGTGACCTCCTTAAACTGTCCAAACTCTCAGTCTTACTCTAAAGCTGCACTGACGGCATTTTCAGCCAGTCTCTGTGCTTGACACGGAGGCTGCTAACAGATAAGACATTTGTTCCTGCCGCCTTCCTGCAGTTCACACCCACACCAGATCCCAAATAGGGCCACCATGTTTGTGTTCTTCATGATGTATGTTTGGGTGTTGGCTGAGAGCATGGGAAGTAGATTGTTCGATGCACACACCAGCTGCACCATGTGCCGGCGGCCTTTGGGGACATCACTTTGACATTTAAATTGACGTTGCTTTGACATTTAAATTTCATCCTTTTTCAAAGGTACATAATTTTTTAGCTTATAAGACACCATACACTTACTAAAAAATATAGTCCTCTCTCTATCCCACCTTTAATTTCTACTGTCCTAAAACAACTTCTAACTTGACCATTCATTCTTACATAAATAAATATAAGTAACAGTCTAAAGTGCCTTTCAGTTGCTTCTCCCATTTGTTGTGTTATAACTGACTTCCTGTCTGTGTAATGAATCCTTCATTCTCAAACTCTTCTACAGTCTCTTTCCCTCACTCTTTCATTCTCCCATTTTTCCCAAATAATTTGTGATTCAATTACTTTATAATGTTTGTATAATTATTATCAGTCATAAAGTATTGCTCTTGATGAGGTTCATAATATTCTGATTATATTTCCTTCCTTGTATGGCTTCTTGTTTAATGGCTGTTTCATTTTCTCCACTGGGCTACTCTCTGTGTATCTTATTATTCAGCCCCAGATCATTCTAAACTGGAAGTGGTATCTGTGTTGACGTGTTTGGGTGTGAGTATGTTGAGGTTGGTATGTCATTTGTCACGAGTGGTCTCAAGATGTGTGATTCCATGCTTTCTTATTTCCATACATGGTGCTGAGTCCCTTCGCCTCTCACTCTGAGTGTCATTGTTGTTGATCCTTTAACAATATTATCTTCTCTGTTTTCTCTTCCAAAGTTCTTATCAACTGTACATTGTTATTTCAGTTTTTGTGTTTGTATATGATATGTGAGTATGTTGGTGCATATATGCTTGTGGAGGGTGAGTATGGGTACACATACATACTGGCTAGCTTTATGTCAACTTGACTCAAGCTAGAGTCATCTGAGAGAAGGGAGCCTTAATTGAGAAACTGCTTCCATAAAATCAGACTGTAGGCAAGCCTATAGGACATTTTCCTTCCTTCCTTTTTTCTTTTCTTTCTTTCTTTCTTTCTTTCTTTCTTTCTTTCTTTCTTTCTTTCTTTCTTTCTTTCTTCTTTCTATCTATCTATCTATCTATCTATCTATCTATCTATCTATCTATCTATTTATTGACACAGGGTTTCCCTGTGTAGCCCTGGCTATTCTGGAACTAGCTCTGTAGACCAGGCTGGCCTTGAACTTACAGAGATCCACCTGCCTCTGCCTCTGCCTCTGAAGTGCTGAGATTAGAGGCGTGCACCACAACCTCCTAGCAGACATTTTCTTAATTTGATTGGGGAAGGGCCTAGTCTGTTGTGGATGCTGCCACCCCTGGTGTGGTGGTTCAGGATTCTATTATATATTGAGGTGAGATCTGTCTCTCTTGTGAATCTAGACCTCTCTCTCTCTGGTTATTGTAGTCTAGCTAGATAGTTTGCTACAAAAATCCTATCTTCATCTCCCAAATGCTGGGAATGCAGTTAAGCTGATGCCTGCCTGGCATTTACATGGGTGTTAGTTAGGTATCCAAACTCTGGTCCTCACACCTTCATGGTAAACACTTTACCCGGTGGGCCATCTCCCCAGCCTGTACATTAATACTTCTAAATTAATCTTTCAATGTTTCTTATCTTTTCTCTCTCTCTCTCTCTCTCTCTCTCTGTTCTGTCTACACTGCTTCCTGAGGAATTTATTTCACTTTTTTTTAACTGTCTTTTTGAATTCTCCATTTCTGGGAGCTCCTTATCTTGCTCCATATGTACATATCTATATGAAGTAAAATGCATATTTTTTAACTCTGTGGATCTTAATTATAGACCCTTATAGATCTTTGGAAATTTTTGTCTGATTCCTACGTTGCTTTTGTTTCGTGTGTTTCATTTTATTTTTGCTTTGATCTCTTCCACATTAGATAGAAGATGCTCTAAAGGTCACTTAAAGGCTGCCTTTAGCTGTGCATGTGCACAGTTAAGACTGAAACACTAAAGTGCTGAGCATACTGAGAAAGCTGACGATGGGAGGAGCTACTGACCATGGGCTCCCTGTGGAGTGACTAGAGGCAAGCCCAGTGTTTTCACTGGCAGATGCCTTTTCCTCAAATGTCATGCCTGCAGCTCTTTTCTCTTGAACTTCTCAGTTTCCCTAGAGAATCAGCTAGCCTCTGGATCTGGGGACAGTAAACACCTGCATACTAGGGATCTGGCCTGGTTTCATATGCAGATTTACCTTAGAGTAATTCAGTCCGCTAACTTTCTTGGTAATTGTCCATATGTTGTTACACCTCTAAAATCTTTTTAACTGTTATTGTCTGTTCTCCATTCTTCTTGCTTTTATAAATTGATATATTCTATTTCTTTACTGCCATGTAGTTAGATTCAGAGAAAACAATAATCTGCCGTATTTTCTAAACCAGTCATTTAACCTCTCTGTCTCAGTTTACTCACCTGAGAAATGGGTCCAGTCTTTACCTACTGGGACCAATATTAAGTCCAAAAATCCATTCGAGACTTAACATTGCTTGCCACACAGTATGATCCAGCCAGCATAGTGGTGCGTCCCAGGCTCCCGGTACTTGGTAGACTGAGGCTAGGAGGGTCTTAAGTTCAAGTGCAGTCTGGCATACATAGCAAGATTCTGTCTCAGAGAGGAAGGAGGGGGAAGCAATATGGCTCAGCAGTTAAAAGTGCTTGCCTCAAAAGCCTGATGACTTAAATTCAGTTCTTGAACTGCAAATAGGAGGAATACTATACTATAATACTTGTAAAAGAGATATTAGCTTCATTCCTGGTAGTAGTAATAAATTACAGATGCTTGATGTAGTATCATTTGAATGAGCTGATTGTATTTGTAAGCATCACTTTCACAGTCAGTAAAAGAGGTTTTTGTTTTGTTCTGTTTTGTTTTGTTTTGTTTTTTTTAAAAAAAGGGGGGGGGTCTCTCATTGCCTTGAAGTAAAATGCTAATATTCAGAAAATAGGGGAGAACAAAAGATGACCTTATCTTAGTATCAACATACATTTTTTTAATGACATTAGCCAAGACACGTGCTTTTTATAGAATTGGAAATGAGTCCCAGATCACTAAGCAGTAACAATCTTAACTGAAATTGTTATTATATACAGGCTCTCACCATGAACCCTGGCTAGCCTAGAACTTGCTGTGTAGAGCAGGCTGACCTTGAACTCACAGGAAACCACCTGTTTCTGCCTCCTGAGTGCTGAGACTGAAGGTGTACACCATTCATTGTACCTGGCTCATTTCATATTTTGAATTCACAGTGCTTTTTCTAGTTAGATTATATTTCTCTTCAGTGAACTCAGTAAACTTGAAATACAATTTGCTATTATTAATAAACTTACAGACGTAATACTTTCATTTTGTCAGCTGACATTAAATACTTATTGTATGATCAGTGGTCTCTGAGCTTTCTGCCTATATCACAACAGATCAGTAAGCAAACAAGCAATATCAAATGTGTATGAGATTTCACAGACCACATTGATACCTGGGAAATGGGGTGGATCTGAAATATGCATTTTTATAAGCATTATGCTTGGTAAGTCTTGACTTGAAATGTAGTCCTTTATAGAATTATTTATTTATACAGGAGTCAAAACATACATATTAAACACATGCCCAATCATTGGAGCCCTGAGTTAGAAAATGTTAGATAGATGTTAGTTATGTTTGGCTTCATGGACAGAGAATTGTATAAATAATAGCTCAAACCCCTTGACCCTTGACCCAGCCAGGAAGCATTTTGTGGTGACCTTTACATGTCCACCTTTGGTCAGGTGTGTTCAATGAGAATCCTTTTGCGACCAAAACAAGCGGAGAATTGATGGAGGCACAGAGAATTTAAAGCACACTGCACATATGCACCCATCAATTAGTCAGTTAAAGGAAGAAAGCATAAAGGTTCTTCATATTGTGAGATGGAGGCAGTGGGTTCCTCCTAGTCTCTTGTCTTGACCTTAAGGAATTGAAGTTGTCATTTAAGCTGAAAGTTACAACTAAGTTCATTACTTTTACCACTTTCTCTCATGTGTAGGCCAGCACTAGATAGTCTCTGAGTTGTAAAAAGTGAAAATCAAATCCAGAAGATAAAATTCTGCCTGGTAACTGATAAGCAGAAGTATTGGATCTCTGAAGAGTTTGAGGCCAGCTTGGTCTACAGAGTGAGTTCCAGGACAGCCAGGGCTACACAGAGAAACCCTGTCTCGAAACAACAAACAAGTCAAGTATCAAATCTAGGATACTTGATAGAAGGCTTTCCCAGGGCAGAGAGCTATCCTCCTCTGACCCAGTTTAGTTAGCTCAGTCTTTTGCGCATAGTTTATAGGACAAGTCAATGGCTGGATTTTTAGAGAGCTTCAAGCATAATAGAACAAATTCATAAAGAAACCATCTTTAAGATGACCTAATTCCTTCCAAAATGCTGGGTAGCCCTATCCACACTTTCACACCCATCAGAATATCCAGCACAGCCCCCACACGGACTAAGTTCTGGACTCATGCAAACCGACTAGGTGATTAATAAAATGTGATGGTTGTGGATATCCTCTGTCTTACAGCAGGCCTGGCCAGGGGGGGCTCAACAGATCCTACTTCCTCCAGCATGGCAGCAGCTGACTGGCGTGGCCACCCATACATCAGTACAGCATGCAGCTGTGATTCCTGAGACCATGGCAGGCACTCAGCAACTGGCTGACTGGAGGTAAGCAGTAAATCCTTCTGGGTCAAGCAGTGTTTCTGTGAGGAGAGTTGTGTTCATCACTGACAGAGAACATCATGTGGGCTATGGCTACTGTGTAATGGGAGGTGGTTTAACAGTATACCAAGACACCCAAAATTCAGTTTGATTAATTTACAATTAGCTGTCATTTTCTACCCAAAACTCAGTTTTATACCTTTTAAACACCAATGTAATTCACAAAACTTGGCTAGGTTTTTTCTCAGAATTAAGTTTCTTTCAGAAAGCAAACATATGTCACCAGTGAAGGAATACAGAAGAGAGTCCCCAAAGCCCTAAGCAATTCTAGAAAGTGTTCTTTCTCATGAAGTTTTGAGACATAGGTGCCTGTCTGTCTGAACTCCCCAGGGAAAGCTTAACAGATAAGATGTATTTGGAAGGATGAGCTCTGGCGTGTTTATTAAGTGTGCCTTTCAGTTAACAGCCTGTCTTGTGGATGAGAGTTCACCTTCCACAGACCCCAGGGACTCCAGCCACCACCTGCCAGCACCCTGCATCTGTTTCCAAAACTGCCCATGTACCCCACTGGCTCCTTCTTGGACACCTGCTCTGCTGTTTTCATAAGCACTTGTCACTTTTCCTCTGGCCCTCATCCCAACACTGTCACAATGCCCTCCTTGACCAGTACAGAGTCATATGACAGCCCTCCAATTGTCCCCAGCTCTGTGGCCCCTGCAGGATGTACCTCCTTCTGCAGAAAGTACTCCCTGCTCCCCTCTGATAGTCTGCTTACCACACTGAGAGCCTCCCTAGTTCCTTTTCAGAATATAGAGCTCTTGGGTTCAGTGTGGCAGTATATATCTGAGATCTCATTGGCTGAGGTAGAAGGATCACAAGTCTGAGGCCAGTCTGAGTTATATAGTGAGACTCTATCTAAATAAATAACTCACTCAAGAAAAGGTAGGCATGTGGCTAAATAAGTTCACTGAATCGGGTGTCTAGTGCAGCTTTCTCCTTTTCTGTGTAAAACTACTGACTAGTAACAGGAGAATCCATGGTTGTCCCCACAGCTGCCCTCTGCATTCAGTGGAAGCAGCTTCAAACCAGGCAAACTGCAAGTCTGGCTGTGCAAGACCTGAGGCAGGTTATTTAACTTTTATGGCCTCAGTTTCTTTTCAATAAAGTGGGGCCATGATGTTACCTCACAGGATTGTGGGGTGGGGGGTAGAGGGTTGTCAATGAAAATGGCCCAGAAAGCACTTGGCCTTTCTTTAGCATGCAGTGTAGCAGTGCCTGAACACGACAGAATAAGCCTGGTACACCCCCTCACCCAATCCTGACAGCTCAGACTCCGGGACTGCCTTTCTTCTTCCTCAAGCTCATTAGGAGTAGCAGCCAAGTAGAAAGCTGTGTGGCGACTGTCGGGTTCCCCCTCCCCGTGTTCCTGAGAGGCCCCGCCACAGCATCTTTTTCTTTGTTTGGGCAGTTAGAGCTCACTTCATCTCAGCAGTATTTGTGCCCCCGTTCATGCGTATTTTCTGTTCTGCCTTCTTCCACCTCTCTCCCATCTCCATATCCTCCCAGTCTCTGCATCTCATTATGGGTCAAAGAGCATCCATAACCGTGACTAGAAAACAAAAGAGGAGCGCCAGTGCTGCCGCCCTCATTTCCAAGGAAAAGGGCCCCTCTGTGGGGAAATAAAGAGCAGAAAGTCACACCACCATTCCTTTCCGAAGGCCGTGCACGTCTCAAAGACCATCAAAATCACTATGAAATGTTTGTCTTTTTCTCCTGTTTATCCTTTTAAGTTACAAAGATGAAATTTGATGATTTTTTTTTTAAGTTCAAATAAATACTTCTTTAGCTTTTAATTTTATTACATGTTAAGTGGGCGTTCACAAACAAATCTTTGACTTAATCACCACTTTAAACATTTCTGTTGGAAAACAAGGCCTTTTTTTAAGAGCCATCCAACCTAGATAGTAAGACTTTAAAATGTAGCCCATTTCCAGGATGCAAGCTGCCAGCATATTTCTATGAGCATATGTATGACTGTTATTAATTTTGATTTAATACAAACTCTATACAAGTCTAGTCACCCTTCAGTTAATCTAATTGTTCATTCAGCAAGCGTGTAATTAACTGATCAGCTGCTACATGCCTGAGCATTGTGTTAGCTACTGAGGGAATTCAAAAGAATGTTGATTCCTAACGCCAGAAACATATGGCTCCCAGTTGCCAAAGTTTGTTTTTCACATTAACTACAATTTCCTCATTAATAAAATGGTGTATCTAAGACATCCTGCCTACCTCATAAAGCAGAATAAAAGAAACCCATTGAAGTTGCTTTGTAAATTCTAAAACAGAAGGTATGCACTATTGTTTAGCGTAATCCCCTGTTGAGGGATTTTACAGGTCAGAGGCTACTTACCCTATATCTCTAGAGCTTAAAGACCCTGCCTCTACCCCTTTGACATTCTTTCCCCTTCAAAGTCTGGTTCTAACTCATCAGCCAGTCCTCCTACTTCAACACAGGCCTTCCTTCTGCAGTTCTCGAAAGATGCTTCATCTTATTAAAGAGTTCAGTTCTATAAAGCCACTAAGGGACCTTATGTTCCCTTTTCTCTTTCAGGAACACACATGCTCATGGAAGCCATTACAATCCCATCATGCAGCAGCCTGCACTCTTGACTGGTCATGTGACCCTTCCAGCTGCCCAGCCCTTAAATGTGGGTGTAGCCCACGTGATGAGGCAACAACCAACCAGCACCACCTCCTCCAGGAAGAGTAAGCAGCACCAGTCATCTGTGAGGTAGGTGATGAGAGTCAGCAAGAAACACCAGAAGATTGAAATGCTAAACACCGCTTGGAAGTAGGGCTTGCCAGTGCACTGCCCTGGCATGGTGCAGGAAGCAGCTCTTCCTACAAGAGCTGGGAACATCTTACAGCACATGGAACACTCTGGAATTTGCTAAAAGCATTCTCTCTGGGCTCTGTGCAAATGCAACCCTGCCTCCTGACTCTTCCTAGTTCCTCTTCCTCTGGCACTCTAAGGTGGAGGCCTAGAATCATGGTGCGTCTAATGTCAAAGTAAAAGTAGTAAAGCACAGTGGGGAAGATTTTATTCCAGACCACAGGGCTGGATACAAAGATGCTGCAGTGGAGGAAAAAGAGTGGGCTCAGCTCCGCACATAGCATTGAGAATCTGTACCCAGGGAGCAGTGTCTAAGGTCATGTAGGGAAAATAACAGAAACTGGAGGATTGTAGCTAAGCAATCCTAACAGGATTCTCTGAAGGTGATCAGCCATCACCTAAGGAACAGTGGAGGAGGAGGAATCTGGTCAGATATTAGGTCTAGTATTCTAGATGTCAAGAGATAGGAGAGTGTCCTCTAGCTAAAATGAATTAGCAAGGTTCTTAGCTAAAACTAGATTTTATAAAGAAGTGCCTGTGTAAAGGTTCAGTGCTGTCCAAATTTAGCCACACAATCTCTGTCATCTTTTCTAGAAACAGCAGGCCTCTGAAGTTTCCATTTGATTACAAATTATCAAGATATCTTTTTAAAGGTCACTAGAAAATGTACTTTCTTTGAACTTTTAGGTCAGAAACATAACTCTAACTTAAAGATAAGCTCTATAGCTATTGAGATAGATCTAGATCATGAAACTACACAATTGCTCTCACATGAACACATTTGGCTAATTGCTTAAATATACCTTTGGTGATTCCCAAATACTAACAATGGGCTGCTAATCTTTCCCATGTTCCGGAACTCTTAAGCCATCAAGACTGACACAAGGCTTCATGTTATGTGTCCCTTTGACAAAGGCAAACACAGAGACAAGAGATAAATTAGCAGTACCAGGGACTGGCCATGAAGAAGGGAATTCCCGGGAACAAGCATCAGGAATGTGGTAAAAGACCCGCGCCTGCGGTGGGGGTGGAATTTGTGACTATAGTAGTAACTCATCAAACACCTCAGAAGGGAAAACTTTAGGGTATGTAGTATCAACTATAAGGTTCAATAAACCTGACTTTTTTTAAAAAAAGAGGTTTCTAGGCTCCACTCTAAACAACAATAAGACAAAACCCACAAGCACAAGCTGGTCCAATAGACTGGATCATGCAAATGCAGAATTGCTCCTACAACACGTGATTTAGGTGCACATATTTGTTTATCTGGGAGAGATTAAACAAGAGAAATCGGGTACATAAAATTTCTAGTTGTTCTAATGTGCTTTTCTGTTTCTGTGATTAAAAGAAAAAAAAAAAAAAAGACTCTGGCCAAAAACAACTTGGGAAGGAAAGAGTTTATTTCACCTTACAGGTTATAGTCCATTATCCAGGAAATCCAAGGCAGGAATTGCAGCAGTGATCATGGATGAACTGCTTACTGGCTTGCTCCAAAGCTCATGCTTAACTACCTACCTTTCTTATACAGTGCAGGGCCACCTGCACTGTACACCCACAGCCCTCCTAAGTCAATTAGCAATGAAGGAAATTCCCCACAGACATGCCCACGGCCAGTCTGATGGACAGGGTTTTTTAGGTTCCTCTTCTCAGGTGTGTCAAGTTTATCCATCACACTAGTGATTTTTTTTCTCCCAAGTGCCAGAAATTAGACCTTCTTCTTTCATTCTTATTCAAAAATCAGTTCAAGGGCTAACTCCCCTCAAATTGGCATCCTTCTTCATACTTCCTTGTTAGGGTATTTCTGGTAAAACAGGGAAATTCTGTTTACATCAGTGGCAGCTTCCCAGAATGCTTTTGTGTGGCAGCCCTGTGACAACACACCAATGCCATTGAGAGACAGCAAAGGCCACTGCCTCAGTTTCTATGTTCCATCAGGCAGAACTGAGCTTAGCATTCTTGTGGCCACCCTGCTGAGTAGGTGTAGTCAGGACTCTGGGCCTGCTACCACTCCAGCAGTTTCTCCCTGTCTTCTCACCACTCAGCTGCTCCATGTGGACACACTGTCTGTGCCCGGCAAAACCCATAGAGTCACAGTGCAAGGCATCCCTGCCTTCTTTCTGTTTCCATTATTGTTTTTGAGACAGGATCTCACTTTGTAGTCCTGGATGGCCTGGAACTCAGTATTTAGAAGAGTCCTGGATTCAGATTCACATAGAACCACCTGCCTCTGCCTCCTGAGTGCTGGATTAAAGATGTGCACCACCACATATGATACATTTGCTTCTTTTGAAGACCAGTCTCCAGCAAAATTGTGAGAAAGCACACAGGACTTTCCCTATGTAGTAATGCAGGAGATATGCTCTTTCTTTAACAGCGCCAAGTGGATATACTGTGAGTGCTGGACCTCTAAACACCGTAACACACCACAACAGATACAAAAGGGAGTGATCTCACTGGAAGTCTTGTTACCAGCTCCAGAGGAGCTTACCAGGGTAGCTCTGTACAAAACCAAGTTCACTTTTACTAAGTTATGTTTATCTTAACTTCCACCTCTGTACTTAAAAGGTGCTAGACTCTCTAAGGACATAGCAGAGCCAAAGATTTATTCTCTCTTGACTTTGGTCTTTATTGCATGGGTACTAACAGGATCAGCAAAGGATCAGCAAAAAAAAGACGGTACCTGTTCCCTAAAGTTACCAGAACTTAATATAGAATTTCAGGTCAATCAATCCAAATTAAAAAGTTCCTTTTGGTGGGCTAGAGAGATGGTTCACTGGTTAAGAGCACTGACTACTCTTCTAGAGGACCTAGGTTTGACTCCCATACCACCATGGTAGTTCACAATCATCTGTAACTCTAGTCCCAAGGAACCTGATACCTTCTTCCTAACCTCAGGGCACCAGGGTGCACATACATGCAGGCACTCATACACTCATGCACATGAAGTAATGAATAAATCTAAAGCTAATAAATAATTTTAAAAGAGTTAAACTATGTATGCTATAATAGTCAGATTTGGCATATCCATATTTTTAAAAGTCCCTTTTTAAGCATACCTTCTTTCTCTTGCATTTGTTCCAATTTTTTATTGCAATACAAATTAATTGATAAACCTCCCATGAGGCTCAGGTCAAGATCCAAAAATTTTTGTTTTTCTTTGTTTTGTTTTCCATTGTACATTCCCAGATCTGAATAGCTATTGCTTTTCCAGAAGAAAAAGAAGGGAAAGCTGAGCCAAGGGGCTGTGGAGAGCACTCCATCTGTAAATGCTTTCTACACAAGCATAAAGACCTAAGTTTAGTCACTAGAACCTGCATAAAAAGCTGAGCATGGCAGTGCACACCTGTAATTGGAGTGCTGGGGTCAGAGACAAGCAGATCCTGGGAAGCTTGGGCAACCAGCCAATCAGTGTGCTCCAGTCAGGAACAGTCTGTCTCAAAGAACAAGATGAACATACACCTGAGGCTGACCTCTAGCATGCACGCATACAGACACACAGACACACAGACACACAGACACACACACACACACAGACACACACACACACACACACACACACACACACACACACACACACACAAAACTGAGGTTTTGTCCACGGCTTCTAGAAACTCTCACAAGTGTCTTAAGGTAGCAGTATGGCTCCATGCTAGACCACCTGTGAGAACTGAATTCAATCTCAGCACAGAAGTGGGGGCCAGTAATTAAATAAAAAAACCAACCATCAGGAAGGAAAATTCTCACTACTCCTAAAACAAGATTCAAGTACTACTGAGGGAGGACTAGATGAAGCCAAAGGCTGGGCTTTAATCCTGAAGATTGTCTTATGCAGCTGTGTTGGATCTGACAGCTAAGACAGTTGGATCAGGACAGCTGTCCCTAGAAGACCAGCTCTCAAAAACAGGTATATGGACCCAGAGAAGGCCCAGCAAGGTCCTAACCTCAGGTCCTAAATGAAGGTCTCTAGAGGCACTATATTTTCTGTCACAGAGGGCAGTCAACTGGCATGGGCTTCAGGTTTTTTCCTGTGGGGAGATGTGATAACATTGGTGGGGTTTTTTGGTTTTTTTGTTGTTGTTGTTGGGCCCCTTGGATGGCAATGTAGGGCTAGACCTTCCTTGTAAATGTGTTGTTTTGTCATTACAGAAATGTCTCCACCTGTGAGGTGACCTCTTCACAGGCTATCAGCTCCCCTCAGCGATCCAAGCGTGTCAAGGAAAACACTCCCCCACGGTGTGCCATGGTACACAACAGCCCAGCTTGCAGCACCTCAGTCACCTGTGGATGGGGTGACGTGGCCTCCAGCACCACCCGGGAGCGACAGCGGCAGACCATTGTCATCCCTGACACCCCAAGCCCCACAGTCAGTGTCATCACCATCAGCAGTGACACAGATGAAGAAGAAGAACAGAAGCACGCCCCCACCAGGTGAGGCTGTGCACTTAGACTCTCAGGAAAGAGCAGGGATCTGGACCACCTTCATGAATCATGGTGGTTCTTCCCCACTGATCCCAATATTTTCATTTTCCCATATTCTTGGATCCTAAACTTATTTTGTGAGAGTGGCAAACAGTTTTGCCATACTTGTTCAAAACCAAAATAATTTTGAGTGACTTTGACCTTAAATAGTTACAGTCCCTAAACATTTGGGAATGTGAGACTATAAAAGCTGGGCTCCCAATCCCAGTTTAGTTTACCACTTAGAAGCGTGAGCCTCCAGCTATTGAACTTACCCCCAGCTGGTCAGGATCTCTCTCACATTGCTTTGGCTCACTCAGAATTTGAAGTAATTGTCCAATTAGTCAGAAATTTCCCTATGTCTGATTAACCCAATCCTTCAAACTGCCAGTTGGCTCTACACCCAGAAAGCACTACTCTTTATTCCCAAGTAGCAATAATTCATTTTACTCTGTGTGTGCTTCCTGGATGGGGGGGAAGAAATATTTATTATGTTTGCAAGAGTGCTAATTCTGGCACCAGAACCTTTCTTCTACACTTTGCAACCAGACTCCAGCGACATGTGCCTTCTTCTTAGGCTGCCAGCTCAGGTGGCCCAGACAGATGTACACTATCCTTCTGTGCCCCTTGGACATTAGGCCTCACAGAATCCACGGTCTCCCCACCATACCCTGCCTACCTTTGCATTAGGAATGAAGTCAGGAAAGGGAGCCTGCCACCCCAAGCCAGAGCTTCCGGTCACCATAGTATCTCCCACAGCAGGGTACAGAGCTCCTTGTTCATAATCAGGCCCAAATTGTTGGTTCCTGATTTGATGTAATGCTGTTAATTATTAATCACAAATGTTCTGACGAGATAATAAATGTTCATGCTTGCAGTCATTACTAAATGTTCAGTTAAAGCAGTTTCACCATGGCCATTCCTACAGCATGCAGCCTTCCACCTTCCAGGAGAGGGTTAGGAGTCTGTGTGTTCACCAACAGGACTAGTATGTATGTCCTTTTTCCTGTTGAGTGGCTCAGTGTGATTATCAGTGTAATTTTATTACACTGTTGTGTTTCTGTTCCTGCCGTTTGCTAGGTATCTGAGGGGACGGAGGGTTGGTGAGAGCAGGCACACATTTTCGTACCCTAGTATTACTTTATATGCCTTCTGCTTGTTCCAAGACTGGCCTCAGTTTCCTTTGTGACTGTAGCCCCCAAATGAGTTAGTGTTCCATCCGTACAAACCTGAGAATCCTGAGGGCTTGGTCCCCTTCCAGAGAGGAAGATTCTTCCTACCCTAGACTGGCCCCTGGCTTGGGGAAGCCTGTGCATATATTTGTAGCATTGGCATAAGAAAAGCTGAGCAGTCTTGAACAGCTGGAGAAATGCAAAAGCAATTTAAAGACGTAGCTGTCAACGAGATTGCAATGTCACTTTTGAAGTCTGAGATCTGAATTGACAGCAGTTCTGAACATTAGTGCTGGGGAGAGGCTTGAATAGAGGGCAGGAGCACAGGACAGTGTGAGTGCCATCTCTGCAGTGACACAGAGCCAGGAGGGCTGAAAGTGGAAGGAAGTGAAACATAGAACTGTGTCCCTGGGAGGAAACCTGACTGAAATGCATGGCAGCTTGTAAGAACTGCGATGAAAATGACTCAGAGGCTCAGAGTAAAGGTGGACAGCAGCCTAAGGTAGGTGACAGGGGAGGAAACACAAACTGAACACAAGGGCATGATACAGTAGGAAATATAGGGGACTACGCTGCAGACTGAGGTCACAGAGTAATCGTAAAGGGCCTCAGCTACCCACTGTGGTGACAGGGAGCTCGCAGAGGAAGATGCAGTAGTGATATTTACTATAGACATATATGACTGTTGCCTTAGAAAATGGTTCAGTACCCAAGAAGATAGGAAAGTCTACCAGAAGCCAGTAGCTCTTATTAATAGAGAAACCACTGTATAATTGTATCATGTAACTGTGACTGTATTTAACAACTAGAAAGTAAAGGAACTTATGTGTTCTTGGAAATTATAATTACCATGAAATTTAACAAAGCAACTATTTACTGCCCTACCATTGTAAGATAGTATGTCTGTAACTTCAAGTAGTATACAAATAAGGGGACAGTCTCTCTCTTCTTGAGGCTTGCAGATAAGTGTGACAAGACACGTACAAGTCACTCTGACAGGAAGTGGAGCATCTCCTCCAGAGAAGCTAGCCAAGTCTCAGGGGAGGTAAGGAGAGAGTTGCAGATTTAAGTGAGGCGACTGATGTGCCAGTGTCAAAGGGGAGCAAACAGGGAAGTGTCCCAGTAGCAAACCTTATCCAAGGGAATGAAGAATGTTGGAGGGAATGGGTCTGGGCATGGGAATGGTTTTTGAGACACTTCCCCTTAGGTGGAGATGAGGAATTTGTCAGAAGGCTCTAAGAAGCTTGCGCATCAGGCCTAGAAAACCAAGGCTATACTCTACTATTTGCACCTAAACAGGAAAGCACTTGGCCATGGGCTCCAGAGCCGGACAGCACCCCTATTCTCCCTCTTTCTCTTCGAGCACTGGACACATTCTGTCCCTGTATCAGTTACTTTTCTACTATGATAAAATACCATGGCCAAGGCAGAAGAGTTTATTTGGGGCTTATGGTTCTAGAGGGTTAGAACCCAGATGGCAGAACTAAATTAGTAAGCAACAGGAACAGCTGAGAGTCTACATCTCAAACCACAAGGGGAGACAAACTCAAAACCACTGGAGTCTTCTGAAACCTCAAAGCCTTCCTGCAGCAACATACTTCCTCCATCAAGGTCTCACCTCCTGATTCTCCACACACAGCCAACTGGGGATCAAGTATCATATACCCAAGACTTATTGGGGACATCTCATTCAAACCACCAGTCTCTAACTCTGGTCATCCTTGTCACCAAACCACATTTCTCCTGGGAAGTGAGCATCTTGAGTGTTCTGTCTGAATTCCCTACTTGCTACTTACCCCAAATCTAGCATTTGTAGTGCCCAATGTGGTCCTCAAATGCTGGTTGTTTCCCTAGTGTGGCTGAGCCTCAGCACAACAGCTAAAGAGTCAAGGGTCAAGGACACTCAGGGTAACAGCCTGACTACAGAATGTCTTTTAGCATCAACATAAGATAAATGGTAAACCACAGTTTAGGCCTTATTGACAATGTCACCCAATCTCCAAGAATAGATGACATTGCCTAGAATTGTTAAAAGAATATCAAAGGAAGATCTTGACCACAAATATGGTTACTGTTTGATACTGCTGAAGCAAATGGCCAGTCAGGAGAATTCCACAGCATGTAGAGACAGATGAGGCAGGATGAACTGAAGGGAATTGTAGCAGATCTGTACACGGTTTACCACAGTTTGCTTGTCACTTCTATTCCCATTTAATAAATGAGGAAACTAAGGCCCAAGAAAGCCAAGTGATGAAGCCAGATTAATAAAGGCCTAAGGAAGGAAGTTGGGATTCATTCTGGAAGTGCCACCATTGATGAAATTATATTATTAATTATTGACAAAATAACTGATTTCTCTTTAGTCATTAACTTTACAGTTACTGAGTCTCTCCTTCATCTTCTGTAACCAATCCCATGATAGCATCCAGGATGTGCAGGGAGCTGTGACAGGGCCACGAGGAGTTGAGAGCATGGGTATCAGGTACTCTATAGTGCTGAGGCAGTCTCAGGAGATAGGCAGAAGTTTAAAATTTGCCATTGTTGCATAACATTTTAATAAATATGTTTTCTCTTTTTCAGTGGTTCACTAAAACACTAGGGGACTTTTCTAATCATGGCTACAGACTAGGCATAAAAACAGAAAACTAAACAATAAGCACACTGTTTCTTGTATTTCCCAGAATTAAGTCGAACCTGCCTTATTTTAAGTGTTTTTGATGAGGGAAGCATTTGATTGTCTCTGTCTTCTTTAACATGGAATCTTGTTGATCAGTGTTTGTCAGCCCCTTGCTGGCAGGTCCAAGTGAGAGGAGAGAACTCGGTCCAGCCTGGTCTGTCTGGGGCTGAGCGGGATGGCGAGTGCCAACAAGCCAAAAGAAACACGCCAGACCGCGAGTCTTGTTGAAGCAGGAACTCACTTTATTAAACTAGGCACTTGCTTATATAGGGAAGGCAAGGAGGTGGCACTTAGGTATGGGAAGAGATGACGAAGGAGGCGGGGAGGGTGACGGAGGGTAAGGGGTAACTGACAGGGCCAATGGCAAAGCTTCACATCAGAAATGGTGGGTCAGAGGCAGGACCAAACAGGTCTTGCTGAGTCACACCGATACGGAAGTGACTGAGACAGGTCTCAAAACTCAAGCCAGACTCAGGTTTGTCCTCAAGGCCCAAACCAGGGCCAAAGTGGGGCCCAACAAGTGTTTACAAAGATGTATCTGTTTACCCAGATCCTCATACCTAACTCACCTTACGCAGACACGGTCTTAGAGAAGCTATGGCGTGTAAACACCTGCCATAAGGAAAATGTTAAGTGTGTGATCAAAGTGATGCACTCAGCTGATCAGCACAAGCCTTTTTCTCCAGGGTCCACACCTATCACTGACTCATCGGATGTCCATCTCTAGTAGAGAAGCTGGGTCAGGAGTACTTCTAACACACAAGCAGCTTCCTGAGGGCTGTTCAGCTAATGGTGCCAATAGTGTCACCTCTAAAAAAATGGGATCATAAATATCACAGGAGGTTTTAGATAAGAAAGCAATGTCCTAAATCACTCTTAAAATGTTTATATATTTTTTTAAATGGAGGGCTAGGTCTATAGTTCAGTTGCTTATCCAGAATTCATGAGGCTCTGTATTTAGTACCCACCCCAAAAGAGAGTTGACATATTTTGCTTCTTTATGCTAAATTTAAAAGGTGGTAAAATTATTCCAGATAAGTCACAGTCAGAAACTATTGTTCAAATGACTTTTGTCTGAAAAATGAACAACCAGAGAAAGAAAAACAACACTCATTTATTATTAGCTGAGCAGAAAAATCAACCTAAATTGGAATTTCTTTGCACTGACACCTACAACAGTATAAACTCCCCTGCCTTACTATACTGGTTAGGAAGCCCCATATATCCAGCATCAGAATGCACTTCTGGGCCAATGACTGCCAACTAGAGGCAGACCCACAGTGCCACCACATAAGGGACGTTGTTTTCAGCTATAACACACGCCTAAGTTAAAAACTGTTTCAGTCTTGTAACTGAGCCCCAGCAATGGAAGGCCGTGCACTCAGCCATCCTTGCTGCGTCTTTATCACAGGCTTCCATTCAAACAGGTCAGTGGATGGAGTAGAAAGGCCGGAGGGCTGCATCCTGGAAAGGGAACACTGCAGCCTGTCTGTTCCCAACAGCTTATCCTAATGCTCTAGTATACCACAGCCACACCAGAGAGAGGTTGGATCTGGTCTGGTAGGGCGGTGCTCAGTGCATGGGCTAATGTGCTGGTAACCCCAGCCCGCTGAGTCGGACTGGTTTAGAAAGAGGTAACTGAACTACTGAAGAAAGGGGAAGGAAAACAAGCACCTCCTTCCAGGCCCATCTCTGATGTCCTACAAAGTAGTTGTGTGAAGGCTGACCTTAATGTAGACACACATTCGAGCATATACATACAGATGTAAATAAGCAGATAGTATCATTTGAATAAAATGTATGGACCATATTAAAATAAAGCTGTGGGGAGTGGAAGATAGCTTAGTTGGTAAAGTGGTGCTGGCCATGCAATCATAAGGACCTGAATATGAATCCCAGAACCCACGTGAAAAATTTGAGCATGGTAGCGCCTGCTTGTAATCCCAGCCCTGGAATTACAAAGACAGGCAGATTCCCTGAGACACAGTGGCTGACTAACCTAGCTTAGCCTATTTGGCAAGCTCCAGGCCAGAGGGAAACCTTGACTCAGAAAAGAAGGTGGACATCTCCTGCGAAATGACACCTGAGGTTCACCTCTGACCTTCATGCCTGGGCATACGCATGAACAGTAAAGGTATCTTTTCTCATTCTAATAGCTAAATTAAAAGCTATATAACATCAAAAGGAGGGCTTTGGTCTGCAGGGTCTGCTTATACTTCTCAGTAGGAGCAGGTTAAAAGTAATCCAGTGGTATTTCTGGTCCTGAGGACAAAGCAATAAGGCTGGCTGAACTCTCATGACTTCTTTCCTTCAGCTAAGAAACTCTCTGTAGAAACCACCCCATGCCCCAAAAAAGCCACTCTTAACAAATGGGCCCTGGAGACACCAGGAGAGAGAGTTTGCCTCATTTTACTCTGTTGCAGTGTTTGCTAGGAACCTGGGGGGGGGGGGGGGTTGGTTATGTAGCATAACGATTAAGACTGCAGATGCTTTGACCTAGGGCAAGCAAAGGACCAAAACCCTCCTTATCTGTAGTCATTGTCTGTAAGAGGAAAGTAATCATTTTCTTTACGAGTAGTCTTGTTCTAAGGACTGAAGGAAATAACACAAATACAGCACTTTGAATGGTATGTGTTTGATAAGTGTCCAGTGCAAGCCATCAGTGTTGGAATAGAAGAGTAGGGTTTTGGTTTTTGTTCTCACATATGGTATTTTCTCTGAAGTCAGGGGAGATGAAGGAGTCACGGGAAAATTATTGGAGGAGATGAGTTTTGACCTTGGTCTTGAAGGATGAAATTGACTGAGATTAGCAAATAGAAATCAGAACTACATTCCAGACGGGCTCCTGCAGGGATGGATGGGGTCAGAGGCTTGCACCTGCTCCTCTGCCTGTCTTTCCTCCTCTGTGGCTCATTTCTATACTTCTTAGCTCCTTATTTCCCTCCATCACTTTAAAATGAAGAAAATCATCTATTGCCATGACAACACAATGGAGTCATGAGCTCTCGTAGCTTTGCTTCTTATTCAGAAGTGGTGTCTATCAAGGCCATTTGAGCAAATATGTCTCATTCCCCTCCTATCGCTCTCTCTCTCTCTTACATTAACCAGCTCTGAATGAGACTGATAAACTGTCAATAATAATTAGAGACAATGGTGAATGAGTCCCCATAGTACTGACATATATGAGCCTGAAGAACCAGCAGTGCCAGTCTCAGTTGTGTGGTTGGTTTTTAAAGGGAGCCATGTAGCAGCTTCCCATTGTTCTCTAATCTGGGTAGTATATTTACTTAGAGCACAGATATTTCTAGCAATAGACAAGAATAGAAACAGAACTATCAAACTAATTCATCTTTCCCAAACCTGTCAGATATAAATCCAAAAAGATACAATGTTAAGCTGCCATGTGATTTTGCTTGTTAGTCATGGGACTTCCCAGCTACAGAGAAAGGGGTGAGCCTCATGAAGAGTTTGGGGAGCTTCTCCCCACAGATAACAAGAAACTGACATGTAGCACTCACTTACAGCCAAGCTCCCAGCTCCCAGAGGACTGTGCAGAAAGCCTTCATCAGTGGCAGTGTGTTAGTTCATGAGGCAGTGTACTGTGCCTTAGAAAGTTCCAGCAGTTAGGAAATTTTGTCTGCATTAAACTGGAACTTCTTCACAGTTTGCAAATATGAGTTACAAATTCCAAATAGACACAATTTGAATTGTGTCTGAAGTCAGATCACAGTTTGGTCAAAATTAGTATTGTGTGTGTTGCTTTGCTTGCTCACTTTCTAAATAATCAATAGTCTAAGGGAGGGAAGCCCAGCAGGAAATGGCCAGGACCCGTGTATGTTCCTCTCACGGAAGAGATTTGTTTTCTCTTGACATGAATAGTTGACTGGATTTTATCTTGAATGTCTTATAATAAATCTCTGTGGGATATTCAAAATGGCCCATTTCATACTGCAAATAATCTCTCCCACTTCCCCTAGTAATTTCAGAGTGGGTCAGGGCTAGATGGATGGTACAGGGTATGGTTGCCCAGGGTCCCACCTGGAAAGGGCCAGCAGAGCCAGAACTAGAACACCATTTGCAGGGACACATTGGGAGCCAATCTGTCTTCACGTGGGTCCTCTACCTACAGATCATGCCCCTGCAGCAGAACATATCCCCAGTTCAGGAAACTGTAAAAGGAGCCACTGTGTTTGGGATATTTAATCAAGTACAAATGACAGTGACAGAAATCTTGAGTGAAGAACAGAGTAGCATGCCTTCTGCATCCCCTTGGGAACTTGTCTGGAATGAGTTCCTAGCTCCACCCCTGGCCCCAGAAGCACTTTGTAGCTGTGCAGGTGGGAGGGATGCCCCCAACAGGGCCCTCAACCAGTTCCACTCAAGACCAGTGACTGTTCCCACCACAGACAAGAACAGCAGATCTTCCTCATTCCCCAGTCTCACACTGGCCCTCCACTGCTTTTTCCTGCTTTCCAGGTTCAGGAACTTCTTTCTAGGGACTCACGCTCTAATTCTTGGGACAAATCTCTTGTAGCCCTGAGATCTGCTGAGGCAGTGCTCTACAGGGCCCACAGCTATATCATGGGAGCTTTTTATTGTGGATAAACCCATGGCTTTTTAAAATTAGAAATAATTCATATACTATACAGTTCACCAATTTACTGTATATGGCTCACTAGGGAGATTCCACATTAGTTTTTAAATTATGGTAAAGCATGAAATTTGACATTTTAACCATTCAGGGGCACTGGTTGTCACCATTATCTATTATCTATTCTAATAAAACTTTTCTATCGTTCCAATCCAATATTCTGTACCCACTAAATAATTTTATATTTTTCTCTGCATACTTTATTCCCCAGACCTCTGGTATCTGTAACCTATTTCCTTTTTGTATGAGTTTGCCTATTCTAAATGTTTCTTATATTAACTCATGCAGAATTTGTGTCTGGCTTATTTTATGTGATACATAGGGTCCATATAAGAACTTTACTCAAGGGTTTGGAGAGATGGCTGGAGAGCACCTAATGCTCCGTGGATCTAGGTTCTGTTCCCAGAACCCATATCAGGGGGCTCCTAACCACCTGTAACTCCAGTTCAAGGGCATCCTGACATCTCTGCCTTCTACAGACACTTGTACATATGTGCACATACACACGTACGTGCACACGCGCACACACACACACACACACACACACACACAAAAAACAAACAATTTTTTAAAATTAAGTTAATATAAAGAGCCGTAAATCTATGTGACCAGTTCATTCCTCACCTTCTTTTGGGTTCTTAACAATTGTCATTTGGAAGACTCATTTGACAATTCATCGTGGAAGGCTTTGTGACATCTACTACAGTTAACTATCTGACTGGAGGCCCATGTTCTAACCCATAGACCCAGCTAGGGTCTTCTGCCCTATATCAGCAAGAATAGGGAGCCTGGCCACTGCAGGAATGGTCCAGCCCTGGCATAACTAATGCTGGCTATCAGGAGCAAAGGCCAGGTCCCCCCAGAGCTTCCAGCCTCTGGAGATCCACAGCCCTACTGACCTCCTATTGGCCTTCTGCCAGCTGCCCTTGGAAGTGCCCACTTCCCCGCTCTCCCTCGAGTGATAAAAACCTCATCGTGGGAAGAGCCTGGCCTGGGTCCGTGGCCTTAGGTAACTCCTGGGGTAGGAAGGCCACTGGAAGCCCCATCAGAGTCTATAAACACTAGCTTTTCCCAATCCAAGTAGCTGGAAAGTGGCCATCTTGCCTAGGCAATTGTTATTTCTTAAAAATAAATGATCAGTGTACAAAAATAGATGAACATCCATTTTTAAAACCTTGCATAATACACGGTAAGTTGCACATCTGCCATCCCAGCAGCCTGTCACCAAGCCACAGGCAGATAGAACTGGTTCCCAGAGTAACCACAGGAACATAAGGCTCTATGAAAAGCAAGTGCTGGCCACGAGCCATTCCAAGTCAGCTCTTCCCTGTTTCTAGGTAAAGTTCTAGTTAGAAATGAAGACCAGGGGTTGGGAGCCACTCCCTGGTGGCATAAGCACACAGGAGACTTGCCTTTAAAGCTCAGGACAGTACTGTCTCCTGACCTTGGCTCAGGGGATGGGAACTCTGCCAGAAGGTCAGGTCATCCCTACAAATGAGTTCCCAGAGGTCCTGGGTGACCTGAACATAATCACTCAAATTCAACTCAATTTCTGTTTCTCAACATTTCTGAATGATGAGGTCTTCAGCCCCTCACCCATCCTCTGTTCCTCCAGCAGTATCCTGAATCACTGGACACCTCTTCCCTTCCTGCTTACACTCTGTTGATTCTCTTAGGCCCAGAGCCCAAACTCAGGGCCATTCCCTCTAATTCCAGTTCTCCATCTGCCTGACTCATTCAGACAGACTCCCGTCCTAGTTGTTGGAGGGGTTGGTACCCAGCTCCACTGACTCTGCCACATGGGAACAGCCTAGATCCACTACTGATGGTCTCACACATCAGCTTCCAGAAGAAACATCAGTGTGTCCTGGGCCCAGTCCGGCCTGCTCTGCCTGTCTTCCCATGTACTCTGGTACGGGGCCCAACCAAGGGCTCTTCCCAGAACAGGTTCTCTTACCTCACAGCAGCCTGCTGTTCTAACTTCTACCTTTAACTTTGCAGCACAGTCTCCAAGCAAAGAAAAAATGTCATCAGCTGTGTCACAGTCCACGATTCTCCCTACTCTGACTCCTCCAGCAACACCAGCCCCTACTCGGTGCAGCAGCGCACAGGACACAACGGCACCAACACCTTGGACACCAAGGGGGGCCTAGAGACTCACTGCACTGGCAACCCCCGCACCATCATTGTGCCCCCACTGAAGACCCAGGCCAGCGAAGTGTTGGTAGAATGTGACAGCCTAGGGCCAGGTAACCTGGGACCACAGTAGGCCCATGGCATTTCTCTGCTTTTCTCTTTTTCTGCTATTAGAAATGTTAGTACTAGTGAAACAGAACATATCTAATTATTTCAGGTCATCTACATTGTACACTTGATTTTGTTCAAGCAGCCACAGTGGGATTCTGCCTATATCATACGTTATCATCATATTCTACATAGGATATTTTCCTTTTCAAATTCTGAAAGCACTGCTGTCCTCTAGGCGGCTCTGCTTCTGTGCTGGTTGATAAAACAATGGAAGCACCCCACTTTTGTATCAACTTGTTTGGACATTGCTAACATCTTTCTAGGGTAGCAAGTATCTGGTAAGGAAGTACTTGATCTGACCTTGCATGGGAGGGTCCTGGACCCTTTATCAGGACTTTCCCTTGGGCACAGAGATCTGAGCTGAGCACATTTCTCTCTGCTTTACTTAAAAAAACTAACATAGCATGAGACTTGTCCTGAAAATTGGGCCCTGGCAGGAAGCCAGTGACCTTAGCCTTTGAAGTCAGGCATGGTCCGCCAGGCTCATCCTCAGAGCAGCGGCTCTTCAGTGTCTCCTTCACTCCTGCTGGCATACAAGACTTGGGAGGCCATGCCAAAGAACCTGCATGTCTGTCCTTCTGCTACATGCTGTCGCCAGCCACAGCCAGGCCAGGCAGCATCTTCATGACATCAGAAAGGGACATACTGTCAAGCTTTGTCTAGATATGAGAGGACCTTCTGTTTGTCACCTGACATGGCCATAGGAGGTACCTGAGGTTACCCTGGAAGATAAGGATTCTTCTTTGGTGGTTACCAGGTTGCTAAGTTACTGCCACTCAAGGTGCTGGGTGTGATTACATGAGAACTGTGGAGACTTCCAAGTCCCCTTCTGCAGCCAGCTTGCAATCCTTGCCTGTGACCGGGCCCTTTTCACTCCAAGCAACTCTGCCAGAAAGGAAATGGAAGCTGGCTTAGGCTTCTTTCTCCCTTACCATCTGACTGGGGGTGACCCATGTGGGGTAGGTATGCTCACAGGCCTCTCTATCTGTGGCTTTAGGGGCATCCCAGCTACTCTCTTCAGGAAACAGGTTCATTAACTACATCTGCCTTGCACCTACCACTGCTGCTCATCTTCATGTCTAGTTGCACACAGTTCGGGGAGTTGATGCTAGTTTTCAAAGTCAGTACTCTCAGGGTGAGAAGCAGAGTGTGGGTCCATAGTGCCCTGACTAAGAAATAACATGCTCAGTAAGGGGGTGTGCACATGGAATGAACCCCACATGGACTATCTCTAATATAACTAGACTTCATAGAAACTCTACATGTAGCTACTATGATTACCACACAAAAGAACTACAAAAGCACAGAGGTTCTCAGAGTGGCCATGGCCATGCAGCTGGCCTCTCAGGATCTGCTGCTACAGATTACCTGTGCCTAAGCACATTTGCATGCACACACAGCATAAATAAGTATCTGTTCCCTCATGCCCACAGAATCTGAATCTGCATTAGGATAGTGAAGGCCCATTGCAGGTCCATTGCTACCTCATTCATCTCAGTAAGAGAAATACTACCTGAATCTCTTGACCCCTTCAGGACCTTCCTACATCCAGGCTCTTCCACTCGGACAGTTTGAGCAGCTCTGACCCAGTCATTGTATCTTGTCACCACAATAATGTGATAGGTAGACATTGGGCTCTTTCTAACATTGTCATTTGGCAGACCGAGCTGTAATCCCTTGAATTGATTGATTCTTCTTCTGACATAATCCCTACAAAGTTTCTAGGATGCTGGACTAGAGCAGAGATCTGCTCATGATCTGTCACCAAGCAGGGAGGAGCTCAATTCCAGCACACAAGCCCCTGGTGCCTGAGAGAAAGGGGAGCTCTACTGACAACCAAGGCATGCAGCTTTCTGTTTGATCTCATATCTAGTCCTCAGAGACCCAGGGTTTGGCTGAGCTTTGGGAATCTCACCGGCTTAGTCTGGGCAAAGTCCTAAATATAGTCTGCTCCACCAACACCTGGATGCCTCTGGATTCCTGGGAAGTTCAATACACCAATTCCCAGGCATCTCCCGAGGGAATTCAATGCAGTGGGGAAGTGGAAGAGGCCTCGGGTGCCAGTGCACAGTTAGAGATGGAAACCTCATTCTGGGACCCACCATCTCCTTCCCAGCAATCAGTCGTCCTTTGCTTGAGAGGTGGGATGTCCCCCTCTGTCTTCTGCCTCCGAGGCTTCCAGTTTGCCTTTGTCCTGGACCCAGTACCTTTGCTGGAACTCTTCTCCCATTGTCAGGACTTGCCTTGGGCTTCACAACCCTGACTTCATAACCTGAATTTGTCAAAAAGTTGATCTATCCAAGTTATTCAAAGGCTCCATCTTTTATCATACATGGTTCCTTAGTGTGTAGTGCCATGTGTCAATTCCAGAAATTCAATGAAGGAAATAAATCATTAGTTACTTGACACACGTGAGAGTGCTCAGATATCCTTGGGCTGGTGGAGATAGGGGCTTATTGCCTTCCTTAAAGCACGCTCTCTCCCCTTGGGCAAAGCCCTTGTCAAGCACGTTCTTAGAGAATCAACACCACCTTTGTGCACCTGTCTCCCAGCTGGCATTACGTTCCTGGCTAGACTGGCACCTGGGGCAGTGGGAGGCAGCTGTCCTTCCACTACAAACCACAGCCATTTTCTTCTAACCAATTCTTCTTTGTTCTTTAGCTTTTACGGAGTAGAATGGATTTATTAACTGTGGCTTTTAACCTGTACAACACCAACAGTACAGTCTATAGGCCTCGTGTTCCTCCAGGCACTTGAGCCATAGAACACAGAGGAGGTGCCTGGGACCTTCTCCCTCACATGTTTGCCTAGGCTCTTGTGCAGGTTCTAGAGACATACAGTATATCCTCAAGACTGTGTGCCTGCTCATTGCTTGCCTATTGTTAGCTCTTGGGCATTGCTCTGTAAAGAGCCTATAGCTTAGCCAGGTCTGGTGATCTATAATACTATCACAGAAGAAGCAGAGACAGGAGGATTGCAAGTTTCAGGGCAGCCTGGGTTACATAATGAGACCCTATCAAAAATAAAAAGGAAGAGGGTTGTGGCCTGTACACCTGTGTGCTCTTCTCTACAAAGTATCGCTCTTACTTCATTCAGGGGGTGAAGGTCTCATCCTGCCCTCTGGACAGTTAAGGCCTATCCTGACCAACCATTAGCATCTTCCTGTACCCTCTACCTCTGCCTCTTGCCTTTATGCTTTGAGATGCTTCCTAATTGCCACTCTCACCTCATCGGTTTCCTGGGTGGTACATGTCACAGTGTCTGGCAGACAGCAGGCTCTAATGAAGCTCTGGGCTTCCTTGACCAGGTACTTGGCGCCATCTGATGTCAGCATTGCCCTTCCTCGATCTCCTGCCCATTAAGACTGTGGTCTTCCCACCCAGCAGCGCCAACTCTCAGAATGTGTTATAATACAGACTCTTATGCCACCCCCAGCTACAGGGCTGGAATCACAGTGACCAAAGTGTAGAACAACCTCCTGACTGGACAGAGTCTCTACATTGTCAGTAACATAGGAGCCGTGGTTATGTCAGGCCATTCCCTGGGAGAGTTAGTCTCATCCTGCCTGAGGTCAGGAGAGCTGCAGCATTCTTGTAACTTCTGCTGTTCAGTCTGGTTGTGTTAGGTCCAACTATTAGCATGATCACATCTGATCCTCTGGGCTACCGGGAAGAACCCGGCAGGCCTCCTTCCTCCCCCACATCTCCCAGGTACTGCTGTAACACTTCCCCAGAGGGTCAGCGAGTGTGGGGCTAGCATAGACTGCACCTTTACCCTTAATTTTGCTTCTCCTGTCTCCCTCATTTGCAGCTCAAATCTACCATGCAGCCAAGGGCCAGAGCCCAGCTGCCTCTCCAGAGTCAAGGTGAATGCCTGACTAGGTCTGGGGATAAGTGTTTATGCCTGGACAGTCTTAGGGACATGTCCTTCCTGGGAGGCTACTGTTTGGAAGGGGAGGGAGCACATCTTCTAGACAGCCAAGGATCTATATATATATATGTATATATATGTATGTTCTTCCTCCCTCAGTGATCAGTACCAGTCACCATTCGTCCTCCTTCAAGTCCAAGTCCTCCAGCACCATGACCTCCACCAGTGGCCACTCTTCAGGGAGCTCATCAGGAGCCATCGCCTACCGTCAGCAGCGGCCAGGCCCCCACTTCCAGCAGCAGCAGCCCCTCAATCTCAGCCAGGTAAACCCAGGCAGCCACAGTAGACAGTACCCTTAAGGGGCCTCCTTGGCTTATTCCTACCCTAGACCAACCCTGGGAAAGGAGGTATCTCTTGTTAGCAGAGACCCAGCCCAAGCAAACTGACAGAGTACTTAGTAACGTGGTACTAGGACAGACCTGCTGGTCAGAGGCCCACATAGCACTGTGTCAACCCAGCAAAAGGTGGGCATGGTGTCCTGCTATTGCTCTGGCCCCCCAGGCTTTCCCTGAAGCTGCCTTGCTGCAGAAGGTCCTCACAGCCAGACCCCAGACCCATGGAAGGAGTTCCTGGAGACTTGCACGCGTGCCCAAGAAATTTAGGGTCGTTCCAGGAGAGAAGGCTCCTGCTTGGACTGTTTCTGGAAGACCCGATTCTCGAGTGAGATCTCACAGGGTGTGGGAAGGCAGTCACTGAGAGAAGGGTCCTTCTACCCCTTCAGCCACGTGTCCTCCAGCTTTGCTCTGGGCTTGCTGAATAGCACCCTAGCCTGGTGGCTGCCAGACAGACATTACTTTCTCAATCCAAACAGATCTTCATGCTCTCTCTCTGCTTTGGAAGGGAAACCTCTGTTATCACTCCTGCTTCTCCTTCTGTCCCTCCCTTCCTCCCCTAATGCTGTCCCTCTGCTGCTCTTCCTTCTCAGGCTCAGCAGCACATGGCTGCCGACCGCACTGGGAGTCACCGTCGACAGCAGGCCTACATCACTCCTACCATGGCGCAGGCTCCATACACCTTCCCGCACAACAGCCCCAGCCATGGCACTGTTCATCCCCACCTGGCTGCGGCTGCCCACCTCCCCACCCAGCCTCACCTCTACACCTACACCGCGCCCACAGCCCTAGGCTCCACCGGCACTGTAGCCCACCTGGTGGCACCCCAAGGCTCAGCACGCCACACGGTGCAGCACACTGCCTATCCGGCCAGCATCGTCCACCAGGTTCCTGTGAGCATGGGGCCCCGGGTCCTACCCTCGCCCACCATCCACCCCAGTCAGTATCCGGCCCAGTTTGCCCACCAGACCTATATCAGCGCCTCGCCAGCCTCCACCGTCTACACTGGATACCCACTGAGTCCTGCCAAGGTCAACCAATACCCTTACATATAAACACTGGAGGAGGCTCGCCAGGGAGGAGGGTGGAGGAGCTCCCAGACCCACCTGGGGAGCTGGGATTTTCTACTGCAGGTGCCGCACACAAACAATGCAAACGGGGCAGGGAGGGGAGCATTGGGGCACAAATGAAACTTGAACTAGGAAGTGGGAGGGCTTAGAGCGGAGAAGAGAACATTTTAAAGGAGGGGTAAGGAGGGGAAATCTATGCTTTTTATTTTAAAAAAGAAAAAGGAAAAAAAAAGAAAAATGTTAGTAACAAAAGAGGAAAAAAGAAAAAAACACAGCTCACAAACCCATTCTGCACCAAACTGGAAAGGAGAAGCGGAGCTACAGGAGACGCTGGAAGCAAGGGGCCCCAGGAGCTACAGGAGACGCTGCAAGCAAGGGGCCCCAGTTTTTTTAAGAACTTTATGAACTTTTTAAAGATTATTTTCATATGGCAGCAAATGACATTGAAGAATTTGCTGTCAGGGACACCTGATATGGAAATCCAATAGATTTTTAATTAATTGAACATAAAAATTAGGGATTTTCCCAGAACTCCAAAAGGGTCAACATCCCTTTCAAATGTCAGGCCATAGCCTGAAGAGGTTCATATTTGGGGGTTGGTCTGGGGTTGGCCAAACTAATGGAAGACCCCCCCAGGAGAAGGGCAGGTTTCCTCTTTTGGAGCATTCTGGATAAATTCCTAAGCAATGTTATTCCTCAGATGTCATTAATTGATGTATGTTGCAGTCTTTAATTTTTTTCTTTTCTGAGATTTTTTTTTCTCTTTGAAGCAACCCCTAGTCGTGTAGCATAGGGCTGGTGGTTGTCCTGGACACCCTAGAAGAATGTAGCACTGTGCCCGTTTCCTCCCTTGTGTTCAACTCCAGTGATACCAATAGACTATTCCTCAATATAATTGCACAAACAAAGTGATTTAACATAGGCATGGAACCAATGTGGTGGTCCAGGTGAGCGAGTGAGTGTACGAGCACGTGTGGGTGTGACCGGGGCTGCCACCCTCCCCGTGTGTCCCTTGGCACCGCCGTCACAACCCTTGCAGTCTTGATTTTACATCATTCCCTCCTAGTGCCTTAACGACTGACACGGCAAAGGGTTTACTTCCACTGGTACTCCAAGAAACTGGTCGGGGCTGGTCAGATGTTCTCAGCTCTTGTGTAAGCTGTTAGTATTTTACTTGGGTCTTTATGTTTTTGCATTGTCTTAATGTCATGTGGATTGTCTTTCCTGGGCTCTTTGTGAGCTGAAGGATTTCAAAGAAGCTCACAAAACGAAAAGGGGAGAATCGTGGATCTCAAGAGGGATGTGGGCGCCGTCTGGTGAGGCACACTGGTGACAACTGGCTCCTTTGGTGAGTTTTACTTTGAGAGCAGAGATCCAGAGAGACTCCTCAGCCTGCCCTAGCTGTGCTGTGTATGGCACTAGGAAGTCTTAGGAATGTCAGCTTTGCCAGGCCTCCAAGCCCAGCACCTCCTTCCTGGAGCCTTGTGGGGAAAGGGCAGGAGATATTACCTCCCCAAAAAGCACCCACATCTCTCTCCACCAGCTCAGGAGCTAATCAGACTCCTAGTATTGCCAGCTCTCTTCCCCTGCAGACCTCCACTGGTAAGTCTGCTGTCACTTTCCTGAAATTAACCTAGCTCTCCCTAGACCGTTTGATCTCTGCCTTTGAAAGAGATAATGAACAGAGGGCTGGAGGAACACTAATGAGGTGGCCACAGGTCCATTGCACTGAGAAAACACTGCCATGGACAATTGAGCCTCCAAAGAAATCTACCGAGAGCCTCTGTGCACCTTTGTTGCAGTCTGGATATTTCCTCCAGCTTTGAACAGTGGAGTGGGTAGGAGTTCTCTGATCCTACTGAGAAACTCTGAAGACCATTCAGGTCCAGGATGGTATGAACTGTTTGGTCCTGATGTGAGTCCTAGCTGGTCCTTCATCTACATCATCAGGTACAAAGAGGATTCTGGTCAGCAGTCCCCTCCCTTTCCTCCCTCTTTCAGGCCCTGGTCAATCTACTGTGAAAAGGCTCTCTCATGATACCTGCCCTCCTTCAGTAACGAAGCTTACTTAGCTTTTAGCTGTGAAAGACTCTGGAAACTTCCCCGCCCATTCGTTCTTATAAAGTCAAGTCCCCAAACTGGATGTGTCTCAGTGCACCTTGGGCCAAAAGAAGATGCGCTAGACTGGGCGTGGTCTGACCCACTCCAGCCAAGGACTTACTGGGAGTGGACTGATGATGCCGGCCTGTGGTAGGGAGCTCCATTTTTCTCATCCTGGTCAGAACCACATTATTCTAAGACAAGCTCTGGCTGAAAGTGAGACAGTAGGAAAGCTATCCATTCAGAGAGGGATTAAGGAGCAAAGCCTTTGGAGCCCCTGAGCCAGAGGCTGCTAGAGCCCCACCAGCATGGAAGTCTGTCACAAGTTTCCAGCAGCTAGATGGCAGCATTGCCCATGGGACTGTCTCATACTAAGTCACCATACTAAAACCACAGCTGACTGTGGGCCAGGGCTTGCCCTGCTGTGGGGCAGCTCCTGGAAGGCCAGCACTCTCTAGAGCTGGTCTTCTGGGGAGGGCCGAGCTTGACCTTCATCTCTTCTTGTCTGCTTGTGTTGAAGCTTCTCACTCTTCCTCACATCCTTCCCTGTCTCTTCCAGATCAGGAATGAGTGTTCTTGCTGCTCATAAAGTTAATATTGTACTGATTATTTGTATTATTGCCACTGTAATTATGATTATTATCACCTTGTTGCTATTTTAATCAGGGTTTGAAGTATACATTTATTCCAAGTATCTTCCCGTTTTCTTCATAATATTTAAATTTATTTTTATTCTAGCTTTGTGTATATGAGTAGACTGGAGGGACATATAGATTAGATGTCCGATCTTGTCAGAGGAAAGAAAAGGAAAAAGAAAAAAAAAAAAAAAAGGAAAGGCCCAGGAATTAGGAAAATTTGTTTCTCTCAGCTCTGTCCCACAAAGAGCTGCAAGAAAGACCTACCACAAAGCAGTGATCTGGGTACACTGCGGCCTTCCTCTCTGCACAGCCCCTCTGGGGTAGAAAGCCACTGTCAGTGCAATGTCTTTTGGACCCTTTGGCAGCTTCTCTCACATTCTCTGTGCTCTCCTCCAGGTATGAACTACTGATCAGCTTTTAACCTGCCCCACATCTGACATTCAGCATAAAAAGGCCCCTCTCTCAAAGCTTCCATAGCCCCCGTCCCGTACTTGGAGTGTGGCTTATCTCCCTCAGTGCAGACACAGTGGTCCCACCTGAAGGCCATTAGGTACAGTGAGGGTGGTGGGCACAGTGCCTCCTGTGAGATAGTTCCCTTGTCTGCTCTTCCCAGGTATATTCTCCCAGCACCCAATTCTAGGGAGCCAAGTAAAGGAGCAGAGAGGACACGAAACAGTCTCACAGAAAGGCCAGTAGCTGAGCAGACACTGGGGGTCCCTTCTAAATCACTGGCAAGTGAAGGGCACATGGGACCTTTTAGGCCATTGCCCGAGCTGTGGCTGTGTCCTGCACTGTGTTGATGGGGTGTGTATACACAACCCACTACCACTCAGAAACAACCAGGCCCCAGTGAAGAAAGGACTGAAGCAATAGCTTCCCCAAACAGAAGCAGCCACTCTGCAAACCGCATCTCACAACACCCTCCCTTGCTCTCAAGTCCCATATTCAGAGCTGATGCATCAGGAGTAACAGAATCCCAGCTACTTAGCATCCTCTCCTAAGTTCCCACTGAGGTGCTCAGCACTACATCCCTTTAGCAAAGAAGACGGAAGACAGGCTGCTGTCCTTAGGACTGTACTCAGTGGAAGGAGGGCCACTTAGTCCTTACTAGACCATGTGTCCCTGGCGCATCCTTTCGGCCTTCTTTAATGAAGATAAAATATTCAGCATGAGGAAGATGAGGTCAGCTCAAGGAAATAGGTCTGTGGTACCTCGTGACCCTCAGGTCAGCAGACTCTGCTGCTGCTCATTGGGTTCTTACTGGGCCCTGGCATCCATGTCTCTCTGTTAGTGCGTTGGGGTGATGTTTTAGGAAAGCGGGTGAGTAGGCCAGTTGGCAAGGCTGCTGTTAGTGCCAGTTAGCCCTGTGAAATGGATATGTTTGGTGTGATTCGGAGGAAAAGAGGGTGGGGTGTCCCAATGTCCCTGACTGCCTGGTGACAAAGTTGTTTGCAGCTATAAAAGCCAGCCTGGCTTTGTTCTCTTTGTCTAAGGACTGGAACTGACCAACCAGTGTGGAGCAGGTCAGGAAGGGAGGTTACCACAGCAGACGGACCTCCCGGGACTGGGTCTCAGGTGTTACACTCATTTGAACAGTGTGTGGTGGAGGAGTGGGTTGGGTGATTGTGAGTGGGTGGAAGCCGGAGTGAGGTGCTGAGGAGGCATCGGGAAGTACTGCTGGTGGTTCATGATGACGATGGTGACTGGGTCCCCACCCTGTCCCTCCCTCCCCAGGTTCTCAGCAGCTGGCTAAGGGAGGCTAGGAGGTAGGTGTGGCTCTTGCTGGCCTGCCAAGTAGCTGCTAGGAGAGAAAACAGAAAAATTGCTCTGTGCCCTCAGCTAGCAGACAGAATTCCATGAGGCAAGCTCTCCTTTCATGGCCCAGTCTGAGACTGCTCGCGTGTGCACGTGCGCTCGCGCAGACACACGCGCGCGCACACACACACACACACACACACACACACACACACACACACACACACACACACACACACACCACCAGCCATTGTACCACAGCACACTCTGACCCAGGCTCTCACAGGCTTTGCTCCTCACTCATGTTTTTCGCCCTTATGTGCTTTACAGATTCTCAGTGGAGAAGCCTAAAGATTAAGCAAGCCTGAGTTGTCCTCACCAAATTGGAAAGGAAAGGAAAACTGTCTCTTTCTATAGCCAAAGAACCCTCTCAAAGACATCTCTGGAGATGGACAGATGCATTCCCTGTTTCTTTCTGGGCAATAATGACTTCCGTGACCTTCCATTTACCTTTCCTTTCTATCCTGCCTTTGTTTTTAATTTTACTGCATTTATTTCAAAGCCACTCATCTAAACGCTGCTACTCCTGGGGACTGATATCCCTCTGGTGATGATGTGTGATTAATTGAGCTAATGCTTTATTGTGGGAAGCTAGAAAACAGTCAGATCTTCCCTGATGACCCCACACTGTATCCCAGGCCTAGGAGCTGTAGGACTGGCTGGCAATGGCAATACAGTCTCCACAGACACAGGAGAGCCAAAGATGGCCCCACACTGTACCCCAGGCCTAGGAGCTGTAGGACTGGCTGGCAATGGCAATACAGTCTCCACAGACACGGGAGAGCCAAAGATGGCCTCACACTGTACCCCAGGTCTAGGAACTGTAGGACTGGCTGGCAATGGCATACAGTCCCCACAGACACGGGAGAGCCAAAGATGGCAAGGTAAGGCTCACTTACCGGCAAAAGGAACCTCATGAACTTTGGCACTGTGGCTCACTGTAGTGACCGCCTGAGGAAAGGTTTCCCGAGTCTTTGGGGTAGCTCATGAGAAGTAGCTCCAACCAGTCTCTTCCCTTCTGACTCAGAGCTGCCAGAAAAGAGATCCTGGGGGTTCCCTGTCACAGAACCTCCATGTTTCCTGGCTTCTAAGCTGGAACCCCTCCCTGCCCCCCAATCCTTTCAGGGTCCCTCATCTCAGGCCCATGCAGGAGAACATTATGCTGATTGTCTCTTGCTGCACAATAGCAGTGACCTCATGTAAGGACTCACTGACATTTGTTGAGTTTTCACAGTATGCCAAGCCCTTTCTCAGTGTTCTCTCGGAGACCCATTCCTGGGGAAGAAGTCAACACCCCCTAGGTGACAGATGGAAAAACTGGCCCTCAAGAAAGTGATGTGTGAAAGGGAAATATGATGCATCTCAGAACCCCCAAGTTCCTACTCCTGGTTTTGTAACCCAGAACTTTACTGATGTGAAGTTTTGTTTCCCTGTTTAACCAACTGCAGTGTGCAGCTCCTGTCTTTAATGAGCCATTTAACGATGCTCCCATTCCCCGTGTGCCAAACACTGTGCTAAGACTTGCTGGATGGGCCCTCGGACACCAGCCATGCAGTCCCTGAACAGATGAGGCTTACACCTGGAGCCTGCCCAGGTCACCCAGCTAGTAAGAAAGGAAGTCGGGCCTTGACATTCTGTCTGCTTGGCTCTAGAGCTGAGCTCAGACACCAGCCTCAGCTGCCTCCTTGTATAACAAGGACAGTCCTTTGCAGAATGCCACGCCCTGCCCGCCCTGTGTGACAGTGGACTTCAGCAGGTATGTGCACAGAGGGTTCCTGGATTGGATGCAGGTGGAAGATGCAGAGTTTGACTTTAAGTCTCTGGGGAGTTCTCTGGATTCTGAATTCCTTTCGGTTTCTTTCCAGCAACTAGCTTTAGTCACTCCTGCTGCTGCAGCTCTTAGGAGAGTGAAATGAAAGTGTTCTTTCTTTTAAATAATACACATAAAGATGATTTTTTTTCTTGCTTATAGTTAATCCTAGAAAGGCAATACTAAAAGTATATATTTTTTTTCCAAAATGCTATTTTTTACTGTACTTGATAAATATCATGACAGCTCTGATCTCTTCAGCTCTGTGCAGAACCGGAAGCCAGGTTCACGCCAAATCTGTAAATACTGTGTGGGTCTGTGTCCAGGAACTTTTTTTTTCTATGAAGAAACAAACAAAAACAAAAAACAAAAACAAAAAAGGGGGAGGGAGATGAAGACAAGATGACTTGGGAAGAGGAACAAAATTGAGTTTTCTTGCAAGAGATGCCTTTCTCAGAGAAGGACAATAGCAAAACTGGGCAGCGCAGCCACAGGAAGGGAGGAGGAGGAGGAGGAGGAGGAGGAGGAGGAGGAGGAGGAGGAGGAGGAGGAGGAGGAGGAGGAGGAGGAGGAACAGGAATCCCCGCCTCTGGCTGCTGCAGGGTTGAGAGTGCTGGTGTAGGCAGTTTCAGTTCACTGGAGAGATGACAAAATCTAGGAATGCTTTAGGGCTAGGCTTTAACTGCTTCAGACTCTGTTTCGGGTGGGTTTGTTTCTCTTTGCTTTTAAAAATGTCTTTACTGACTGGCTCCAGGCTTGTTTGCCTAAATTCTTAGGTCGTTTACACAAGTTCTAAATTCTTGTAGAACTTTAAATCCATTGGAAGCAAACCCAGCTAGTATAGATCTGAGATCCTGGTTGGTGTCAGTAAGTGTTCTGGAACTCGGGCAGAGCACCTAACAATGTCTTCAGAAGGTTTTAGCTGTATTACCTTACACAAACTGTGACCCTAATGGCAATAATTACCTCAGATGTGGGCATTCGTCCTGGTGTAGCCTTTTTTGAAATCATGTAGCCAGCTTGATCTTGTGATTTAAAAAACAATGAATTGTTCTCTGTGGGCTGAAAATAAGGATTAATGTATACCCTGGTCACTGTTGCCTAACTGAATTCTGAGAATAGAATTCTCATCATTACACCAGAAGTAAAACCAAGAAGAGAAGATTCTGCGTGTCGTAATCAGTGTGCTGTCAAGTGCATGGGGCGTGTTTCTCACTACTGTAACACGCCCTTTGATTTCTCCAATGTCAAGTAAACTACACAACTGACTGTAGATGCTCAAACATACTTCTGGCTACATTTTATAGTAAAGTATTTTATAGTTTACATTTAACCTGGTACTTTTTAAAAAGAAAATTGTTTATAACTGACATCTTTAGCCACAGCAATTGACAGACTCTTGTGTTAGAAGCTGTCTCCCAAGGCAGGCATGTTCCACTCAAACTGTCCCGTAGCCCGATGCGTGTTTCCCTTATTGTTGCTTTCCAGTGAACCTGAGAGAATGTGAAAGGAAGTCTAGAGGGAATGGGAAGGGGCGAGTCCTGAACCTGGGCCATGAGCAGAGCCTGTGCCATGTTGTAGCCGTGCTTGGAGGGGCGGTGAGATTGAGGTTTGTTTCGTCAACTTTGTCTTGATGTGAATGCTTTCTGTGTGACTGGACCACTCACCTGGCAGTAGATGACGCTGGTGCTCAGCAGCTCTGCGGGTATGGTCGCTCTTCCTGGGTCCACAGTGACCCTTGGTCAGCATTTTGAGAGGGAGAACCATACCCCTACGTCCATGTTCACTGGCTGGATTTTCCACACGTTGCTGTTTTCATCAATTATTTCTCTTTAAAACAAAACCTATGTAAAATAATGTGTACTTTAATTTACCTATTGCCTGGCTAAGATGTGAAACCCAGTTCAGAAGATGGCTTCAGAGCCGAAGGAGCTGGGATGGGCAGTGCTAGATGGTCCTGGAGACTGGGTCCACAGAGGGCTTTACAGTGATGGAAGCAGGCTTCAGAGACAAGAGTGGGCTCCATTGTTAGGCAAAAGATAGGAAATGTCATTTCCATGACGGTTTTGTAAGGTTTGGGTTGGGTTTTTATTGGGGTATTTTGTTTGTTAAATCGTGTCTTTAAGACAGTTTCCCACCATGTAGCCCTGGCTGGTCTAGAACTCACAATTTGAACCAGGTTTTGTTTGAACCGTGGAGGACCCGTGGCGACCTGTGGTGACTCCCACCACCCGTGTTTGCTTTGCACTCACAGCATGCTCTTGTGTCTATTAGAGTGTCCTTGTAGAATGTTCTCACACTTCTTAGTCATATGCTAGGCGTGTGTGTGTGTGTGTGTGTGTGTGTGTGTGTGTGTGTGTGTGTGTGTGATTTGCTTTGCACTAATAAACCAAATGAATTTTATCTCATTGTCTTTGGAGCTAACCCATGTTTTTAAACGTGAGAGGTATAGAAATGGGCTTGTCATTATTTGAAAAGTAAATTTACTGTAGCTTAAAAAAAAAAAGGGCTCTGCTGTTGTTCTCTTTAGTTCCCTCAACCAATTTCCAAAAGACTCTCCTGGCCCTGTCCCACCTCCGACCCCCAGGGCAGATAAGTGACTCCCCTGGCCATCCTCACCTCTGACCCCCACAGCAGATCTGTGCTCAGGCTCTCAGGACTTCCAGAAAGCTCAGCTCTGGGAGCCATGCCCCTGCCTCCCTGATTGCCTGCTGGGCAACATGTTGGTCCATGCACTTGCTCTTGCAGTCAGTACTCTGGCTCAGGTTATGAGGAAGGATGTGGAAGTTGAAAGTGACTTGACTGTGCCATCCTCCAGCTTTCTGTGACTCTGAGTGGAGCATGTGCACAAGCGCGAGGGCACACACACACACACACACACACACACACACACACACACACACACACCACACCATGTGCCCTTCAGAGCAGAGGTCCTGTTCACACTGCCTCCAAGACTGTGGGCTTCCTGCCCTCCACATCCCTGTCTCTTGTGTTACTGCCGATTTAACGATGGCTTTCTTCCATGGGTTACCTAGGGCACAATCATAGCCCCCAAAGCACCCTTCACCCCTTTGTGTGTGTATTTTAACCAAATGAAGTTGACAAGAAAGAAAGGCGTATGTTGGGGCTGCAGGATTCCTAGTGTAGTAGAAGCATTGTATAGATAGAGATGTTGATATATATGTGTGTGTATATATATATATCAAGCCAAATTTCTGATAGAAAAGTATAGCTTTATGGAGGAGAAGGAAAAGGAGCCCTGTAGAGGTTGGAGCCAGCCTCCATGCGTCCAATGAGTAAGACACGTCATAGGCCCCAGTACCCAGCGCTTGCCTCACCTCAGCAAAGCTGTGAGGCCCTGAGGGCTCTGCTGCTCTCTCTGGGTCCCCAGCAACAAAGGCATAGGAGAGTGAGGAGACAGATCAGAAGGACTGGAATTCTTCATCCCATCTGCTCTGTCCTCGTGTTTTGAGCTTCAGCCTGATATTATATCACATTTCCAAAAAGTGGTACCGTGAAGATGGCAAGAGAGACCTGTCACAATGCTTAGCCTTCGGCTACCTGTGACTTCAGGATGCTCAGGACAGAAAGACACACTCCCCAAAACAAGAACGTGGAAAAAGAGACCTGGCAGTACCCATCCCCCAGGCCAAGGAATGAGGCTCCCTCCCCCAGGTCATCTCACCTAGCTCTTTCTCTACCAGGTCATCTCAGCTCAGTCTTGATAACCTCTCGAAAGCCCTGGCCCCGTCATGTTCCTTCACTGTATGGTTTCTGTAATAAAGTGTTAATCCATGTTAATCTGTGGGGATTATGGCGTGCAACAGTATTCTCTCGTGTACCTCTTTTTCCTCTGTGACGTGTCCCTCTTTTTTTTATTTATAAATGTCTAATTTTTTTTTTAAGGACAAACCAGTGTGTCGTAGACCTCTATGTAACCTGTCCCTTAGTCTCATTATAGGTATGGTATAAGGATGGCTATTTTACTTGGCTTTAGAATGTTTTTCAAGAAAACTCATTCTTAACTGATGAAGTCGTTGCTACTAAAATGCTTGTTTTCATCATGACGTCGTGCGCTTCTAAATTAATCATCATTTTCGTTGTAGAAAAATGGAGTGAATTTATATTAGTCTTGGAAACTAATAATAGCATTGTAAATTTATGAGATGATTTTAACAGAAAAATTATAGAAGAATATAGTTATTTTAATTGTAATATTACTAACTGTAGGGCGAGGCGGGGTCCTGTGTGGTGAACTGTTATAGCTTGTTACTCAGTTTCTTTTTGATCATTTTCTCGGTCTCTGAGGTGAAGCGAGTTATTAATTGAATCTGTAAACTCACATATGCATATTGTATATGTGTAGCGATGTGATCACACTGTCTTGGAATTACATTAAACTGTTTGGAATCACTGAACTTTGCCCGGAAGCTTCCTTATCCAGAACCTCACTAGAGGGCGCCATTGCAAGTAACTGCTCGGTCTCTGAAAGGAGTCAAGGCCCACACTCACTGAAAGCAGAGCTGTCTGAATGCTGGGGAGATATTGGCCTGCTGACATTTCCCCGCCAAGCCTGAGCTAAGTCTCCTGGATCCCCATTGTCTCGAAAGCCACCGTGACCCTATCTGTGCCCACAGCCCTCCCCTGAGACCCGAGGCACTGCTGTCCTGTGAGCTTGCCAACATTCCTCCCAGGTCTACACTCTGCTTCTTCACCCTGAACAGCAAGACAACCTCGGTGTGGCACAGCCCCATTGCCAGGGCTGCTGTCCCCACTGGAGCCTCACCCAGGCCTGCCTCCACCTCCCACCTTCCCCAACACACCCCACCTCAGAAAGCCTAGAAGCTGCCGCACCCTCCTCTCGTCACAGCCCCTAGCTTCCGTGACCTGGTTGGTTTGGCCTTGGCCAATATCTACAAAGCCTGCCTTTCCCCTCTTCCTGCATCAAACCCCACTGTCTCTTCATGCATTTCATGTGTGAGCAGCCATTCAGGATTCGTCCTTTTAGACCTGGCTTCTTTTAGAATAATGTTGTTAGGTTCGTTCGTGTTATAGAGTGGATCGGAATTTCCTTTTGCAGATGGAATAGTATTCCATTACAGGAACACAGCACACTTTGCAGAAACATCCGCCCTGCTTTCCCCTGTGGCTTTTCTAACACTGTGAACTTTGGAGAGCAAAAGTCTCTTCAAACCCCTGCTTTTGATTCTTCCCAATATGTCTCACAGAGATGGAACTACTGGGTCACGTGATGTTAACGTAAAGAACCATTCTAGTGTCCCCCATGGTGACTCCGTGTGCAGCTTTCATGGTCTCCTTGGCACTCCTGTCCTGGCTTCTATCTTCAGTATCCTCAGGATCTTCTGCCTCCAGCTCTTCCATGCTCCCTAGCCATCCTAACCACTGGGCCTTAACCTCCCCTCCTCCATCTTCTCACCTCTGCGCTGCACACTTGCTCCCAACAATGCACCTGCTGTGGATCCACTCAGCTACCCAACTGATAGAAAAGTGTAGCTGTGTGGACGAGAAGGAAAAGGAGCCCTGTAGAGATTGGAGCCAGCCTCCATGTGTCCAATGAGCACCATACATTGTGCTTCTTCACACGCAGCTAAGGCCCCAGTACCCAGCTCCTGAGATCTCTTGGAGCAAACCCCCAACCATGGATCCTCCATACAGACTGCTGACCTAGCAGATCCCCTGGCCCCATAGACTGCTGACCCAGCAGATCCCCTGGCCCCGTAGACCGCTGTCCCTGTAGACAACTGACCTGGCAGACCCCTAATACTATAAACCACTAAGCCAGCAGACACCCAACCCTGAAGACCATTGAACCAGCAGACCCCTAATCCTATAGACCATTGAATGAACAGACCCCTGACCCTCTAGACAACTGACCCAGCAGACCACTAAGCCAACAGACCCCTAACTAGGAAGACCCTCAATACTAGATTCCCCACCTCTTCAGCTATGCAGACAAGTGGCCTGTGGCTTTAACCTGGTGCCCTGTACTCCAGACTCCTGTGACTGATAAGAAACATGTCCCCTTTTCACTGCCTTCCTTGGATTCCTGCTCTCCAGGGTAACCAGAGAAACCACTTACAGCTTCCTCAACCCCAGCTCCTCTCCAACCCTGGATGTCAGCCTCATCACTGCATTTCCTTCGATGTCCTGGCCTCTTAGCTTGAAGCTGCAACACCTGTAGTGCCCAGCAGCAACCCAACTTCCACCTGTAGAAGCAGATCAGTAGAGCCAAATCTCCCAGCATTCAGTTAGTTATTGATTATTGATTGATTGATTGACTTGGGGGTACTTGGATTTGAACACAGGCCTTGAGCATGCTAATCACGCTGCAGCTAAGTACATCCCCAGCTCTTTTTTTTTTTTTTTTTTTTTTTTTTGAATGTTGAGACAAAGTCTTGCTAATTTACTCAATCTGGCCTCAAACTCACTATGGAGCCCAACTAGGACTTAAACTTATGATCCTCCTGCCTCAGCTTCCCAAGTAGTAGAATGACAGGCATATACCAACAGACTTGGCTCACCATTTCCTAAATACTTGCCCCACTTAAACTAAAGATGCAATATAGGTCTCTTCTGTGGGGCATTGCCTCTGATGGCACTTCTAAAACAATGCTGGACTGCAAGTCACCTTGTAGTAAGGACACTTAACACCCTTATGTGTCTTTTATATTGTTCCAGTGGGGTATTGGATCTTGTGGTAGCAGCTCTCTCAGAATCTTTACCCATGGACCAGGACTGTTTGTGAGGGAAATGCTTAATGTTACTAGGTGAAAGGCCAGAGGCAGAGGACTATGCTGTTGCCTGGAGGCAGCCCCTGTGAGTGGGAGAAAGACATGTTTTAAGCTGCCATGGGCCACTGAGGCATGGACAGCAGGCTGTGTGGTTGGTCCGAATCAGGTTCAACTCCAGGACCTGTTCTTTATCCCTGTGAAATCTGGAAAGTCCCCAGGCCACTGGTGCCTCCATATATTACCTGGGAATAAATTATATGTACAGATTGACCAGACAGCTCCACCAAGCCTTCTCATTGTGTCGAGCCACTGACAGTATTGGTTTGTTATTGCTATTGAGCCTATTTCAATATAGAAACCAGTTCCTGAAAGGGAGTTCCCTCTACAATAAAAAAAAATCTAAAAGAAGGTCCACTGAGATGGTTCAGTGGCACCTGCTGCCAAGCCCAAGGACCTGGGTTTGATCCCAGGCCCCACATGGTAAAGGGAGAATAGCTCCCACTGTCCTCTGACCTCCATGAGCCCAACAAGACACAAGTGCTCTACACGCATGCACTAAAATGCAATAATGTTTCTGAAACATAAAATGTGTGGCATTGGCTTGGCAGGTGAACAGAAAAAGAAATTGATTTCAAGGCTGGAAAGATTATGGTCCAGGTGAAGCTTGATTAAAACCTGGACCAAGATGAAACACTAAAACTCAGCCAAATGACTTGAAGGTCCCAGAGGAGTGACAAGAAAAAGCTAGTGTGTGCGTGTGCGTGTGCGTGTGCGTGTGCGTGTGCGTGTGCGTGTGTGTGTGTGTAGCTGGTACTGGCCTTGCAGCAAGGTTGGGGGATTGTTTGTTCTTTTTTTAATTTTATTCTTTCAGCAAGGCTTTATAAGAGGTAAAATTAAGCAGGAATCAGCTGGACATGGTGTTGAATGCCTTTATCTCAGCACTGCAGAGGCAGAGGCAGGCAATCTCTGAGCACAAGGTCAGCCTGGGCTACATAGTAAGATCTGAGAGGAGAGGCAGGGGACATGAGTCTATTTGAAAATAAGCAAAGGAAAATAAAATTCAAAGTGTGAAGGAATGTGGAAGTAAAACAGCTCTACCAAGAAAAGAAGGTAGGCTCACAATCCCAGCACTCAGGAAGCTAAAGGTAGGAGGATCACCAAGAGTTCAAGGCCAGCCTGGGCTATACAAGACCATGGAGAGATGGTTCAGGAAGGAGGAGGAGGGGAGGAAGAGAGAGATTTTTAAAAATGATTCTAGCAGAAAAATTCAACTGAACGAATGAACTGGGCTCCCCGGACATGCCAGAATTGCAGTATGGATGCCCACGTGTGCCATTCCCAGCTCCTTGAAGACTGTACCAATAGGTTAACAGCAAGACAGACAGAACCAATGAAGAAAGAAAAAGATTAGGCAGCCCTGAAAACCTGGCAAGGAACTTTGATGCGGTACAGATGATCAAAAGCATATTGCATCTCTGAGGAGGTAACATTGCCATGGGAAGCTCACCCTGGCACGACAGTTTAGGAATGTTTCCTGTTGTTTGCTTCTGCTCCCAGAACCCTCAGACAGGTTGGTAGCTAGAGCCGGGCAGCCTACACACTGACAGCGATAGAACAGAAAGACTTTCCAGAGGATAGGGGACCCATCAGCACAGCATGACAAGGAGCAAAGACGACCCTCCCTAACCCAAGGGAAGAGAATTGGAACTCACTGAGGAAATTCCTGGCCTGGCCACCCCAGAATCTAGATTTCACACCCCAGGAGGATGGATTCTTCTGTAAGCCAGTGGATTGTCAGTGGGCATCCCTTTTGTAATTATCCTGCCTCTAGCCTGCTTTACACTAAACAAGGGCATGGTGGCACATGCCCATCTGAGTTCAAGGCCAGCCTGGTCTACTGAGTAAGTTCCAGGACAGTCAGGGCTACACAGAGAAACCCTGTCTGGAGGAGAAAAAAAAAGACAGGATGGATGGTAGATGGACAGATGGGGTTTTTAAGTCCAAAAGAGGGTTTAGGTTTCCCCTTCAGTGGGACTATGGCAAGGGTGAAGGGGTTCGTCTCTGCTGGAGAGGTGGCTAGGTGGTTAAGAGCACTGGCTTATCTCCCAGAGGACCTGGGTTTGATTCTCAGCACCTATATGGTGGCTCACAACTGTCTGTAACTTCAGTCCCAGGCAATCTGATTCCCTCATCTGGCCCCTGCAGGCATAGCATGCCCATAATGCTCACACAGACATGCAGGCAAAACACCCAAACACACAAAACAACTCCACTCACGAGTAAGAACACGTGGAAGCCACCACACCAGTGAGAAGACATTAGTAACCACATCTGCTTCTGCCAGAATGGCATGTGAAGACCAAGGTTACACTCCACCAGACAAATACTGTGGGGGTAAAAACCAACCATGAATGATACTGGCCCTTGGTTCAACATAATGTCAAAAAAAAAAAACCTTAGAAGAGTACCAGAAGCTAGCTCTCGCTCTCTCTCTCTCTTTCTCTCTCTCTCCCTCTTCCCCCCCCCCCAATATTTTCACAGGGTTCAATGGCTTATGATGAGGACAAGCCAGAAGATGAGGCCACACAGAGGCAGGCCACAGAGGACTGGCAGCCTTATGAACTAGAGGTGTCGAGGAAGAGGGAGTGGTCTCTGGAGGCTAACGGCATCTGCAGGCGTACCGAGCTCTTCTTTAAAGAGGACCCTCTCCACATGACCTCCCCGGTGTGTGGTTCTTAGGAAAGCCGTGTGAGGGAGACACAGCCAAGTGGAAGTGCCTGTGGACATGAAGAGGTCTTCTCCTGAGGTGGCCCCTCCTCGGTGGCAGGCATACATAGACCACTCTCCACCTCAAAGCAAGCCAGCCAGGGGACACTGCGCTTCACAAGTAGTTTCCCAAAGTCCCCCGTCTTCCAAGATTAAGAGCATGCCCTAACTCTGAAGAGCTTCTGCTCGTCATTTAGACTGACCTATCATCTGCCTTGCAGGCCATGAGGGAGATAAGAAAATGCCCCTGGCTCTCCCAAAGTCTTCCCTTAGCACCTTCCACCACCCCAAAGCCCACCTGCCTGCACAGAGGCCTTGCCTGCTCCAGTAATTCTGAGGCCCAGCTGAGTTTGGGTCAGAAATTGCCTAAGGAGACTGAGCCTCCCAATTGTAGGTACACTCAGCTCCGAGAGTCACTTCCAAAAGGAAAACCATCAGCCAAGAGTGTGAGAAGTGGGGCTGGGGACAAGGCTGAGGGTGAGTCCCACAGCTTGGGGCTGGGGACGAGCACTAGTCTGAAGCAGAGTGTCTGGTTTGGTGCTGCCCAGTCTGGCTGCCTGACCACAGGGAGCACAGCACAGGGAACCGGCTCAGATCACTTGCACATGGGATCCTGGTCTGGCTGGTGTGCAGTCTGTGAATGGAACACACACTCCTTTCTGTCCCAGTGCCACTGAAGGCAGCTAGACATGCTGAGTTTAACCTGGTATTTCTTCCCTGCTATGAACAGATAAGGGGGAGCTTTTTTTTTTTTCTTAAATATTGGTGACTCAGGAGCCAGTGGTCCCAAGATAACCCCAAGGTTAGGAAAACATTTTGGTCTAGTGGCCTTAAAGCCTCAGGCAGGGTACTTTGGACTCTTTTAAATTATACTTATTTTTGAATTATGTATAGAATTATGTACATGCCTACATGTACATCTCTGCATCCCATGGTGGTGCCTGCAAAGGCATGGGATCATATCTTAGTCAGTGTTCTATTGCTATGAGGACACCATGACCATGGCAACTCTTGTTTAACTGGGGCCAGCTTACAGTTTCGGAGGGTTAGTCATTATCCTCATGGTGGGGAGCATGGTGGCACACAGGCAGACATGCTACATCTGGATCTGTAGCCAGCAGGAAAAGAGAGCGCCACTAGGCCTGACTTGGGCACTTGAAACCTCAAAGCCCACTTCCGGTAATACACTTCTTCCACCTAGGCCACACCTACTCCAACAAAGTCAGACTTCTAATCCCTTTCAAATAGTGCCACTCTCTAATGACATTCAAACATATGATTCGGGGAGGGGGGGCATTTCTATTCAAACCACCACAGATCCCCTGGAACTAGAGTTGGTACTGACCATTGCGAGCCACCATGTAGGTGCTGGGTCCTGAACCAGGAATAATAAAGGCTTTTAACCACTAAGCTGGCTGGCCAACCTGGTGGGCGTTTAGTAAGTAAAAGGTGACAGGCTCTCCTTCTCTGAACCCTCAAGCCCTTCCAGAGATTTGGGTGAGACACTACCAGGTGCTTGGTAGTGGCCTTCACCACTCTAATAAGTGGAGGGGCACCCCAGAGTTCCCTGGCCATTTGGTCCTGCATTCTGCCTTGTCACTGACTTCCCGTGAAAACCCAACTTACCCATATTTGAAGAAATACCTAGAAAGTCTACAGAATAGTTAACAGAAATGAGTAGTTTTATCTGAAACTTGCACTCAGGACTGAACAGAGCCCTTGGGATGCAGTTTGCCTCTGAGGGATTTTCTGAAAATGGACTAAGAGCCAAATGCTAAGACCCACCCCAAGCATCCATCCATACCACACCAGCAGGAAGTCAGGACAGGCTGTGCATGAGACCCCCAAATGTACTGGAGTTAGGAGGCTCTCCATAGCCTCTCCAGACCCTTCCCAGGCAAAGCTGGGTGCCTACGACCAGAAGAGCCTCAGGGCTCTTATCCAGCTCAACATAAGTATTAGCCAATCTTCCCGTTTGCACATAATACCCCATTCTTCCTCAAGCAAAATAAATCATTCTTCTACAATGCTCCAGGACACCCTAGCTCTTTCTAGATTTTCTCCCTATATGCTTCTGGGGCATAACGGCACAGATTCCCACATCCTAACATGGTGTCTATCACATGGCAGATGTCTTAGATGTCTTACACTTCCACCACTGTTCACCATTGAGGGAAGTTGGGACAGGAACTCAAACAGGGCAGGAACCTGGAGGCAGGAGCTGATGCAGAGGCCATGGAGGAGTGCTGATAACTGGCTTTCTCCTCATGACCTGTTTAGCCTGCTTTCCTATAAAACCCAGGACCACCAGCCTAGGGGTGGTATCATCCACAATGGGCTGGGCCCTCTCCCCACAATCAGTAATTAAGAAGATGCCTGCCTACAGCCCATGGAGGTATTTGAGGTTCCCTCCTCTTAGATGACTCTAACTTGTGTCAAGTTGGCATAAAACCAGCCCCTTGTCAACTTGAAACACGAACACACCACTTTTCAGTTAGAACCTTTCCTGACTCGTTTGTTTGCTTGATTTGTTTTTTGTTTTCTTGGTTGGTTGGTTTTTCAAGACAGGATTTTTCTGTGTAGCCCTGGCCATCCTGAATATGCTGTGTAGACCAGGCTGGCTTCAAACTTAGAGATCTGCCTTCTCTACACCCCAAGTGCTGACATTAAAGGAGTGAGCCACCACCACCCAAACAAAATGACATGTTAATAAAACTATTGAAATACAAAACATAAATAACTTTAGAAGTCCCACAGTCTTCAGAAATTCAACCACTTTAAGAGCTCAGCCTCTGTAAAAGATCTAGTCTCTCTTAAATTCCAAAGTCTCTGTGAAACTCTAAACTCTTCAAAAGTTCAAAGTGTCTCAACTGTGGGCTCCAGCAAAATAAAAATAAATAAATAAATATTGTCTTATTTCAAGAGGGAATAACCAGGACTTGGTCACAACCTGAACAAAACCAAACCATCAGTGTAAATAACTCTGCACAATGTCTGGGATTCACTCACAGTCTTCTGGGGTCCAGAGGGCTTACCAGACACACTTGCCTCAGAGTCTCAGGTCAGCTCCACTCCGTAGCTGCTGCTGTCCTTAGCAACTGTCCCATGGCACTGAAGTCTCCAAAATGCTGGGGTCTCCAGCGGCAACGGGCTGCACTTTAACCTATGGCTTTTCCTGGTCTCTCATCATGGTGCCAAACCTCAACCCCGTGTGGCTGCTTCGGTCCTGGGACTTCCATGGCTGCACCTTCTCCAGGGGCCTCTCCTGGCCTCTCACAGTGCCAAGCCTCAGCTGCTCTCCACAAACCCTTCTTCATGCCTTCAAAGCCAGTACCACCTGGGAGACTCTTACTGGAGACCAAGTTCAGCTGCCAGCCCGAGGTACAACCTGGGCCGCCTTCGGAGCACAGTTTCTGTGTGCTGACCCTGAGGAAACACTTCCCAGAAGATTTCACCTGACTCCTGACTGATGCTGGTCTCTTCTAAATCACAGCTAATTTCTTGGCTCCAGCTGGCCAGCATCAATTTGCAGTAAAGCAAAGGTTTCACTTCAATGGTGCTGGTCTCTTCATCACCGACGACTGACTCTTCGGCTACAGCTGACTGAAACTAAAGATTCTCAACTCAAAGCGGCCAAGGGGCCTGGTGGGACTTCAGGGACTCCCGAGCTGCGCCCTGGGGAATCCATGCCTCCACTGTCCGCATCACCCTCAACATTCTTGTCTTCCAAGATCCCACAGAAGGCTCACCAAGCTCTGAACCTTTCATGGCTTTTCCAGCCCAAAGTTTCAAAGTCCTTCCACAATTCTCTCTAAATATACATAGTCAGGTCTGTCACAGCAATATCCCAAAATCCTGGTAGCAATTTGTCTTGTTTAGGGTTTCTATTGCTGTGATGAGACACCAAGACCCAAAGCCACCTGGGTAGGGAAGGGCTTATTAGACTTACACTGCCACATCACTGTTCATCACAGAAAGAAGTCAGGGCAAGAATCAAGCAGGACAGGAACCCCGAGGCAGGAGCTGATGCAGAGGCCACAGAGGATTACTGGCTTGCTCCCCATAGTTTACTGTCTGCTTTCTTATAGAACCCAGAACCACCTGCCCAGAGATGGCACCACCAAATGGGCTGTGTCCTTCCCCATTAATAACTAATTAAGAAAATTCCCTACAGGCTTGCCTACAGCCCAATCTTACCGCAGCATCTTCTCGAGTGAAGTTCCGTCCACTTAGATGACTCTAGTTTGTGTCACGTTGACATAAAACCAGCCAGCACAATAGGTAGGAGTAAACATTTGCTGTGTTGAGTCAAATAGTACCAAAGGTACCAGAACGGTGTCCACTCCTCACGCGGCCACCACCAACATTAAATGAGGCCTGACTGGGAAATGAGTTCCATTTTGTTGTCTATTTTTTCATCCCAGGTTCTGACACAATGCTACTTGTCACACTGGTGCATCTTTCTGGTGGCCTCTCTGCCCCTCTGCTCACCCCCAAGCTGCGACCCTGGAACAAATACCAGCGGACTCAGAGATGCAATCATGTCTTTATTCCATTAGTGACCGATAGGACAGCACCACAGCACAGCAGGGGCCCTGCCTGAGGACCCTGGGAAGGCAGGGAGGACAGAAAGAGCGGCCTCCAGCCCTGGGCTGTTCTCTCCAAGGTGTGGAGGAAGCTGTGCCTGCTGGTCTCGCCCAGCAGTCTCAGAGAAGCCACTGGGGAGGGCAGGAGGCTGGGCCAAAAGTCATACACCCCTCGTCAGCCCCATCCGCCCGGAAGCACCAGGGCTGCAGTGAGGAAGGTTCCAGGCACAGCCAAGGAAGGGTGACCCGCTAAGAAGAGCCTGCGTGTGTGGTGTGTGTGTGTGTACATGTGTGTACACGTGTGTGCTTGTGTGTATGGGGCAAGATGTCTATACTACTTAGCATATGAGATATAATTGCTAGGCCACAGGACCTGCCTGGGGACAAGAGAGACCAGGAACCAAGGCCTTTCGGAGCTCTGAAGCCTGAAAGGGGAGAGTGGCAGAGGCCACCCTCCCCACTACTTCCCTTCAGAGATGGTGGCAGCTCCTGTTGGAAGCAGGTTGTGGAACAGACACTGCCCTTGGGCCTGGGCACAGGGGCCACCTCTGGCCTGAGCCACATCACGTGTAGGCCATCTTGCTGCACACCCAGGGACGGGTCGTCAGGCACTCTGTTGACACCAGCCTGGTGGGCTCCACAAAGACGCACTCTCCCATACCCGAGATGGTGAATCTGTAGTAGAAAAGAGCAAGTGCTCCCATGTAGCCATCGTCACAGGTGCTCCCATGTAGCCCATCGTCACAGGTGCTCCCATGCAGCCCAAGTGGTCCTAAGGGCCCTTTGGCCTGTCCCTGCCTCAAGTATCTTCCAAGACAGACAGTGGTGCATCTTTCTAGCTTGGTCCTCCGCTGACCCAGCTCTGTGCTCCGGCCACTGGAACTGCTCCACACACCCACCCACCGATACTCCCTGCCTTCTGTGCCCTGTTTCTATCCTTCTAGGATCAGCTCTAAGGTGCCTAGTTCAGAGCCACCCTCTACCTATCTGATCTCTCCCAAAGCTCTGTTTGCACCAAGAGGCACCTTTCATCAACCCTCGAGGCTGTGTGTCCCTACCCGTCTCCAAAGCAGCCAGCTTCTAAACAGAGTGCAGGCTCTGTATCCTACTCGTGTAGGCACCCTGACAGCACACAGGGTCAGGAAACACAGGCTGAATTAAGCCATCCTCGCAGTGACTGACAGAACAACCCTAGTATAGTAATGGAGTCACACTGGAAGAAATGAGCTGCACAGCTTAGAGTTCATCAAAACACATGGCCCTGGGAGTGTTACACAGAAACCACACTGTTTACCCAGTCTGCTCCCTGGGAGCTGAGAGGGCGCTGACCCAAGAGCAAGGTCCCTGCCCAGGGGTCAGCCCTGGAGAAACCCTAGACTCCAGAACTCTCTGGAACACTAGCAGCAGAAAGTTTCAAGAAAGGTTCACCCACGGTCTAGCCTGAGAGAAAGAAAAAAACAGGGAGGGGCTAGGGAAGGGGGTGGTGCCCCAGCATTTCCCCAGCTTTTCCCAGCAGGAAAAGCGACCTACTGGAAGGGAAGCCGGCTGACACTAGCCTTGATGGACCACATCCCTCACCAGCCCTGCGCCAGGGCCCTTCTTACCAGCTCCTGCCTTGGGGATACGCCTCCCATCACCAGCAAGTTGGCAGCTGCGCTCCTTCCGAGCTGGCACACTAGGGCACACTGGTCCCTAGAGTCGGACTAGAAGCTGAAGTTCCCCAGAAGTGACCTGCCTGTCCCTAAGCCTACCCAGCCATCCCATACATCTACACTACCACCATCCCCGCTGCCTAAGACCATGGCCACATCACTTGGGCAATTACAGACACGGTACCACAATGCACCCAACAGCGCACTGCACCAGAAGATGCTATCACAGTAGGCAGTTGGCAACTGTGGGCAACCAGTGGGCAACTGTGTTCAGAGCTCCTGTCTTCCATAGCACAGTACATTCAGAGATCACTACCTACAGAAGCCACACCTCCCATCATCCCTTGCAACAAGATATGGACACGTGACTAAGTTCTGGCCAATAGGAGTGGCATAGATGGGGTAGTCACCGATAGAGGGCGTCTGCGCCTTTAGCTGTGAAGCTCTGTGTACAGCCAGGCCACCGAACCAGACTGGACTTAGAGGAAAAGGAAGCCCCAGAACCCTACTTGCCCCTAGAGACCTGGTATCTCTAGCTAGCACAAAGCCACATGTCTTTCTCTCTGAGAGCTGCCTCTAGGGCTTACACCTTCCCCATCTAAGCTCATCTCCCAGAAAATGGAGCCTCAGCTCACGTGTCTGGGTCAAACGGATCCCCATTGACCCAGTGGAAGTCGTCCCCAACTCTGCGCAGGCCGATCCAGGGCTCCCTCCGGGTGAACTTGAACATAAATTCCTGCAAAGGGAAAGAGAAAAACCCGGGCATGGAGTGCAGTTTTGCCACTGAAGTGTGGCCCTAGCCAAGGCTTAGACTAAGAGGTACCGGTAGGTACCGAGAGGATATGTCACTTAGGATAAGGATCCTGGACCATCACGCTGCTGGAGCGACACTGGAACAGCTTCCCAAGCCTGCCACGGATATCCACAACAACCTGAAAAGGGTCCCATACCCCAGCTTGCCCTGGCTAAGAAGCTGGGAGTTCAGGGGTGGCCCGCTCGATATGTTAGAGTCCTGGCCAAATCTCACCCCTGGTAGGTTATCCCACATGTATTTCTGGAACTTTCTCAAAAAGTGACACAGAAATACTGTGCTTCACAGACTAACAGAAGTTAATTTCTTAGAAACATGCAGCAGTGTGTCTGAGTCCAAAATGACCAAGAGACTGGGGGATTCTGTCTCTTTAACCTTTCTGTTGGCAAAACAGCTGGATGTATTAACTGAGAGATGGCAGCTTGGTTTCAATGGGAGGAAATGAGGAGGCTTTTTACGTTGTACAAGTGTGTTCAAAACCTCGAATTCACCCTCTTGATACTGAGTTAGCTCAGCCAACCAGTCTCGGATGGAGGTGGGAGGAGGGAGCGTCCAGTGTTCAGACCCAGGGGATTCATCGGATACCCATGGCTGTGAGGTGGCTGAGTGACTGGAGACAGGCACACAGGGGGTTATTCTACTTGGGTGTGCATGTCCCATTAGAGTCGCCATGGGCCTGAGGGTCCCCACTTCTGACCATGTGCTCACCAGTTCTTTCTGGCTTTGGATCACAGCCAGCGCCGCCTCGTGGGTATGGCAGTACTGCCTTCCTGTATTCCAGTCTCTAGGCTCCTCCGAGAAGTAGTAGCATTTCCTTCCATAGAGCAGCCAGTCCTCTGGGCAGGGCGTCTCACACTTGATGCAGCCTTTGGAAGCTTGAGGAGGGGGGAGGGGCTGAGGTCCGCGAGTGTGCCTGACCACCGCCATGTTTCCAGCACGCCCTGAATCCTCTTCCCACAGCTCCCTCCATCCCTCTGGACCTCAATGCCCTTCAGAGACACTGCTGATGTCTCTGTGCCTCAGGGAGGGCTCCAGCTGAAATGGGCAAGAAGAGGGACCCCGAGGAAGCTGGCCAGTGAGTCACCACGGGAGGACAGTACAGGGGCAAACACAAGGTAAGATGCCTCCTAACCCTAGTTTCAGGTCCTAGAAACTCAAACCAGGAACGGACCTGAAAGCCACATCTCAGCAGCCAGGGTAGGATCTGACAGAACAGTGTGCCACTCCCACAACCAGGCTCACTCACTGGCTAGCTCCACAACCCTGCTTATCACTGAACTTCTGGAAAATTCCTTTTAAGATTTGAGTCCTGAGCCAGGGAGATAGCTCAGAGAGTAAAGACACCCCAAGCCTGACAACCTGAACTGCATCCCTGGAACCCACAAAGTGAAGAAGAAACTCCTGCAAACTGTCCCCTGAATTCTATACCGGTGACCCCACCACTAAATATAAATGTGTGGATGTGTGTGTGTGTGTGTGTGGTATGTATGTGGATGTGTGTAAATGTCTGTGTGCATGTGTGTGTATATGTGTATGTGTGCATGTGGGTGTATGTGTGTGTATATGTGTGTGGTGTATGTGTGTAAATGTGTGTATATGTGTGTATGTGTGTATGTGTGTAGTATGTATGTGTATGTGTGTAAATGTCTGTGTGTATGTGTGTGTATGTGTGTGTGTGTGCATGTGGGTGTATGTGTGTGTATATGTGTGTGGTGTATGTGTGTAAATGTGTGTATATGTGTGTATGTGTGTAAATGTGTGTATATGTGTGGCGTGTGCATGTGTGTGTGCGTGTACGTGTGTTTTAATTGCGGGATGAAGAGACGGCCGGAGGTTGAGAGTGCTTGCTGTTCTTCCAAACACTCTGGGTTCAGCTCCCGCACTTACACGGCAGCTCACACCTGTCTACCACTCCAGTTCTAGGAATCCCCATGCCACCTTCAGCTACCTACTCCCGCTCCAACTGCTTCCTAAAGACTGAAGAGCCTGGAGAAATGATGGCTCAGCGGTTAAAAGCCCAGGCTGCTCCTGCTGAGAACCTGAGTCGGTTCCCAGCTCCCACATCAGCACATAAAATAATAAAAATGTAAAAATCCTTAAAGGTTGAGGCCAGGAGGGTGTGGGTGTGGTTTAGTTGATAGGTGCTTGCCTAGCATGCACGGGCCCTGAGTCCTATCCCCAGCATTCCATAAGCCAGTGTGGGGGGACACAGTAGATAGACCTTACGTGGCACACAGAACACCTTAATCTCAGCACTGGGAGGTAAAAGCAGTCAAACCAGGAGTTCAGGGTCAGGCTCAACAACAACACAGGGAACTCAAGGCCAAACATGAGCTACATCAGAGCCTGTCCCAAAAAACAAAACCAAAAGCATAAGAAACAAAAAACCCTGCCATCACTTCTACAAACCCCACAGAGACCAAGACACAGTTCCAGAAGTCTCTCAAAGTCAGTCAAATCCCCGTTCGGAGCCTCCTCTGTCCGCTTGCCTGTGGAGTCCAGTACCAGACAGCCCTCCATGCTTATAAGCCTTTCCCCCTTGGCATAAGGGTGACTTTGAGCTGAATACAGCTGAGAATCCACCACTGTAGGGGAAGCTCCCTTTCCCTCCACCCGTTCCCTAACCCACCAACAGCACTCGGTCTATGCTCTTACATGTAGCAAGGCTCAATAAGTGTTAGTTGAATAAAGGTGACATTTAAAGTCTCATATCTCCAAATTATCACCTCCAAGACGCACTGCCTGCCTGATGTAGCCTGCTCCTCATGCCTATAGCATTTACGAATGAACTCCTGGGTACCTCTGCTTCCTATGTGGACGGTGCAGGGGGTGTGCACAGTCCACGTGGGACTATATTGTTTTAGACAACAACTATAGTATTAACCTGCCTCTCAATTTCTAATTTACTGTCCCCCCACACACACACCCAAATTCCTGATATGTGGGGGAATTTACCTAGTTAGTCACCCAGGGATAGGTGTGCAGAACACTGCTGACACATTCTGACACTCACCCAGGATGCTCATCACCACCAGAATGGCGAACAGAAGGACTGCAATGGCTCCCAGCAGAAGTCGTGTGGTAGTATCTAAGGAGAAGACAAACAGGTCAGTATCGGCAGCAGCCTGTTGTCACGCCCTAACAGCAAGAGCCTTACGGTGGTGACGTGGAAACATGGGGGTTCTCTGGAGAGTCGGTTGGATGGTGTTTTGCTGGGGCAAACGTGAAAGAATGTTTTGTTAAAGTGGACACAGGTGTGAAAGGCTAAGGCGGACTCATGAAGGAACGTTTCTCTGAAGCAGACACAGGCGAGAGGATGTTCTGCTGAAGCAAGCACGTGAAAGACACGTGATGAAGGATTCTTTGCTAATGACACGCATGTAGTGGCCTGCCTTACATTGCCTTACATTGAGCAGCACTTGTCAGGACACCATAGAGAAAAATGAACCAAAAAACTTCTGGTGGTGTGCTGCAGTTTGTTGCTGCTTCAAAAGACTCCGACCGATTGGATGCATGTGCTGAGGCGAGACACGTGAGGACACGTGATGTCTGGAAGGTTTAAGCAGGACTCAGTGGAGTGACGGAGACAGAGCTTGGCTTGCTGGTACAGCTAGCTGTGTGACTCCTTTGGGTCTCACATCTTCGTTGATCCTCGCTTCCCTGAGAGAGGCACAGGTGAGAACGTCTCCTCAAGTTCCTGTTGGCCCCTCCTGCTGACTGGAGCAGAGGCTGAGGCCTGGCTGTCTCTGCTAGGTCACATCACCACTGTTGCTGACTGGACTCTACCGAACTGGACTGCTGGTGCACTCATGAGGTGTTTGCGAGTGGATCGAGCTGCTGCTGCTGACCTGTGAACTGAACTGCTGATTTCCAGACAACACAGACAGAAGTTTCTCCAAAGAACCTTTCTAAACAGGTCCACTCCCCCTCCCCGTAACATTTCCCACTACCTCTGGTGGGTGGTGGGCCACAAGGGCGGTTAAAGTGTTTAAGAACCATCATTAAAAATAGGCTTTGAAAAAAGTTAGAGGGTGGAGCCAGCCCTCAGGGTGACTGTGATGGTGCCTAGATTTGAGAACCATGCTTCTGGACCATGGCCCCAGGTCTGTCATCCCTCCTGCCCCCAGTCTTCTTCCATGGCAGTCACAGCTTTCTGACCTAGATGTTCCTTTGCCCTGTGACAGGGTTTCTGCTCCCTGGGCCTCCTCATCCATGCAGACCTCCTGGCACCCTGCCCACACCTCCAGGCTCTCCTTATCTACTTTTATTCCCACTTAATATTTTTATCTTTTTTTCTTCATTTTATTGAGACAGGGTTTCTCTATGGAGTCCTGGCTGTCCTAGAACTTACCCTGTGGACCAGGCTGGCCTTGAACTCATAAGAATCTGCCTTCCTCTGCCATCCAAGGATTGGGATTAAAGATGTGTGCCACCACTGCCTGACCTAACTTTTTTTCTATTTTAATAAAGGAAGCCTTTTAGAACTAAGACATAGGGTCTTCCTTTTAAGATTTGTATTGTGATATGTAGATTTGATTGCAGTATGTATCTTGTGAGAATACATATAACATGTTATTAAATTTGCCATTTTAACCATTTTAAGTGCTCAATGAATAGCACTACATCGCCAGGCTTTCCCCATTGTCTGTTTGCAAAACCTTCACCTCTGTAAGCAAAGGCTCTGCACCCACTAAACAGTAACTCCCCTGCCCACGTCCTAGCCACCATCACTCTGCTCTGTCCCTATTCATTTGTCTGTCCTGCTGATGTCACGAAGGAATCTACATTTGTTCTTCGGTATCAGGCCCATTTCACTTAGCATGTTTTCAAGACCCATCCATGCTGTGGCACGTAACAGGACCTCGCTCCTCTTTGTGGTTCATTATTTCAGTATATGGTCTATCCACTTGTGACAGTTAACATGACACACTCTAAATCCCCTGGGGGAGTGTTTCAGTGAGGGATTGTCCCGATCAGGTTGGCCATGTCTGTGGGGGAATTGCCTTGGCTGTGTGCATTATTGTAAGAAGAACCATTGCCCTGTGGGTGGCGCTCTTCCCTGGTGTGGGCTCTGCTTCAATCATACAGGGGTAGAGAACACAGGCTGAGCAATAATCATGCGTGCATTATTTCTCTCTGCCCTTGATCGTAGATGGAACCAGCTGCTTCAAGCTCTGGCCTTGACTTCCCTGATACAATGCACTAGTACCTGAGCTGTGAGCTAAAACAGACCTTTTTCACTAGGAGTTATGGCAGATTGTGTCTGTCTGTCTGTCTGTCTGTCTTGGTGTGCATGTGTGTGTGTGTGTGTGTGCATGTGTGTATGTGTGTGTGCATGTGTGCATGTGTGTGCGTGTGTGTGCATGTGTGTGTAGTAACTGCAGAGGCCAGAAGAGGGTGAATAACATATATGGTGGGCAAATCTGTTGGACCCCTGGTTTCCAGTTCTTTGAGAGTACACGCCTAGGAGCAGAACTGCTGTGTAGTACTTCTGTGTAGCTTTTTGAGGAATTGTCAAACTGTTTGCCACAGTGATTATAACATTTTACGTTTCTATCAGCAACACTGCCAGAGTCCAGTTTCCCCACATGCAAGCACCCGCTGTTTTCTGTTTTCTCATTATTGTCTAGTTATTGTTACCGTTATCTATAACGTGCTTGGCGTTATGGATGCCTCATCTAAAATTTTTGGCTTGGCATTTTCTACTGTCTTGACCATTCAGTGTTTAGATACATTGGTGGGCCTCACATTGGTGCTTATGAATTCAGCATATGGCTATTGGGAGGAAATTACATTGGATCCAAAGCAATTGTCTCGAAGATGTGGCATCTGGACCCTTCTTACTTGCTCTAGTCTGACTGGTTGCCAGCTGCCACCCTGACTGGAGTCTCCCTGAACCAGTGGCCTGAGAGTTTCTCTGCCCTAATCCTATGTTGGTTTCTTCCCCTCCTCCTCCTCCTCCTCCTCCTCCTCCTCCTCCTCCTCCTCCTCCTCCTCCTCCTCCTCTTCCTCCTCCTTCCTCTTCCTCCTCCTTCTTCCTCTTCCTCTCCCATGTCTGCTCTTTTGATAAAGCATATACCTTAGTGACTGCCCACAGAGGAAGTACAACAGGGGCAGAGAGATGACTTGGTTGTGAAGGGTGTGAATTGTTCTTACAGAAAACTTGAATTCAGTTTCAGCACCTATGTCAGTCCACCAGTAACTCCAGATCCAGATGCAACTCCCTCTTCTGGCCTCTGCAGGTACTGCATGTGCACTCTTGAGTGCTTGTGTGTGTGCGTGTGCGTGTGCGTGTGCGTGTGCGTGTGCGTGTGTGTGTGTGTGTGTGTGTGTGTGTGTGTGTGTGTGTCTGCCATAAGTCCAAACAAATTTTATTAATCCCCATGGTGAATAGTACCCTGGGCTAAGTATTACAGTTTGGGCTATAGTATTATAGTTTCTTCAAAACTTTGAAAGACCTAGCTCTCTGTCCTCACCATGAGACATTTTATTTCAGCCTCTTAATTTGCTTCTACCCAAGAATTCTATCTTGCATGTCACATAGTTGTTGATCATAGATATTTCTATCTGCTCTAGCAGGCAATTGATAGACCCCTTCAACCTGGACATGCATGTCCTTCAGTGCCAGAAAGAAAAATTAATTATATTATTGATGATTTCTTCTCTTTCATTCTCTGATTTCCTTCTGACAGGCAAAGTCTTCAAATGTTTGAAATCTTGGATTGGTCTTCCTCTTTCTTTTTTTTCCCTCCTTTTCTTCCTCCTCCTCCCCCTCCCCTTCATGTCTCTTTCCATCTCCCTGGGAAGATTTCTTCAACTCCATTCTCTCACCTTCTATCAGGATTCTCTTTTCTGTAAGATCATTTAAGGTGTCTGGGGTTCGCTCCAGCTGGGCCATGGCTGTCCTCTCTTACAGCAACCTGCTCTTGTTTTAATGATGCCATACTTTCCTGAGGATACTACAGAGAGTTATTTGACAAGAGGAGAGGTGGGAAGAATGTCCATCCCTCCCCTACAGAGTCTGAGCTTCTTTCGAATCACTTATTCTGATTCCTGAAGGTGCTTGTATTGTTCATGCTAAGGCAGGGGGACTAGAGAGTTCACTGGAGCCTCTGAGTCCACTGTGGGAACACAGCAGGGGTCAACACTAAGCTCCTCTGAGGTCTATGCTGGGTTCCTCTAGAGGCTTTCCCTGGGCTGTTCAGGGATCTGTGCTGTGTTCCTCCACACTCTACACTGGGCTGTATCAGGGTCCAACAGTACTTTCCTCCAGGGGTTTATGCTTGTCTCTTCCAGAAATCTACAGTGGGCTCCACCAACGGGGTCTACACTAGGATCTTCCAGGGGGCTACAATGTATTCAGCTTGAGACCTATTCTGGGATCCACCGGGATTTACACTGTATTCCTCCTACAAGGCTTCTCCAAGGGTCTACACGAAGCTCCTCCAGGAATTGATACGAGATTCCATTAGGGGCCTATGTTGGGCTCCATCAGGGGTCTACACTGGGTTTCTCCAGAAGACTATGCTGGGTTCCTCTCAGTGCTAAGTTACATCTCAGGGGGGGGGTCTATGCTGAGTTCTTCTAGGGGTCTATGCTAAGGTTCTCCACTGGGGTTCTTTAGGGATCTACGCTGGAGTCTGCACTGGATTCCGTGAGGGGTCTACACTGGTTTCCTGTAGGGTCCAACTTGAGCTACAGCCAGAAACTATGCCTGTGTGCACTGGGAGTCTGGGTGGGTGGCTTTAGACAGTGTGAGAGCAGAGGCTCCTGAGACCAGGACTGCTTTGCTGTCCTCAGAGCAGACTCAGCACAGTCTGTGGCTCCTGGAACTACACAGTGCTACAGTGGAGAGCACAGGGCTGCGCATGCCTCCTCCTCCTCTTTCAGACCTACGCACCGAGGACGTAGCGAGGACGTGCCGTGTGTGTTACATACTGAGATGAGGACACAGCATCTGAAACCACATCCCAGGCTTCATTTGCAGCCTCTGCCCCATATGTGTGGACACATATCGACGCTACCGAGCATCTATTCTGTTCCACGTTCTTTATCTCAGAATAAACCCCGCAGGTTTTTATGAGATACCAGCGTCCACAAGGCCTTCCCTAGCTGTGGGTCCATATCTGCACATTCAACCAACTCCAGATTGAGATAAGAAAAACGTGCATCAGGACTGAGCCCGGACAGACCTTCATGCCATGTTGCTCTTCCTGCAGCAGTACAGATGCCAACTAAGGAACGCTTACATTATGTTTGATATTATAGTGAATCTGGAGGCCTTTAAAGCATATAAGATGTCAGCAAATTCTATGCAAATATGCCATTTGGACTCAAGCACTTGAGTATTCTTGGATTTGGGGGTCTGATGAAGGTTCCGGGTACTGGCGCCCTGTGGCTACTGAGGCAGGAGTTCTGTGTCCGACATGGTGAGTTCTATGCACCACCACCATGACCACTAGCCTTAAGCTCCTTTGTATTAGAACTGTCCCGAGTTCCTTTGGGTTCCTAAAGTGGGACTCGGCCATTGCTTGGCACAGTTCAGACTGAAATTTGAAATACTACACTGAATGCAGTATCCTCAGATAGCCTTACAGTTCATTTGGGTTGTAGGAACTCAGTAGAAAAGGAGGGTATGTACATGTCTACCCACTGTCACCACGCCGAAGAGCCTCCTCTCTCCTTCGTGGGGATGCTTCCTCTCGGCACAGCAGTGTGGACAGAAGGACATTCTGGGACTCGGACACTGTTCACTGTCTGCCTCTTGGAGGCCTGGGGATAGGCAGTTGGAGTCAGTGTGGCGCTGTGTGCCAAGATCTCATAACTAAGTGCCATCACCTGGGTGAAGTTCAAACGTGTTAGCCAAACCATGATGCCTTTGACGCCTCAGGGAAGCCTTGCTTGAGTCATCCTAGCCTCTGGTGCTTTGCTGAAAGCCCATGGCTCATGACTTTATCACTTCATCCTCACTCATTCTTAGCATACGGCCTTCTAGGCTCTAGCTGTGTTTGTCTAAGGATACCAGTTCATACTGGATCGGGGCCCACTGATTCCATTCTGGCTTCCTCTTAATTAATCATGCCAGCCAGAACTACAGTTCTACCTGAGGTTCTAGGAGTTAGGTATCACCAGGGCTCTTGTGCTGTGAATATAGCTCAACTTCTCACAAGCATCTAACTGGGTAATCATCCCACTGTGCAGTGGCCCACCTACATAATCTAGGGTTTACGGGGGCAGGTTATCTGGGCTTCTAAATGCATTAGTATTAGAAAGAAGACTGGAAAACATTGACTCTTCATACCAGATAGATCCCCCCTCTACCCACGTCCTAAAAAAGACCCATAGCTGACATCTAAACCATCTGAGACACAGCCTGCCCAGTGTAATCCTGCCTATTTAAAAAATGCTCAGATGTGGAGCTTGGTAATTTTTTAAATTTTAGGTAGCTTTTGCCAAATGCATGAGTGTGGTTTTGATCAGGAAGTTGTGGGTTTGTGCCTAATAAAAAAAACTTTCAACATTAAAAATTCAGAATTGGTGACCACTGAGGAATCTATATAGCCTGAGGTAAGCAGAGTCACTCTGTCCCCTCTCTTACCCAGAACACTGTGTCCCACTCTCAGTTCCAAAGCTAGAAATAGCCCTATCTTGAATCACCTTCAGGGTTTTCAGACCCCAGCAGGGCACTCTGGGTCAGTTTTATCAGCCTTCACTGAGTGGAAGGACAGATCACAGCCTTCCCCAGGCCAACCTGTCTGATTTCTGTTTACAATGCTAACTGTTCACTGAGGATGGCCCTCTGGACCCCAGCCGTCTGACTGATACTCTCCAATCTGCTCAAGCTGTGAGGAGGGAGGGGCTGCCCCTCCAGAGCATGGCAGACTCCTCTGAGAGGGCAAGAGAGGAGAGCTGTGTACTCAGAAAGTGCAACTAGAGTCTCTCCAGTTAGCCCCTCTGAGCCCAGTGTCCTTGGTCACACAGGAAGAGAGACAAGCTTTTCCTAGCAGAGGACCTGGTAGCAAATCTCTTGGCGGTTTCATGTGTTAGTGGCCAGCGTGTCCTTGAGTGAGACATTCAATGCCCTCACCCTCCACATCCTCTCCAGGGCTGATCCACTCATCAAGGATGGCAAGGAGAGTCAAAGTGTAACCAAAGCTCACAGCCTGACCCATAGGTGGGTCTCAGCTGCATGGGGCAAGGATGAAGGGGCAGGTACCTCTGGGGCTCAGCTATATCATTTCAGAAGCTTCTCCAGCTTTCTGTCAAGATGGGGCCAGACTAAACAAGGCTACAAGCCCACTGGGTCCCCAGGACCACCCACAGAGTATTATGAAGTGAGGGGCAACCTCAACCCAAAGGACTCTATCGGAGTAGCTGGTCCTCCCTGTTCCCTGGACTCTTCAGCCAGGCTCTCAAGTTCTATGTTCAGGGAGCTGGGAAAGGAGCCACCACAACCGAACCTACCCTCCAGATCTTTCTCTGTGAGGTGGAAATCATGACGTGATTCATAGACAAGAAAACTGGAGCTTAAATAAGTGAAGCCTACCAGCTGGGATGGTAGCGCACATTCCCCATCTCTTTGCACCTCCCCAGGCTGATTCTACACCTGTTCTAGGATCTCTGTGCAGCCTGGATATGCCCAGGGCCTAAGATGGTGTCTTAGCACCATAGAAAGAACGAGCCAGCTCAAAGGTCCCATACAGTGGCAGCCACTGGTGAGAACAAGTCCCAACCCCTGGGCTCTCCTCTTTGGATGGAAGTAGGGGACCAAAAGAACTGAAAAGTCGTATAGAACAGTCAGCAGACCAAGACACCAAACACCCAAGAGCCATGGTGGTGGGGGTTGGGGGAGGGGTGTGCTCTTATGTGCACCAAAGACCAAAAGAGGAACAATGGTGATATCAGTAGGGAGCAAAACCAGATGGCACAAGGCTGGACTACAAGAAGATGCCAAGTATGGTGGTGTGCTAGGCCACCACGGAGAGCTTCTTGCTTTCCTCCATCCCAGTGTGTGCCCTCTTCTTCAGCATATGGGCAGGGTCAGCCAGCCACACTTCCCTGGGATAGCCCTGCCCAGTGGGCTTAAGGGTAAAGGTTAATAGAGCTGACCCTCTAAATACTTACCAAAACATGAAGATGTACAGACTAGGAGGAGTGACATAAGAAACACCATTGGTAGGAGGTAAGCTTAGGTCACAGGGAAAACCCAACCACCAACCAGAAACACACATCCCAGAAGGGTGGGTTGGCCTTTATCCCACCCTAGCTTCTGGTGGTCCTTTGTAAAAGGAGAACTGTGTCTTTACCTCCATGGTTCCTAATCACTATTAGGTTTCATTAGAGTCTGCACAGCCCTCCACAGACAGAGCCGGGCCCTGGCACACAGACTTCAGCCAAAGGTCCTACACGTTCTGCTGTCCCATCACCTATCTGGGCACAGGTGGCCTTGACCCTTCTAGACCACCACCCACCTTCCTGACTGACCAGCCTCCCCATGCAGATCTGCTGGCTTAACCCTCAACTTCAAACAAACAAAACAACAAAAAGCAACAAACTTCTGTGGTCCCTCAGATCTCTCTCTCTCTCTCTCTCTCTCTCTCTCTCTCTCTCTCTCTCCCTCCCTCCCTCCCTCCCTCCCTCCCTCCATTCCTCTTTTCTCATGCCCTCATCAGCACCCAGCACCCTAGGGTTCAATTAACCACAGGAACTGGCTAATTCCAGCCGCCTCCTGTTGTTCCTTGACCTGGTGCACTCTCTCCTGTCTGTTCCACGCCCCCTACTCTCACCTACTCTGAGATGCCCTCCTCTGCCTCTGCCTCTGCCTCTAGTTAATACTACCCAGTTCCTACTAGGTAGGAACGTGAGAAGTATACCTGGAAGCTGACCCTCCCTGTGTCTATCTCCAGAGCACCACTCACCGGACACCAACCCAAATTTCCTAAAAGAGCTTGTGAACTGAATGAAATCCCTTCCCCCACTGTCTTCTAGATAGCCTGAGGTCACTCTCTGAGCCAGTATAACAAGAAGGAATCGGTGGCACCCCAACATCTTTAGGAAGGTCCTACCCATCACCAGCAGTGCGGCCCTCCCACTCCCACAGGGTGCAGGCACCACCTCGGGGAATCAAAGCTTTTGCTTTTATGAAGCCCTAAATGTTTCTCTACTAGAGATTCAGGCCACTACGCAGGTGCTTCACGTCGGACCCAACTAAGGTTTGGAGCATGAAGCTCCAAGGTCAAAGAGGGATTTGGCAGCAAAGATTTGTCAAAGCAGTGACCAGAGGTGGTCTCCAGGGGCCCCTTCCCCCTACTATAGTGACATCTGCCTGCCCTGATACGAATGAATCCTCCAGATCGCCCCTCTGCGAGCTGTCAAGGTGACTGGCTACTTCCTGGGTCCTGAGTCGGGGGCCGGGAGATTGAAGGCTGCGCGCTTACCCTCCAAGGCTGCCTTCCAACTGGTGCTGCCCTCGTAGCCCGACCCCGATCGCCTCAGCAGCCCCTCTGGGCCACGGGCCTCTGCCTCGGCTGGAGAGCGCGGCCTGGGCGCAGCGGGCGCGGGGCGAGCGGCAGGGGGCGGCGGGCGGGCGCGCGCGGGGGGCTCCCGGGCCGGCTCCATGCCGCGACGCGCTCGCGCTCCTGCACCCGGCAGCGGAGCCCGGCCCCACGCGCACTCGGCGCTGCGCGCGCCCCGCGGGTCCCCCAGGCCGGCTAGGTGCTCCGGGGCCGCGGCGTCCGCAGGCCGGGGCTGAGCCCGGCTCCCCGCGCCGGAGACGCTCCGGTCCTCGCCGTGCGCGCCGCAGCCTGCGCGCCGAGCCCCGCGCGGGGGAGGAGCTGGGGCTGCGAGGGAGCCGCGACCGCGGGCGGGGTTGCGGGGAGGGAGGACAGCCCAGGTCACCAGCCCCGCCACCCGCTCCCACGCATCAGGAGGCCAGGACAGCTGTGAGCCAAGGCGCTCCTCCTCCCGGGTCTGCTTCTGAGCATCTTCTAAAGTGGGGGGAGTTTCCCTAGAAAAGGCCCTGGGAAGGCTGCTCCTGGGGTGCCCTGGAGACAGAGAAGATGGGTGGGGCTGGGACTTTCCCCTCAGATTCTTAGCAGCTAAGAGAAACATTCCACATCGTTGAAGCCACGGTCTAAGGGGACAGGACTGGGCAGTGCTGCACCAGAGAGCCATACTGACCATCTATTACGGTCCAGGGACTTTTCTCCACATTTTTGGTTTGCGTGTGAATGTTCACGTTTGCGCATAAAAGCCGGAGGTCTTCATTGGGCTTATTCACTCTCTACTTTTTTCTTTTTTAAATCTAGAATCTCACTATACAGCCCTCGCTATGTAGACCTGGATGGCCTCTGACTCATTGCCTGCCTCTGCCCCTCAAGTGGTGAGATTAAAGTCATACACCACCACACTTGATACCATTTGGCTGTGGGCAGATTCCCTCACTGAACCTGGGACCCACCAATTCAGCTAAAGTGAGCCGGCCAACTAAAAGAGCTTGTGAATTGAATGGATAGGTCTGTCTCTGCCGCCCACTGCTGGGTTTAGACAGCAGCCCAACTTTTATATGGGCGCCGGGGATCTGAACTTAGTCCTTAGGCCTGTGCCACAAGAACTTTACCTACTGAGTCATTCCCTCTGCCTCTCTTCTGGGATTTTTGAGACTTAATCTCACTTATAACTCTGGCTGGCCTGGAGCAACTGTCCCCCTGCCTTTTCCTCCCAAGTGCTGGGATTACAATCATGTGTCATCAGAACCTAGCTAAACTGCAGGAACTTGTCAAAGAGTAGCTGACACCCTTCCCAGAGAGTTGAGAATGGACTTAAGGAAGCCCAGGGCACAGCTGGGTATGGGAACCTAAGCCAGTCTCCAACTGCTTGGGTCACGAAGCAGGAGAATTGAGAGTTCGAGGTCAGCCTGTGTGGGCTACATAGACTGAGGCCAAACTGAAATGTATAGCAAGGTCCTGTCTCCAGAAATAACCAATCAAAAAGTCCAAGGGCGTTTCTGTAGCAGCCATGGCAGATATGTGGTTGTCATGGAGATGACATCTCATTGATTAGATGTCCTCTGTGACCTTTCCTAACCTCTACTCTGATCTCTGGGGATCTACCATAGCCTCAGCCTCCACCATGGGCATTCTCAGTGCACGCTCCCCCATCGCACCACCGTGTGTGTGTGTGTGTGTGTGTGTGTGTGTGTGTGTGTGTGTGTGTATGAGATGTGAGCTCTCAGCCACTGCTCCAGCACCACGCCTGCCTGCCTGCTGCCATGCTCTCTGCCATTATGGCCCTGGATTCTAACCCCCTGGAATTGTAAGATCCCTAGAAACTCTTTCTTCTATACGTTGTGTTGGTCATGATGTGTCTTCACAGCAATAGAAAAGTAAGACACCTAGTATGCACAAAGCCCTGGATTCTATCCCTGACACCTTATTAACTGAGTGTTATTCAAGGTTATCCTTGATATCATAGTAAGTTCAAAGGCAGTCAGAGCTAAGGACCCTGTGTGGGTGATGATGGTGATGGTGGCGGTAATGGTGGTGGTGGAGGTGGTGGTGGTGGAGGTGGTGGTGGTGGAGGTGGTGGTGGAGGTGGTGGTGGAGGAGGTGGTGGTGATGCAGTGTTGTGTTAGGAGGAGGAGAGTGAATGTCAGGCACAGGAGCCATTGCCTCTTAAGCCTCCTGTATTAAGACTGGCCATTTTCTCTGCTTTACCTCTGAGAACATTCTCTACCTCTCTAGAGAAGTACCTAAATGGAATACCAACCTCAAAGCTGCAAACCTCATCATATTGGTACAGGAACACCAAAGACAGCAGAGCAGGTTAGGCAATGACCACAATTATAGGAGAGTTAACTTTGGAGTCACGCACAAGGCTGCTTTGGAGCAGACGGTCAGCAAGAAAGCTCTTGCTGTGAATAGCTGAGCTAGGACAAGGACCGAGTAGCTCAACTGCAGCAGGGGGCTGACCTGCAGACTTCAGGGTCTGATCCAAGACAAGGACCCAGCCTTTGGAATCTTCTGAACCCCTAATGGATCCCTTCATCCCAATGCCTTTTGGGGACCACTGCCCCAAAATGGCTTGATCTCAAATCAACTGCTCTGCGGTACCCAAACTCAGACAAGGGTGTTCAGACAAGGCCTCAGCCAGTGAGTGATTGCCAAGATCACAGAGGAGACCTTGTGATGGCCACAGCCACTGAGGTGATGCTGGTGAGACATAGAGATTCTAAACTGTCCCTCCTCTGGGATGTGAGAGGTTAAATCTGCACCAACTGGCCCTGTAGAGCAAGCATATGTGAGAATGCTGTGGGCCTCGGTTTGGCCCACAGGAGTAGTAGGCTGCTGAGCCTCTGCTGGCAAGAGCTTCAGATGTGAGAGTCCTGCACTAGACACAAGAGCCCCCCATGTTTACATCACATACAGCTAGACTTGCTTGATCAGAACTGAGGTGAGCATGGGGAGCAGAGGTCTAAGTGGGTTGGCGAGATGGCTCGGCAGGTTAAGGCACTTGCTGCTGAAGCTGAGGACATGAGTTCCATGAGAAAGTCAACTCCCACAAGTTGTTCTCTGACCTACACACATGTGCATACACACACACGCACACACGCACTGATGACTAGGGATATATCCCCCAGCCCCACTCCTTCTTTCTCAGAGCAGGTTCCCATGGCTCTCTATTCAGAGGCACATCCCAATGTCTAGATGTCCCTGTGTTCCTTCTCGTGTCTCAGAATATGACTGTCTCCTTCCACTGTTATGTAACTGTGAGTCCTGGCCCACAAACCCAGAGTTGGGGGCAGGGGAAGGCATTTCCTTGTCTTCTTTTAAATCAACTTAAGTATAATTTTGGGTCACTGTCCCACTGGGATGATAGTAAATTCCATTTCAACTTTCAAAACTCTGTTTTAGACTCTGCCCTTCCGAGCTGCTCAGCCCCATGGCCACTTCAGTTGCACGTCACTGAGTAATGGGCCCTGCTACCCTAGGCAGCCCCAGACCTCTTGACTTTCCCAGACAGAATGAGCATTCCTCACCTCAGCAGAGCCTCCAGGACCCTCCCCTTCCTACCCCAACACCTCTATAATCCCTTTTGGTAGCACACGTTAACCCTATTTCCTTGCTTTCTTGTTCTCTGTTCCACCAAAGTCGTGTAGGCAAGGAGTTGTGTGCAAAGCCCACTAAAAGAATTGCTTATAATCCACAAATCTGCAAAAGAAGTGAATAGTGTTTATTTCGGCCCACTATCTTGCCACCAGCCTGATTCATCTTTTCCTGTGAGTACTGAACACTTCTGAAATGCCTCTTTTGGCTAGACCGTGGAGAATACAGAGTTGCAAAGCCCAAGCCTCCAGGACAGACAGGACACTAGGAGTCAACTCAGGTCAGAGGGTGCTCGCTGAGTGGCAACTGCTCTGGTGGGGTCAATGTGCCCCAGTTTTTCAGAGGATGAGATGAGATGGGAAATGACTCCATTTCTAATGCTGGTGAATAATTCATATTTTTTAAAGATTTATTTATTTATTTTATGTATGTGAGTACACCATTGCTCTCTTCAGACATACCAGAAGAGGGCACCAGATCCTATTACAGATGGTTTTGAGCCACCATGTGGTTGCTGGGAATTGAACTCAGGACCTCTGGAAGAGCAGTCAGTGCTCTTAACACTGAGCCATATCTCCAGCCCAATAATTCATATTTTTAATATACAATATTATATGAAGAACAAACATGCAGATCGAGGTGGCCCTGCACTGCCAGGTTACAATGTCTGATTGAAACAGCACACAATGTCAAGGTGTGAAAGGCCTCACATAGCACAGGTTGTCAGAAGTCTCAGGAAAAATGAGACCTCAGGTCACCTCACTGCTTAGAGGAGCAATAAGGACTGGCTTCAGGAGATGTGTGTCCACATGGGGTGAGGACTGTGCCCGTGTGAAGATTGCAGGTTTTTTCCATTTGGACAGGGGAGGAGGAGCCAGGTGGATCCCCAGGGCTCACTGGCCAGCCAGACTATCTAGAGAGCTCCAGGCCAGAAAAAGACCCTGTCTCAGGAAAAATGAAAGGGTAGGGCTCCTGAGGGACAGTACCCTGGCACCCACGCACACAGGCACACACATGTACATGCATGCACATACTAAAACATGAGTTTTAAGTGTTCTTATCAAATGTAATAAGTATTCGGGCTCAGAGACATGGCCCAGTAGTTAAGAGCACTGGATGCTCTTGCAGAGGACCCAGGTTCAATTCCCAGCACCCACATGGTGACTCACAACTGTCTGTAATAGGATCTGATGCCCTCTTCTGGCATGCAGGCACACATGCAGACAGAGCACTCATGTATAAAATACATAAATAAATAATTTTTTAAAAAGGAATAAGTAATTAAGGGAATTGATATGCTAATTGTTTGACTAAAATATTTCAAACTGTATACATATATATAATAACATTATTTGTACTACATAAACATATGCAATCATACTTTTTCTATTTACAATAATTGATTTGGACTATCAAATTCTCATTGCCAAGTCCCTGTGAGTATAGGTGAATGACACGGTACTTGGAACCAGGGGTCCTCGAGGTCCTCCTTTCTTGGGCAGGCACTGAGATAGAAAGTGCCTCCTTCTGTTGAGGAAATGCCTTCTCCAGTCAAGACCTCTCCTTAGGAGAGCTTGCCTCTGTCTTTTCAACCTCAGGAGGCTTTGCCTTTGTTTTTTTTCTGGCCAATAACTCATCTTGCTGGAACAAGTCTCCCTAGCAGCCACACCTTCGTCTGGTTCTTCTGGGCCACAGGCTCCCTGCAATTTGAGTTTTCTTGACAGGTTCCTTTTACCTTCCTCCCGTGCCAGGTGGTGACCCAACACCTTTATGCTCAGCCTGCCCTTGACACGCAGCCTCTTTGTGCAAACTCGGAGGTGCACACACAGGGAACATCCACAGCAGCAACGACGGGGTTCTCACAGACGAGGCCAGGATATTTTCCAGCCCCAGAGCTGGCTGTGCACGTGACCACGCGCGCCCTGTCCTATGATGTGAGGCTGGGCCGACCGAGCTCCTGGGTGGACGCTTGTCAGGAGAGCTGAGAGCAGCAGGAAACATCACAAAGCCAATGCTTTCCCTCAGTGCACCAAAAGACTGTTCTTGGGCAGGAAGAGAGTCTGTGGGATAAAGGACACAGGAAGGAGGGAAGGGCCACCAGGAAGGGCAAGGCAGCCTGTCCTGCTACACTTGGTGTCCCAAGTCACATTCTGCTCCTCAATGGTGAAAAGGCCTGTGGGCTGCCAGGAGGTCAGCAAGCCTGGGCTTCGTGAGGCAGATGTCACTCCCTCTCTCAGGAGTTCCTATCAATGGCACGGAGCAATCACAAAGCCAGAGACGTCGGCAGAATCAGTTTCCATTCCTAGAAATGTCATCCACTGGACGAGACCCTGGTGCTCTAACCACCATGGTCTCTGCTGTAGGGTGACTGGATTCTATGGATGGGTTAGAGAAGCCTATGGGAGGCAGGAGATGTAGCTCGTCTGCGGGGTGCTTGCCTGGCATGCAGTAGCCCTGGGTTCCAGCCCTATCATCTGGGCATGGAGGCACATACTTATCCATCTCTCAAGAGGTGGAGGCAAAAGGGTCACCCTCAGCTACACAGCAAGTTTCAGACCAGCCTGGGCTACATGTGACTCTAGAGAATCGGACAAAGGCAGAAAGGCTTGGCTATTAGGGCCTATGACTAGAAGCTGGACTTAGGTCACACCCCAGCCCTGTCTCTCACTTCATTGGTGTATTTTCCACTTTGTTCATCATTCTGACCAAATACCTGACAAGAAACCATTTAAGAGGGAGGGGAATGATTTGAATTTGCCATTTGGGGGTGTAAACCACCATGGCTGTGGAAGAGGTTCAGCAATACAGAGGCAGGAGCATGAGGAGGCTGGACCTCATCTTGGAAGAGCAGGAAGCAGAATCAGAGTATAACACCTCTAAAACACACAACCCAACAACCAGCGCCCTCCAGCCAGGCTCCTCCTCCTCCTAAAGGTTACACAGTCCCCTCCCCCAACAGTGTTCAAAGCCGATGACCAAGGGTGCAAACACACGAGCCTGTGGGGGAACTTCACACTCAACACACAACAGAGTTTAGCCATCTACCCTCTCTGTGACTTTATTTCCCTTGTCTGTACAGATCCTAACTCGGTCGATAAAATGATAAAGTGTCTGCCTTGTACACATGACGATCTGAGTTGGACTCCCAGAACCCACATTTTAAAAACATCAAGACAAACAAACAAACAAAACACCTGGTGTGGTGGTGTACTCTTGTAATTTCAGCACAAGGAACTAAGGCTCACTGGCCAGCACGCCTAGCCAAATTGTCAAGTTCCAGGCCAACGAGAGACTCTATTTTGAACATATTTAAATGGAGCTGGTTCAGTGGTTCAGTGGTAAAAGCACTTGGCACCAAATCTAATGACCACGAGTCCCATCCCTCACGATGGAAGGAGAGAACTGACTCCCACACGTTATTCTTTGACCTCCACATATGTGTTGTGGCACATGCACACATGAACACACACAAATAAGTACATATAGTAAAACACTGTCCATTTAATTGTAAGCCTAAGCCTCTAATAGTAAAGCCATTTTTCCAGCCCCCAAAACTCCCACCAAGAATAAATGATGGCTCCTGCAGAATGACCCAGAGTTGTCCTCTAACCTTCACAACCATGTTCATAGGCATGCTGTATACACACACACACACACATATACATACACACACATACATACATACACACACATACACACATATACACACATACACACACATACACACACATACACACACACATACACACACATACACACATACACACATATACATACACACACATACACACATATACACATACACACACATACACACACACATACACACACACATACGCACACACACACATACACACATATACATACACACACATACATACATACACACATATACACACACACATACACACATACACACGCATACACACGCACACACACACATACACACACATACATACACACACATACACACATATACACACACACATACACATGCATACACACACATATACACACACACATACACCCACACACATACACACACATACACACATACATACACACACATATACATACACACACATACATATACACGCATATACATACACACACATACACACATATACACACATACACACATATACATACACACACATACACACATACATACACACATACATACACACACATATACATACACACATATATACGCACACACAGACACATGCATGCACACACGGATGCACACACACATTACACACACATACACACACACATGCACACACATGCACACACACACGCACACACAGACACATGCATGCACACACACATACACACATATACTTACACACACATACACACACACATGCACACACAGACACATGCATGCACACACGCACACACAAGGCACACATCTTCTCCACTGTGCCATAAGTAGATGAGTTTATATGTGAAAAACACAGGCAATGTGGACATTTAATAACGACCATTATTCCCCTAAGATCCAGATTTATCTCTTGTAAGATCCAGATTTTTCCTTGTGTAGTAACTTTAGTTTGTACCCTGAACCATGTTGGATTTCAGGCTGCATGTAGAAAGACCTTTAGCAAAGCTGTATTTTCCCCTTTGCTGTGTGCTGTTTGTAACGCTGAAGCCCAACACACAGACAATATAAAATGTACCATCCTAGCCCTTTTTTAAGTGGCCAGCTCAGTGCTGCTCAGCATATCTATGCTCCATGCAGCCATCTCCACAGCCCATCTCCTGAACATTAAACTTCTGAACTCACTAAACAACTCCTGCCCTCCTGTCCCAACACCTGGTATCCACCACTATATTCCTGTCTCTGTGAATTTAACAGTCTATGCCACTGAAACTGCATGTAACCGGGCCCAGACCTTAGCACAACTGACTCCATGATGGAAGTGCCATTTGGGCTGTAAAACTCATCAATAGACAGCACCACCTGCCAATAATGAAAACAGAGACCTAATCTGTAGTTATGGGAAAGTCTCTAAATGTACTAACTTTCCTTTTTGGCTTCTGCTTCTGCTTCTGGCTAACTGCCCTTGTTAACTGAAGTATGTCAACCCAGAACATGGTTTTTGTGCTTAAAAACTTATCCTGAGAAAATGTCAGTGCTACACTGGGATCCTGAGCACCCAGTGTACTCATCAGCCAGCTAGTAGAGCTATGTCCGCGCAGTCTTCTCTGGTGAATACCCCACAGCACTGCACAGCTATGTCCGCGCAGTCTTCTCTGGTGAATACCCCACAACACTGCACAGCTATGTCCGCGCAGTCTTCTCTGGTGAATACCCCACAACACTGCACAGCTATGTCCGCGCAGTCTTCTCTGGTGAATACCCCACAGCACTGCACAGCTATGCTTGAGGGCTCCGACTGACTCCATTAAGTCAGGGTAATGTCCTCATGTCTGTACGCAGGTAACAGGCATCAGAATGGCTCTTGGATTTGTTTCTTTTATCTTGCTGGAATAAGCAAGAAGAGCTCATCCACTTTGCCCATTTAGCTTCCTAATGCCCCTGGGTACATGTCAAACATAAATCCAAGTGGCAAGCTCATCAGCTGTGTCACTGCAACGTAGCACAAGTCACCTACTTGCTGGCCGAGAATAGAAAGACAGTGTCTTGCTCTGAGTCTTCTTGGCTGGTTCTGTATTTTAGTTTCACTTACAAACCTTGCCCAGCCAATGCTCTATGCTACCTTATGCTGTGCAGATACTTCTGGGGTTAGCACCAGAAAAGCTGGACCTAGAGAAACACATTGACTCTTACACTTGAATGTGGGGACATCCTCAGCTGAACTCAAGGTCCATCACTGAGATAAGCACTATACTATACCTCTCCAGAGTCGCCTTTGTCTTCTCCATGTTAGCTTTGTCCTCAGACTGCACACAGTAGAAGGTAGTCATTGAACTTGCGTCTTCCCATGGGCAGCATCAGCAGAGAAAGAGTTCAAACAAACCCATGCCCGGCCAACATGGCCGCTCCCTACCTTGGTTATGGTTTCTATTGCCGAGAAAAATATCATAACCAAAAGCAACTTGGGGAGGGAAGAGCTTATTTCACTTTACAACTGTCAGGGTGCACTTCATCATCGAGAGACGTCAGGGCAGCAGCTCAGAGTAGAACCCTGGAGGCAGGAACTGAAGCGGAGGCCATGGAGGGTGCTGCTAACTGGTTTACTCAGGCTGCTTTCTCATACAACTCAAGACCATCAGCCTAAGGATGGAACCACCCACCATGGGCTCGGCCAACCAACATCACTCATTAATCAAGAAAAGGCACTACCGACTTGCCTCCAGCTGAATTTTATGAAGGCATTTTCTCAGTTCAGAGTCCCTCTTCTCAAATGATTCTAGCTGCTGTCAAACTGACATCAAACTAACCAGCACACATCATCTCCTGTGACAGTGACTGAGGCTAACGTACTGATCACACACCCAACCCTGGAGCTGGGGTCAGGGCCATCCCCATCCAGATTATGGGATTGGAAGTGGGAAGAGCCTGGTGCTGGTGGCACGCGATTTTAGTTCCAGCACTTGGGAGGCAGAGGTAGGTAGATCTATGAGTTTGAAGCCAGCCTGGTTTACAAAGTGAGTTCCAGGACAGCCAAGGCTACACAGAGAAACCTTTTCTCAAAAGAGCAAAAATGAAAAGAAAAGAAAAGAAAAGAAAAGAAAAGAAAAGAAAAGAAAAGAAAAGAAAAGAAAAGAAAAAGGGAAAGAAGAAAAAAGTGGGAAGAAACAGTCCCCAAAGAAAATCCAGGCTACTGCACACAAGGGACAAGGGTACAGGTCAGTGATAAAGCACTTTCCAATTCAGTCCCCAGCACTACAGAGGAAAGAAAGAATGAGTGAGTGTGTGTGTGTGTGTGTGTGTGTGTGTGTGTGTGTGTGAGAGAGAGAGAGAGAGAGAGAGAGAGAGAGAGAGAGAGGAAGATGAGGAAATAGAAGGAGGGAGGGGAGGTGGGGGAGGGCAGCACAGAGCAGGGAAGGGAGGGTGAGGGAAAAAATGGTCCTAAGAAGGGGAAGACTGCTGTCCACAGAATAACAGGGCTGGAGATGGCACTGGGGCTTGGGACACTTGTTGCTTTTGTAGAGGACCCAGGCTCAGTTCCCAACACCTACACAGTGGCTCACAAATGTCTACAGCTGCAGTCCAAGGGGATCCGATGCCTTCTTTTGACCTGCACAAGCATCAGACATACACACAAGCAAAACATCCATACACATAAAATAAGTAAATTAAAAATTATAAGTAAGAGAAAAAGAAAGAAAAAGAGGGAGGAGAAAGGGTACCTCCCCTGGAGCCCAGTCTGCAGGGGAGCTATGTTTAGCATTTCCTGAGGGACAATCTGCAGTCCAGAAAAGCTGGTTCTTGCAGAGAGATCAGCTCTTGGGTAGAAGTGATGCTCTCAGTAACGATCCTGCCAGAAACCACTGCCTCATGCATTAGTCTCTCCCAGAGGGTAACAGGAACCTGCAAGGGACAGGAAGCTCCGCTCACACCAGCTGAGGAAAAAACCCAAATCTGATATAGTAAGTATTTTTAACAACAGGAATAAATACCGGTTTTCTTATTACAAAACAGATACGTAGATAGGCTGTTTTCGGTAAATAACACATGCGTTATTTAAGTCAATTTTCTTTCTAATTTAATATGCCTTATATATGCTTTTAAGTACTTTAATACATGGTTAGACTGGGGTATAGATCTGTTGGTAGAATGATTACCTCGCATACACAAAGCACTGGGTTTGATCCTCAGCACTTCAAGGGCACACTAGGACACTCGTAATCCCAGCACTCCAGACAGGGGCAGGAGGAGTGTGAATTTAAAGCCATCCTTGACTACACAGCTGCACTACCTGAGACTCTGTCTCCAAAAATAAATGGTTAGACTCTTTTTAACTAAAAAATTAGGATTATTTGATACTTTCTGTAACCATCTGAATTTCTTATATAAAATAATCTGGAGTTACCACAACTGTGATCATCCTTCTCCTATTGACACATATATAAATTCTCAAAAAAGTAAAAACATTTAAATTAAAAGAGAGAACGAACTAGACCCAGGAGACACCTCCCAACCGCCCATCAGATTAGGAGCCCGTAACCCATTGTTAAGATTACTTAATTTACCTAATGTTAATTACTGTTTAATTATGCAAAATATAATCGCACCGGGCCTGGTTATGGGAGAAACCGTCATGGCCTAGCATTGCTTTCACTCTCTTGAGGACCCAAGTTGGGAAAAGACCCTTGTCGCCAGGCACCACAAGGTTGTCTGCAAACACTCTCTGCTTTCCCTTTGCACACGGCCGCCCTCTAGTGACAAGAAGGGAGTACCGCTGCAATCTGGCGAGCTGGAGAAGACTGGCACCTCTATCTGGGTGGAACTTTCTGGTTTACGCACACAGCTTTATGGTGGGGAGTAAGCCAGTTGGTAGACCCTGCTAAGGAGTGTGGTTGGTGACCCTGCCCTCCTACAACGGGAAGCCTGAAAATATCGCAATGAAGCTTTCTAGTGACTGTCTTGGTGACTGCCCTACTGAGGATTGCCCAGAGGACCCACATTCAACATAGTATGTCTGAAAGAACCTTTACTGAGGACCACAATACCCGCTCTGGTCTGCAAGCAGCAGAGGGCTCCTACTCTTCCTGAGCCAAGGCCTGTTAAAGACTGAAGATTCCTGGTCCCTAAAACTACTTCTGACAGTCACCTCAACCTGGAACCCTGTCTTTTCCCAAGCATACACAGACATAAAGAGCAAGCCCCTTGGAGCCCACACCAAACAGCAGAACAGAATCCTGGCTCCTTAGATCCACCCAGAAAGATCTTTATCGGTGTTTCTTGCAGCTGCCTTTCTTGGGCGATGGCACTCTTTTACCCACACATGGTGGGTACATCAATAGAAGCCGTGATGCAAGCCGTGAACAGCACCTAGCCAAAGCTGCCTCGTATGGCTGCGCAAGATGCTCACTGCACAAGGCTCCAGTTCCAGGGGTCATGGGGATCTGGAATTCAGCCCTGACCTGATATCAAAGCTAGACTTTCTGGTGAGGAGCTATGCCAGGAGAAAGGAGCTCAATTTTTCTAATGGGGGTTGTTGTTTTGTTTGTTTGTTTTTGTTGTTGTTTGTTTTGGTTTCCTCGTGAGCAGGAAGGTGCATGACAGGGACTCTTTTTTTCAGTTTTTCACAAGGGCGCAGACTGACTGCTACAGTTTAAACGTGAAATGTCGCTTCAGCCTAGGTTCCTACGGCCCTGTCTTCCCATATGTAGAAATTGCTCCTAAGTGCCCAGGACACTAGCTGGATAGGATTTACTTTGTCCAGGTTCTGTGTTGCCCACTTCTGGGAACTAAGGTCAGCTCTCTTGTGGAAGGCTGGTATTGATGTGTCTTTAGCACGCTCTCTGTCTTGGCTCCTCAAGCCTATTTCCAACAGTCAAGCTCATTTCCTTTGTTCTCAGAACACTTACAGACTGAAATACCATTCCAGGCTCTACATTCAAGTGCTATTGTAGTAGATGTCCCTGAGAGGTCACAATAGCTATGTAAGACCCTCCTGTCTAAGGGGCTGGAGAGCCAGCTCAGTCATTTTAAGAGCACTTACTGCTCTTCTGGAAGACCCAGGGTTTTGTTGACCTAATCAGCTCCATCTAGATCTTTGAAAGCATTGAACCTCAGACCCAGAAAAATCAGCTGTAACTGGGGATGTTAACCCATGGTACAAGAAAGCTTACCACAGATGCTACCAGTCAGTTGTCCATTCACGCCTAGCAGTTATGTCTCCACCTCTCAGGAGACTGGGAACCCAAAGGGTGGCTTTCTTAGTCAGCTTTTCTGGTACTATGACAAAATATGAGGGGAAAAATCAACTTAAAGATATTAAGGTTAAATGGAGAGCTTGAGACAGTGGACAAAATAAATCAGGTTTCCCACCGGGGCATGAGATGTTAAACCAGCCAAGGTAAAAGAGGGGAAGGGATCAGAGAGAAAAACAACACTTGGCAGGCTCTGGTGAGCACCCACAAAGCCATGCACTAAGAGGCGCTTTCCCTAATAAACCTTTCTACCTAACGTCTACTAGGGACCACCTGGGATAGTGGCCGCCAAAGGAGGGGATTATAAGTCAAACCCTTGAGAGAGGTGCCCAGTGCAATCCCTATCATGGGAAGCAATCTGTTTGCTTTTTCTTGCTCACTCACTGAAAACAAACCTTGAGTACTTGCTTGCCTGACCTGTGCTCTGGTGTGGGTTTTTCTCCCCTTAGAGCATGAGCTGGGGTCAGAAGGATTTGGGGAGGGATCTCCCCACCCACAACAGAGGACAATGCTACAGGTTTTGTCCAAGATTGACCAGGTCTCTGGCTTTAGCGTGAGGCAAGACAGAATATCATGGTGGGCTGTGGCTGCTTTTCTCCTTTGACAGCTGGGGGTGGGGAGGCAGGGGCAAAGAGTACCCTTCAAAAGGTAGTCCAGTGACCTGTTTCTTCCAGCCAGGCCCATCTCCTAAGAGCCCGTTCAGCTATGAACTCATCAATGGATTAAGCCATTGATAAAGTTAACACTCTAGGGCTCCAATCCCCATTCCACAGCACCTGAAAACCAGGCCTTTAACACGTGCACCTTCTTGGAGGCCACTTCATATCCCAGCCATAACCAGGGCGTGGCTTCCAACGAGGGTGATGTGTGTTCCAACATGCAGATGACTCAGGGAAGTGTCTCCTTCTGTGTGTGGCTCTTCCCCAGGTCTACAGCAAGCTTCCACGCTTGCAGCAGGAATGTCTACAACAGGATTGTTTTCTCAAGCCCGTGGCTGCCACCTTTTGGGCCTCTACCAAGGACTTGTTCATCTCTACAAGGCCCCGCCCAGATACAGGTGGGTTCTTTACTAAATGGTAACTGCCTAATGGCTCCCAGCTGAGGACAAACACCCCTGAGAGTTGCAAGAGGAGTCACGTGCCTGAGGAAACATGTAAGTAAAACCTGATCTGCTGGGGCTGGCCAGGACCATTCCTCCACACCAGCCCAGGACCTGCAGAAACCAGATCAGCCACCATGGGGATGATGTGTCGGAGAATCAAGAGGACTAGGTGCTGGCTTCTGTTGGCACCCGGTGAGAGTCATTTGCTGCATAGGGTGGATGGCATCCCCCTGGTAAGAGAAGGAAAGCATGCCAGACATAGCTTGATTTTTATAACAAAGCCACTCCTGGAGAAGCTATTAATTCATGAGTGGACTTAAAGATATATTTATTTTATGTATAGGAGTACACTGTAGATGTCTTCAGACACCAGAAGAGGGTATTGGATCCCATTACAGATGTTTGTGAGCCACCATGTGGTTGCTGGGAATTGAACTCAGGACCTCTGGAAAAGCAGTCAGTGCTCTTAACCACTGAGGCATCTCTCCAGCCTCCTCGTAAGCAGATTTATATTAAAGATGTTTTAGACTTTTTTTACATGTACACATGCTTTGCTTATGTATATTTAAGTGTTCCATGTATGTACCTGGTGCCTGAGGCGGTCAGAAAAGGATGTCAGATCTCTGGTACTAGAGTTATGGATGGTTGTGAGCCACCATGTGGGTGCTGAGGATCAAGCCTGGATCCACTGCAAGAGCAACAAGTGCTCTTGACCTCCAAGCCATCTCCCTAGCTCTGGTGAGTGGATTTAGCCATTCTGAGGGCTTGTGGCCTGGTCACCTCCCCAAAGCCCCATCTCCAAACATCATGAATTTGGAAACTGGGGATTATGTTTCCCACACATGAATTTGGGATTCAAAGCATTGGAAGAACAGTCCAGAATTATTGCAAAAAGTAAATGGGCCCAGTGACTAAATGGAGTGTGTCACCTTTGATGGAAACCAGGTTTGAAAATCACTGGGGCAATTTAAACATGGTCTCTAGTGTGATGAAGCTGTTTGCTCAGGGAGGGAGGACGGTGCTGGTGCTCAGGGAGGGAGGACGGTGCTGGTGCTCTGATGGATGATGGTGCTGACACTTTGAAGGTGGACGATTCAGGAGGTTTGCTCTCTCTATCAAGGGCTCAACAACAGAAAGTGTATTTGCATGGAAGGAGAAAAAGAAAGCAGGTTTTATGAAATTCCACCTGCAGGATCTAGGCAGGAGGTATATTTCTTGCTATCTGTATTGTTTATTGACAAAATATATAACTAAAGCAATGGAAGGAAGGAAGGGAGGCAGGGAGGGAAGAAGGGAGAGAGGAAGGGAGGGAGGGAAGAAGGGAGGGAGGGAGGGAGAGAGGGGTGATTCTGTCTCAGTTGGAGGCCACAGTCTATCTTGGTGGAGAATGGTTGACAGCGGGAGCCCCAGGCAGCTGGTCACACTGTATTCTTAGCGAGGAAGCAGAGAGAAGATGAACGCTGGTTCTTGCCTCCCTCTCTCCTTTTATTCAGTCCAGGACCCCAGCACATGAATGGTGCCATCCACACTTAGGGCAGGTCTTCCCCACAGTTAAACCTCTGGAAAATCCAGGGGTGTGTTTCCATGGTGATTCTAAATCCAGTCAAACTGACAGTGAAGATTAATGCCAACATTTTGTAGTCTTTCCACTGTCCTTAATGTTTAAATTTCGTCAACTAAAAACTAGGAGAAAAGGAAAATAAATGAGACACAGTAAGCCAAACACCATGCCTGTTGCCTGTTTGGCACTATTAGCAAGTATTCACTAAGCTACTGGGTGACATCATCCCAGATGCAGGTTGGGCATGTCAGACCTTGGGCATGTCAGACCTTGATCTCAGACATAGCAAATATTTCTCGAGAGCGAGAGACCAACATTAAATGATAAAACAGACACATAAGTGTGTTAGCTATTCATAGTGCTCAGGGTCATCCAGAATGAGACTGAGGACCATGGGGGGGGGCTCACTCTAGTATGTGCCTCGAAATCTCTGAGCAGGTGGAGGAACATAGGCTAAGGAGTAGCTGTGCCAGAAAGCCAGCTATGAAGTGACCATGTCATTGTGTGGTCCATGGCCTAGGACCTTAGATGCCTCAGGGAGATGACATGGCTGGAAATTCAAATGCTTGTGTTTGTTCCTCCCCGGGGAATCAAGCTGTGGTAAACTCACACAGCTCTTCTGTCTGATCAGACAGGCAGATACCATCAGGCCTCCTTGGCCAGTGAACTCCATGGTGTGGCCAGGGTTCCTGCTGGGCCACTTCCTGGAGCCAGCCAGTGATCTGGAACTGGCATTAGGGGATCTCAGTGGCCCTTTAGCCAGGTCATGAGGCTGACCCAGACAATTCTCAGGAACACCATTAACAAATGAAAAGATATTCAACCACATACTCATGCATAATTAAAGAAATGTGCATTGAAATTCAATATTTTCACCGATGTGCTGTTTAAAAGATTGATAACATGGGGCCGTGGTAAGTCTGAAGGGAATGGTCCTCTGATGGGTCACATTTGAAGTTGTTTCACTTAACCGAATTTGTTCTGAGACATTCAGAGATGTGTCCTTTAAACAACACAGTACAAGATTGCCGATGGAGTTTCCCCACTGCATGTGCAGCACTGAAGTTCAAATGCTCACCAGCAGAGGCAGACATTTAAAATGAAGACAGCATTGATACAACAGCAGTAAAGGTTAGTGAGCAACATTCCAAACACCCAGGAGGCTACAGTGCCAAACAGCACTCTCGATGAGAACCAGAGGTGGAAACAGGTGGCTGAAAGCAGCAGCTCCTGTGCCCTTGGTCCTCTGGCCTTACTGAGAGAGAGATCTGGTTTCTTACCTCCTCCTAACGGAGTGTCCCTGCCTTGAGGCTGTATATAATGGAATGACCTAAGACTCCAGGCCAGACACTAACCCCAGCATCTTGGAGCTTAATATCTAGATTTTCACCACAGAAATGGTTTCTATCTATTCCCCAATTTCAGCCTGTCTCCTAACTGATTTTAAAGAATTTTTTAAAAAGATTTATTTATTTATTTCATGTATGTGGGTACACTGTCGCTGTCTTCAGACACACTAGAAGAGGGCATCAGATCCCCATTACAGATGGTTGTGAGCTACCATGTGGTTTCTGGGAACTGAACTCAGGACCTCTGGAAGAACAGTCAGTGCTCTTAACCGCTGAGCCATCTCTCCAGCCCCCTAACTGATTTTAGTTACCTCTTCAGAATGGGGAATGTCACAGTAGCCTTAATGAGGTTCTGTTGAAACTGTTTGAGGGAAAGCTATTTCTTCTTGTCAAAGAATGCCTTGGGTGGAGACCTAACATTCTAAACTACCCAAACATAAGAGTTAATCCACTTGCTAAGCCTCCATGCATAACTCAAAGAGAGGGCAAGTGAGAGAAGACTGGAGGAAGCATCTTCAGCATCTGACCCATCTCTTCCTAGGATCTGGATAACTCGCCTAACTTCCACCATAGCAGTTAGAAAATGCTTCTGGCACCAAGGCTCTAGTAGCAGGGCAATGAGAGCAAAGCCTGACTCTTATTTCAAAGGAACCCAAAGATGTGGAAGGACTTGGGCTTCCTGCCACTTGCATTTGAGTAAAGGATATGCTAACTGTGATGGTTAGTTTTAAAATGTTAACCTGGCCCAACCTATAATTACCTGGGAAGAGTCTTAATTGAAGAATCATCTAGATCATGTTGGCCTGGGGGCATATCTGTGGGAGATATTGTCTTGACTGGCAATTGATGTGGGACAAACCCAGCCCACTGTAGGTGGCATCATTCCTAAGCCAGAAGTCTTGAACTGTGTAAGAGAAGTCAAGCTAAGCACAGGCAAACAAGGAACATGAATACATGTATTTCTCTCTGCTCTGGACTGTGGACATGTGACTGCCTTGACTTTCCCTCAGGGATGGATTGTAGAAATGAAATTGAAATGAAACTTGAACACCAAAGTTTGGCAAAGGGACAGGATACATAATAGAAAGATACACGGTGTCTCATGAAGCCCAGAGATTGAACGAATCAGTCTGGAGCCCAGTTGCAACCAGGAAGCTCGAGACTGGGACGGTATTTGTAGATCTCCCTGGAGCTGCTCTCCTGTGGTTCCTATACTTCCAGCTCTGCCTTTCCCACATTTGGAGTGCCAGATTCCTGCAAAGGAACACCTCATAGGCCAAGTGAGGCCGTCACAAATGTGCTGACCACCCAGGGCGGCAGAGCCCTCCCAGGAAGCCAGCTTACTAGGTGGGAAGAGCTGCCAGGTACCACAGGCTGAGTGGATCCAATTACTCCCTCCGTTCTGGAGACCAGAAACTCAAGATCAAGGTGTTTGGCATCTACTCTTTGCCCGTCTCCTGGCTTCTCAGAGCTTGCTGATGTCCCTCATAATTTCTTTAGTGTTTTTGTTTTGTTTGGCTTCTGGATGCATTATCCTGATCCCTGCCTTCAAGTTCTGGTATTTTCTCTGTGCACAAGTCTCTAAATTTCTTCTTTTTCTATCGATACCAGCTATATTGGATGAATGTAACCTGCTCTCAGCGAATTACCTCTTCAGTGACCCTGTTTCCAGCTGAGGTCCTGTGAAAGAATACTTCAATATATAAACCTATATCGGGTGGGAAACAGCTCCCCCTGAAAAAAATGAAAATGGGGAGAAGCTGAAGACAGCAGACCTGAGACAGCAGAGCCAAAAGAGAAGGAGGAAAACTAGTCAGCTCTGGTGTTGGGGAAAGTGTGGGCAAAAGGGATTCTAAGACAGAAAAAGTACCCAGGTGTGGTGATGCACGCCCGTAATCTCAGTGCTAGGAGTGGAGGCAGGAGAATCAGGGATTTAAAGCCATCTTCATCCGCGTAGGGTTCAAGGAGAACCTGGGTTGCTTGGAGAACTCTTTCTAAAACAAACAATAACACAAAACAGGAAGAGAGAGAGGAGACTGAAAAGGGGTGTGTGAAACCATCAATGGGCTCTAAGGGACACGAAGGACAGAAGAGCACCTGCTGGATTTGGTGACAAGGTTGCTCTTACAAGGAAGGTGTTGGAAAGGTAGAAAGGACAGAAAAGAGAGCAATGGTTTAAAATATACTGGGGACATGGACTGAGGTCATGGGTGGGACAGTTCTTTTAAGAAAATGTTGATCTACACAGAGAAACCCTGTCTCGAAAAGCCAAAAAAGAAAAAAGAAAAAAAGAAAAAGTTGTTGGTGACAAAGGGTGCTAGGGATCAAATCCAGGGTCACGTATGCCAGGTGTAAGCTCCACCCACCACTGAGCTATACTATCTCCCCCTCCCCACACACATTTTTCCGGTCTAGGTTTTTGTTGTTGTTTGTTTTTGGAGACTCTGTCTCCTGTAGCTCAGGGTGGCTTGGAAGTCACCATGTAGGATCTTGAACTTCTGATGTCCCAAGTGCTGGGATTACAGGCACCCTATCTCCCACCTGGAAATCACAGTTCCATGCCTTTTAAGATGCATTTTTATGGCACTAGGAGAAGACAACTCAGTCCTGACTACAAACACCAGGACTTGAATTTGACCTCTTGCTCATCTGAAGTCAGATTTTAACTGGACTGAACCACCTCTCACTGTTCTTTTTTTGCTTTTGCTTTTCAAGACAGGGTTTCTCTGTGTAGTCCTAGGTGTCTAGAACTTGCTTTATAGACCAGGCTGATCTTGAACTCAGAGACAGACCCACCTGCCTCTGCTTTAAACCACCTCTTTTATCTGCTAGCCCTACCTTAGAACACTGGCTAGCTGGGCAGTGGTGGCGCACGCCTTTAATCCCAGCACTCGGGAGGCAGAGACAGGCAGATTTCTGAGTTCGAGGCCAGCCTGGTCTACAGAGTGAGTTCCAGGACAGCCAGGGCTACACAGAGAAACCCTGTCTCGAAAAAGAAAAAAAAAAAAAAAAAAAAAAAGAACACTGGCCAAATTAGTAGTGACCTCATGCCTCTTCAGACTCGGGAGGTGCAGAAGAGGCTATTTGGGAGCTGGAGAGATAGTTAATTGATTAAAAACCTGCTGCCCTATCATCAGAAATCCAGTTCAAATTCCAATATCAACATCAGGCAGTTCACAAACACCTGCAACTCTAGGTTCAAGATATCTGAACTTCTAGAGACTGGCATACATACCTTGCTACACACATGTCAATACTACAAGTAAATCTATAATAACAAAAACTGTATTCGGGCCAAGTGTAGTGGTGAATGCCATTAATCTCAGCACACAGAAGTGGGTGCCTCTGTGAGTTTGAGGACAGCCTGATCTACATAGCAAGTTCCAAGATAACCATGACTACCTAGATTGTCTCAAAAAAACAAAACGAAAGCAGAAAGGCAAAACAAAATAAAACACAACAAAAATCAAAACAAACGGAAAAACCCACAAAACTGTATTCAGACCATCGTGCTAGCTCACTAGGCTTCATGGAAATGAGCATTCAAATCTCTCTCTTTTATTTTGTTTTTATTTTTTGTTTGTTTTGGTAAAACAGGGTTTCACTATAAACCCTGGCTGGTCTGAACTTGCTATGTAGACCAGGCTGGCCTCAAACTCACAGAGATGCCTTGCTGCCAAAGTGATGGGAATAAAGGCATGGACCAAGGTGCCTGGCTCACTCCTCATTCTCCAACTGTGTTAAGTCTCCTAGTAGTCAAGTTTCCAGAGTTGGAATCAGGACTTCAATCTTTCACCCTCTTCCAAACCGCAACCGGTGATCCTCTGTCACCATCCCTTTTCCTTGTTCAGATACTTCTGAAGTCCTTATCCACTCAGATTAACCAATCGCTTCCCACTCAGTCTACAGCTGAATCCACCCGCGGCACAGAGCCAGCGGGGGGAGGGGGCGGGGGGGTTCGGGATGAAGGAGAGAGAGAAATCTGCCAGTCCCGGGTTCCCAGTGCCTTTAGAGCCACAGCCCACCCAGTGACTCGCTCAACCGGGTCCTCCCAGCAACCGCAAAGACCAGGCTGAAGTTCCGAGGGGCGTGGCCGATCCATAGCCACAGCCAATCACACAGGGTCCTCTAGTGAAGCGTGTAGTTGACAACTTAAACTACCCGAAGCTTCTAGGGACCCAGCCTAGAACGCGACGTCTCGATTCCGGCTCGTGGTACGGAGCGGACCTAGGAAGCGTCTGGAGGAGGCCAGGGCGAGACCGGGTCCCAGCGGAGCCCTCGGAAAGCTCAGAAATGGAGCCACCGCAGGTCCCCGCGGAGGGGCCACAACCCAGGGCCTCCGAAGGCAGCCCGAGGCCGGAGCGGACCGGGCGGGAGGCGGCGGATGCGCAGCCCCAGAAGCTCCCGGAGAAGCCTCAGCCTCCCGCCCTGTCCGGCTCCCCGCGCGTGCCGCCGCTCAGCCTGGGCTACGGTGCCTTCCGCCGTCTGGGCTCGTGCAGCCGCGAGCTGCCGTCGCCGAGCCCCTCGTGGGCCGAGCAGCCCCGGAATGGCGAGGCGGAGCTGGAGCCCTGGACGGCGTCAGGAGAGCCCACGCCCGGGTCCTGGGCGCCCGTGGAGCTGCAGGTGGACGTGCGCGTGAAGCCTGTGGGCGCGGCTGGGGCTAGTCGCGCGCCCTCGCCTGCGCCGTCCACGCGCTTCCTCACCGTGCCAGTGCCGGAATCGCCAGCCTTCGCCCGCCGCTCCGCTCCCACGCTCCAGTGGCTGCCCCGCGCCCCGTCACCAAGCTCCACGTGGAGCCGAGGATCGCCACTTGCCGCGACCGCGACCGAGCCTGTCGGCCCCGCTGAGGACTGCACGGTCCCCCTAGGCTCGCCCACTTGTCGCTGCCGCTGCCGCTGCCGCTGCCGCGAGCCCGGGCTGACCAAAGAAGACGATGCGCTGCTGCAGCGCGCAGGCATAGATGACAAGAAACTCCCACGGGCCATCACGCTTATAGGTGAGTGCTCAAAGGTGCCCGTGCCCCGTCCCTGAAATAGACTAACTAGGAGCCCTTCTGGCTGCCCCAAGTCCATCCTGCTTCCGTCTCAGAATTAATAAGAACCAACCCAGGATCCTGCCCCCACCCCACCCCTCCTCCCGGAAACTTTCTCATTCCTTCTTAGTGTGCGCAGCATCTTGGAGAAGTAGAACTCTGGGTAAGGTGAGGGGAAGTGATTCAGAATCACGTGACAGTGGTGGCCTGGGTACATACACTTCCAAGGGCTGGGCTCCTTTCCGCCTTGAGGAGGGTCATCCAGCACACACTGAGCTGGCCCAGTGCCAGATGGCTGGGCATGTGATTTGCTTTGCTTGTGAAGGAGAGGCAAGTCTAGCCTTGCAGAAAGCCCCTGTATTGGTTTGCTTTTTCTTACTGTGATAAAACACTGACCAAAAACAACTTGGGGAGGAAAGGATTTCTTGCCTTACAGGTTATAGTTTATCATCAAGGGAAGCCCTGGAGGCAAGAACAGAAGCAAAACCACGGAGGAAGGCTGCTTGCTGGCTTTCTGCTCAGCTTGCTTTCTTATGCCACCCCACCCCACCTGCGCCCGCCCGCGGGGATTAAGAAAATACCTACAGACTTGCCTACAATCTGTACTTGCCAATCTGATGGGTGCATTTTCTCAAGAGAGGTTCCCCTTTCCAAATGACCTCAGCTCGTGCCAAATTGACAAAACTCTAACCAGTACAGCCCCCCAAAGGTTGTTAGTGCCGAGTAAGGAATTGCTCTGTTGTGGTTGGTTTACTGGGCCATCCTAGGTTGTGGGTGGTAGAGGTTCATTAGATCCTGTGGAGAACAGAGAGGCCTGAATGGCTAGTACCTTGCCCAGTAAGCAAGCTGCCCAAACGTGGGGCAATGGAAAGGTCAAGCGATAGGCAGAATGCAGGGGTCCTCAGGTAGGGAGGGCTCAGAGACTTAGATCACAAAAACCTTTCAGAATTCTGCAGTGTGGGATTGCATTGCTATTAGTTTCCCACATGCTTGGTGCCTCTAGTTGATGCAAATTTAGCATCTTGCAGTGGGAACATCAGAGGTCTGACACAGGCTCCCTAGTGTAAGGTGCTGCTATCAGCAGGGCTGTGCTTCTCTCACTGAGGCTCTGGGGCAGATTCCTTACTTCACCTTAGTGCTAGATCCTCCACTGTCGATCCCAGGAGTCTTAGGCTGGCCAGCTCCCATGCTTTGCCTCCTCATGGGTAAGGACTCTCATGATTACACTGAGACCAGGACAGCCTCCATTTCAGAGTCAGCTGAGCAGCCACCTCACCTCCATCTGAACCTTAATTCCTCTTTGCCAAATGGCCTTAGTCACTGTTCTAGGGATGATGACATGTATCTCTTTAGGGAGATGTTATACCAGCCTATAACTTTTAACCAATGTTTTTATATTTTTAATTTTTATGTGTATGTGTGTCTGCTTGTATATCTATATGCCACTTAAATACCTGGTGCCTACAGAGGCCAGAAGAAGGTAGCAGATTTAGAACTGGAATTAAAGGCAATTTGTTTTAAGCCAGATTGTGGGTGCTGGGAATTGAACCCAGAGCCTTTGCAAAAGCAACCAGTGCTCTTAACCACTGAGCCATTCCTCCAGCTCCTTTATCAGATTCTTTAAAGAATTGGATTGTTGGGTTTGTTCTAGAAATTAAGCTCCTACAGTGTTGTGGAGGAGGGCAGAGGCAAGCCCTAGGTGAGGAGAGACAGGAACAATGACAGAGGACAGGATCAGGAGGCAGAGCAGTGGGCAGGGCCATGGGCCAGGCACAACTAAGCTAACTGAAGGGTGGAGATCTCTCCCATGATTCTGAGGGGTAACTGGATGCTGGATCATACACCCTTCCACAAAGGGAAACCTGAGGAGAGTTGGAGAGAGAAATAAAAAGGTGCCTTGGTCTGCAGGATCAGGCTTGGATGGTCCACAGTCCCACGTGGTGAATGCTTCTCCCTCAGATCTTGGCTTGGATTTACCTTGTCTCACCCCCAAGGGCAACTTCGATCAAGTTGGATTGTGCCTCATTATCCCAGGATTCTCCACACAGGCTCTGACTGCTCCTTCTAAGTGTCTCCTCAGGTGGGATGGAAGGTAGAGCATGGACTTGCCCACATCTCCAACACCTGGCACAGCAGTGGCTTCTCAGGCAGCCTGTCTATCTGTACAAGTCAGAACGTGTACTCCCCAGTCCCTCTGGGGAGAAGACAGGGTGTTTGATCTCGGTGGTTGTCTTGCAATTAGCACACCTCCTATGGCGAAGGACCTGAAGATGAGCCTCACCTGGCCCCTGTCCTCCATATTGTCCAGGCAGTAGGGAACATTTACAAAGTGTAAGCACAGTCAGTTTGACTGCAGTGAGGAGGGCCAGGGAGACTGTTGGAATAAGGCTGGGGTGTGGACTCTTTGGAGGCGAGGCACATTAGAATTCCAAAGACCGTTCAGGTTCTTTCGATGGGGTTGTGGGGTGGTTAAGATTTTGAAGCAAGACTGTTCTTGGTACTCAGTGCAGGGGAAGCCCGACGTCACCACATGGATGGGAGCAGAGGCCCTGAGCAGGAGGAGGTGAACCTGTTGGGCCTGACTCAGGAATAAGCCCCTTTGTGTTCTTTTGGGGCCATCGTGTCCTTGAGCAGTAACTGCAGAATTACTTTTAAAGATGGGAAGGTGCAGGGGTGGGGAAGGGAGAAGACACATTAAGGGGACCTGATGTGTCTCGTGTGTTTACAAGTTGAGTGTGTACAGAGGGTTTTTGTGTTATTTGTGTGACTGAGAGTCACCTCGTAAGCCCAGCATGGTGACTCACACCTGCAGTCCCAGCTCCCAGGAAGCTAAAGCAGAGGACTAAGTGTTCTTGACCACCCTGGGCTACACGTTCAGACCCTGTCTTTTTTTCTTTTCTTTTCTTTTTTTTTTTTTTTTTTTTTTTTTTTTTTTTTTTTGGTTTTTCGAGACAGGGTTTCTCTGTGCAGCCCTGACTGTCCTGGAACTCACTCTGTAGATCAGGCTGGCCTCGAACTCAGAAATCCACCTGCCTCTGCCTCCTAAGTGCTGGGATTAAAGGCGTGCGCCACCACTGCCCAGCCTGTCTTATTTCTTGTTTGTTTGTTTGCTTGCTTGCTTTTTGAAATAGTTTCTGTGTGTAGCCTTGGCTGTCCTGGAACTCCCTCTGTAGACCAGACTGGACTCAAACTTACAGAGATCCACCTGCCTCTGCCTCCCGAGTGCCAGGATTAAAGGAGTGCAGCACCACCACCCAGCTGAGACCCTGTCTTTTAAAATAAAAATGTGGCAGGTGTGGTGAACAGATGCCGCAATCCCTACATGCCAGAGGCTGTACAAAGAAGTTGCTGCAAGTTTGAAGCTAGCCTGGTCCAGAAAGCTCCAGGCCACAAGAGCTGTAGGTGGTGTGGGGCCTTCCTCTTTGGCTTTGTAGGGGGCCTCAGCAAGCTCAGCGGCTTGGAATTAGATGGGTGTCCCTACCTAGTGTGAGAGAACTTACCCACTGAGTTTTTTCATGCTCTGCTTTTTGAAGGTCAGAGTCAATGCAGGTTCAGCCGCTAGAGTCACACTGACTGCAGTGACTGGTGGGTTTAATCTTCCTCTGCTTGGCTAGACTTTCCAGTTCTCTTTGATTATTTGCAAGCCTTAATTTAGAGCTGGGACATCGTTCGGTGGTAGAGCATTTGTCTAGCATGAACCAGACCCTGGTTCAATGCCCTGTTGGAAACGAAACTGTTTATACATAATTTTTGTTGGTAGTGGTTGCTCCTAACGTGTATGTTTTGCCCATGCATCATGTTCCCCGTGCCTGCAGAGGCCAGAAGACGACATCTGATCCTTCGCGACCGTGGTTGTGAGCTCCTATGTGGGTGCTGGGAATTGAGAGCCCTTTGGAAAGGCAGCCAGTGTTCTTAACCCCTGAGCCAACTCGCCCCTGGGCTGAAACTCTTAATGCCCCTGCCTCAACCTCCTGAATGCCAGGATTACAGACTTACGCCACCACATCTGGCTCTCTGGCTTCTTTGGTTTAACATGTTTCAACTTAGTACTTCATTCTTTTTCATTGTTGGTTAGTATTTCTTGGCATAAATATATTATGTTTTGATTATACATTTATCGGCCAATAGAAATCCAAAGGATGAGAGCTGGACACGATGATGCTCGCTTTTAATCCCAGCACTTGGGAGGCAGAGGCAGGTGGATTTCTGAGTTTGAGGGTAGCCTGGTCTACAGAGAGAGTTCCAGGACAGCCAGGGCTACACAGAGAAACCCTGTCTCAAAAGAGAAAATACATACAAAATGGGGGTGGTAACTGTGCACCAATGCATTCATCCCTCGCTGTTTCCTTGTGGACGTGATTGACAGCTGCCTCAGGCTCCTGCTGCCTTCACCTCCCTGCCAGGATGAAATGTGCACTTGAACTGGGAGCCAGAAGAAACCCTTTCCCCCAAAGTTGCTTTTCTCAGGGTATTTTTATCACAGCAGAAGAAGAAAGTAAGACACCTGGGTACTCAGGGCGACTCAGCCTTTAAAGCTGTGTCTTGGGCCAGACATGATAGCAATTTTTTGTTTGTTTGTTTGTTTTGTTTTTTTTTCGAGACAGGGTTTCTCTGTGTAGCCTTGGCTGTCCTGGAACTCACTCTGCAGACCAGCCTGGCCTCGAACTCAGAAATCCACCTGCCTCTGCCTCCCAAGTGCTGGGATTAAAGGTGTGCGCCACCACTGCCCAGCTGATAGCAACTTTTAAAGGTTACATCGATATTCTTACTGGTGGTGGGTGGCATGCATGCAACACTGGATGTGTGTGGAGGTCACATGGGAACTTGTAAGAGTTGGTTTTCTCCTACCGTATGGGTCCTGGAGATCAACAACAGGCTTGGTGACAAGCACGCTCACCTGCTGAGCCATGTGCCAGCCTTGGTTACAGCCTGTGATTGCAGCTTCTCAGAAGGCTGAGGTGGGAGGAGCACATGCTTGAAGCCAGAGTGGGAAACAGGAAGACTCTATCTCAAAACATAAGGATGTGGTGGTTCATGTCTTTAAACCCAGCACTTCAGAGGCAGAGACAGGTGGATTTTTCTGAGTTCAAGGTCAGCCTGGCCTACACATCGAGTTCCAGGACAGTCATGACTACACAGAGAGACCCTGTCTCAAACAAAACAAAACAAACAAACTCCATAAGGATAAGATGACAGAAGAGAGGTGGGTGTGTCCTGTCTCCTGTTGTTCCTTCTCTCATTCCCTGCCCACAGTCTCCCAGCTACCTCATGCCCTTGGCCCTGGAGCCACTGACACGGCCCACAGCTGCCGACTACTCAGGGCTGCGAAGAACTGAGTTTGCACCTGTCTCCATCCATGCCCTCAGACCAGGAAAGACAGCTAGGTTTTGATGGAAAAAAAAAAAAAAAAAAGAACTTGAGTGAAATGTAGTGTCAGGACTCGACCTTGATTGACCTTGACCTTGTGGAGTGGCAGGTTAGCCCCTGATCACTCTTTTGTGGCATGTTACCCCATAGCGTCCTGGTTCCTCTGTCTCCTGTTGCCTTGCCCACATCTTGCACACATGACGTGTGCAGTCCCTTGTCTGTTTTGTAGAGCCTTCCTCTTCTAACTGAGTGAGAAGGAAGTAAAGTGTGTGGTAGCATGTCTCTCCTGAATATACGTTCTGATCTAATCTGGGTGCTTTGCCTCTGTATCCTGAGCCAGGTGACCATGCAGCTGGTGTGTATGGTGTGTGTGTCATTGGGGTGGCCTCTCATAACTTGCCTTTCTGTTCCTCTCCAGGGCTGCCCCAGTACATGAAGTCTCTGCGCTGGGCTCTGGTGGTCATGGCTGTGTTGCTGGCCGTCTGCACTGTAGCTATTGTGGCACTAGCCTCTAGAGGCGGTATGGTATCCCGTCCCTATTTTTGTGTATTTCCAGCACCTTTGAGGCCAGAGAGGGATATGAGGTTCAGCATGAAGACACAGGCCTTATGTAGCAAAGAGAAGAGAGCTTGGCCCTTTTCTCCTGTCAGTCACAGCTTGTGACCTGACTGGTAATGAGAACACCAACCCCTATCCAGAGGAACTTTGCACAGTGTGAAAGCTGTACAACCTTCCCTGGGCTCCCTCTGGCCACCATCCTCCCCACCAGACACTTGCCAGCTCCCTACCCGTAGAGTCACTCCTCAGCCAAGCTCGGGACCAGGGTTTGTTTGTTCAGTGTATTCATGCATAGCTCCTTAGACACTCCCCTTGACTGACAAGTCTCTGCTTCCAGGAGCCAAGTGCCAACCATGCCCTCAAGGCTGGATGTGGTCTCAGGAACACTGCTACTACCTCTCTGAAGAAGCCCAAGACTGGGAGGGCAGCCAGGCATTCTGCTCAGCCCACCATGCCACACTGCCTCTGCTGAGCCACACCCAGGTAAGAATGGCTGGCTAGGAGAGATATGTGTCATCCCAAATCCCTGAGTCTTAGCCCTGGAAGGACCTCCTGTGTGTGTGTGTGTGTGTGTGTGTGTGTGTCTGCCTGCCTGTTTGTCTAAGTTAGGGTTATATTGCTGTGATAAGACACCATGACCAAAGTCAACCTAGGAAGGAAAAAAAAGATTTATTTCGTCTTATAGCTTTTAGTCCATCGACCTAGGAAGTCAAGGCAGGAGCCGATGCAGAGGCCTGGAGGAGTGCCGCTTACTGGCTTGCTCAGCCTGCTTTTCTGTTATTCAGGACCTGCCGGAGAAGCACCCCCTACAATGGGCCCTTTCATATTAATCACTAATCAGAGACTTGCCTACAGCTTTTTGTTGTTGTTTTTGTTTTGATTTTATTTTTCAAGAGAGAACTTCTCTGTGTAACAGCTCTCAATGTCCTGGAACTCACCATGCAAGCCCGGACTGACAGAAATCCACCTGCCTCTGCCTCCTAAGTGCTAAGATTAAAGGCATGCACCAGCAGTTTATAGGCCAGCCTTATACAGGCATTTTCTTAATATTTCTTTTCCTCTAGAAATGTTTTTTGCACAACTTTAATCCCAGCACTCTGGATGCAGAGGTCAGTGGATCTCTGTGAGTTCAAAGCCAGCATGACCTACATAAGTTTCAGGCCAGCCAGGGCTACGTAGCAAGACCTTGTCTTAAAAAATAAAACAACAAAAAGATACCGTCTTCCCTGCTATGCCTGGGTTTGTGTCAGGTTGACAAAAACAGTCAGCACAATTGACCCTTAACACACAAAAATATCACTTATTAAACCATAATATTCCTTTCTTGTTCATCCCAAGAGTTCCAATTAGTATAAATACCATAGTACAAAACGTCCCACAGTATTTAAGCTTTCAAATCCTTGAAAAGTTCAGTCTATGCCGGGCAGTGGTGGCGCACGCCTTTAATCCCAGCACTTGGGAGGCAGAGGCAGGTGGATTTCTGAGTTTGAGGCCAGCCTGGTCTACAGAGTGAGTTCCAGGACAGCCAGGGCTACACAGAGAAACCCTGTCTCGAAAAACCAAATTAAAAGTTCAGTCTCTTTAAAAACATTCAAAGTCTCTTTACTGTTCAAAGTCTCCCAACTTTAGGATACTAAAAAATTAGAAATACTTTCTTACACCAAAAAGGAAGAACCAGGGCACAGTTTCAATTTGAACAAAGCAAAATCCAACCCCAACTACGCAAGTAACTCAGTGTCCAACGTCTAGGGTTTACTCACAACCTGGGTTCCAAAGGCCTTGGACAGCCCCGCCTCTCCGCCTCTCCCATTCACAGCGCACACATCTTGTCTCCTAGGCATAGGCCAGCCCCTCTCTACAGCTGCTGCTGTCCTCGGTGGCCATCCCATGTCCTGACATCTCCAATTGTTGGAGTGTCCACACCTGGCTGCACCTTCACCTGCTCTCCTAGGCGCTCTTCAGGGACTTTGGCCCTGCCACCAGCCTCAACTTCTCTCCATAGCCCCTTCAATCCTTTGGCTTCTACTTCAACTGAGGCTGCACATTCACTACTGGCCTCTCCTCTCATGACGCCAAGCCTCAGCTGCTCTCCATGACCTCTTCATGCCTTCAAAACCAGTACCATCCGGGGAGCTCTTACACATTACCAAGTTCAGCTGCCAGCACAAGGTAAAGCCTTGGCCTACTCTAGACAGCAGCCTCTGTGTGCAGACCTGAGGAAACACTGCCCACAAGATTTTGCCTCAATGATGCTGGTCTCTTCTTCATCACAGCCCTAGCTGACTAGGAAAGCAAAGGTGTCACTATAGTGATTCTTAACTCAAAATATCAGCTGGCTCTGGTGGTCTTTATGGGACTCTCAAGCTTCCCCTGAAATTCCAGAAGCCAGACCTCCATCATCATCTCTGCCTGCTCTCAGCATTATCTTCTGAGACAATGTTCCCACGGCAGCTCACTGAGGTCTGAGCACTCCAGGGCTTCTCCAGCCTAAAGTTCACCTTTCTCCCCAAACCACGTGGTTAGGTTGGGCACAGCATCTATATCTAGTTAGGGTTCCTACTGCTGTAATAAACACCATGAGCAAAAGCTACTTGTGGAGGAAAGGGTTACTTCACTTACAACTTATAGTCCATTTTCTAGGGAAGGCAGGGCAGGAACTCAAGGCAGGAACCTGAAGGCAGGAGTTGATGCAGAGACCATGGAGGAGTGATTACTGGCTTGCTCCTCGTGGCTTGCTCAGCCTGCCTTCTTACAGGGCCTGTATTAGTCAGGGCTGTCTTGAGTAAGATAACTTATAGAATGAATATAAATATTATGAGTGCACATGTGCACACACACACACACACACACACACTTGTGCGTGTACATTTTCTGTATGTATAAATGGGATTTATTAGAATGGATTCAAGTTGTGGTCTAGCTAGCCCAATAACAGCTGTCTACCAATGGAAAAACAATCCAGTAGTTGTTCAGTTCACGAGGCTGGATGTCTTATCTGGTCTTCAGGATCTGCCAGAATCCTGAAGAGGAGGCTCTAATGCCAGTGAAGGAATGGACTTGCTAGTGTGCTGAGAGCAAGCAAGCAAAAAAAGAGAAAGCTTCCTTCTTCCAAGTCCTTTATCTAGGCTGTCAGCAGAAGGTGTGGCTAGATTAAAGGTGACTTGTCCTCTCGAATATCCAGATTAGAAGTGGTTCTTCCCACTACAAAATACTTGAGACAAAAAAATCCTTCACAGGTGTTTTCAACCATTTAATTTCAAATATTGTCAAATTGACAACCACAAATAGCTATCAGAGGGTCCTTCATCCTCAACCAAGAAAACATGGCCGTGGACTTGCCCATGGGCCAGTCTCAGGGAGCCTGTCAGGCTGACAGAAACCACCACCAGCATGTGTGTGCTTGCACATGGGGATGTGTGTACATGCGTGTGCTCTTGCATGTAGATGCCAGAAGTCAACCTGGGGTGCTGTTCCTCGGGTGCCACTTGAGACAAGGTCTCTTTTGGGTACAACAGTTTGGCCGGGCCCAGTGGCCTTTTGGTTTCTGTTAATCCTTATGTAAACATTCGTGCACACATTTTGTTTCTTATTGCTAAGGTTGTGCCACAGTTTTAGCGCGTTTTATCATTGTGGGAGGGGGACATACATACACACACCATAGAGTGTATGTGGAGGCTGGAGGACAGTTTTCAGGCGTTCTCTCTCTGCTTCCATCATGTGTGTCCCAGGGATTGAACTCAGCCCTTTTAACCACTGAGCCATCTCCCCAGCCCCACGCTCACCTTTGTAATGGCTTTAACGTCACTGAACCCATGCAAAATAATTTTGCTCCTGTAGAGACTACACCATTAACCTGCCCCATGCCTCCCCCATTTACCAGCCCCTCTGGCTACTAGCCCAAGCACAGTGCCAGGCCACCAGTAAGCATCCAGACCATCTTCCATAAGTACAGGTATCTTGCAATATCTCTGAGCTGATTACTTCCTGGAGAGGTATGCTGGAATCCTGCAGAAGCCTCAGGGAAAATGGATGCATGTGACCCATGATGTGCAAAGAGTAACTGCCTGCTTTTCTCCCTCAGGACTTCTTAAGAAAATACCAGGTCACCAAGGGCTCCTGGGTGGGGGCCCGACGAGGCCCTGAAGGCTGGCACTGGACTGATGGGGTCTCCTTGCCATCCCAACTGTGAGTAATTGCGGTCCCTCGTCCTCTATGGACGAGGCCTCCTTTTGCCCCACCTAACCTTCGGGATCGATAGGAGAGGGGGGTTAGCATTGGCTTATCCTTTCATTCCAACCCTGGGGTGGGTCCCCAACCCATTCACCCAGACAGAACTGTCATGGCTGCTTTGCTGGTACAAGGTCTGTAGCTTAGGAATCTGGTGGGTCTGCCATGTAGCTGACCATTGGAAGACACTGCCAGGGCTCTTTCCAGATAGTTCATGCCTGTGTAGTGACTGGCACAGTACTGTGCCTGTATAGAAGACAGGCCCAGCAACCTGAGTGTTTTCTCTCTCCCCTCCCTCTCCTCACCCCACTGCAGGTTCCCAGAAGACAATGAGGACCACCCAGATTTCAGCTGTGGGGGTTTGGAAGAAGGCAGGCTCGTGGCTCTTGACTGCAGCTCTCCCAGACCCTGGGTCTGTGCCAGGGGAACCAAATGACTTAGTCTCCTGTGTTAGACCTGTCTGGAGCTGTATCCATTGCTTTTGCTTTGGTGTGACCAAAATACTGACAGAAACAACATCAAAGAGGCAAGAATGACCAGGCTCATGGTTTCAGAGGGTTGCACCTGGCAGAGCTGCTCAGTCCACGGCAGTAGAGGAAATGCTGGAGCCAGGGGTGGGAACAACTTTCAAAGGCCTGTCACTGTTGACATGCCTCCAGAGACCAGGCTTTACCTCCTAAAGCTCCCAAGTCACCCCGAAATCCAACACTACAAGCTGGGAACAAACCTGTGGCAGACATTGCCGATTCAATGCAGAGCATTCCTGTAACAAATCCCCTGAAGATTCGTGGCTGTCTTGTTTTGAGACAGGTTCTCTCTGTACTCCTGGCTGGCCTGGAACTTACTGTGTGGTCCAGGGTAGCCTTAAGTCCCCAGGCAAGCCTCCGGAGTACAGGGATTACAGATGTGTGCCACCACACCCAGGCCATGGCTAATTCATAATGCAAAATGTGTTCAGTCCAATTTCAAGAGGCCCTATAGTCTCAACAGTTCCAACATTCAAAAGTCCACTCTTCAGGCTGGTGGTCCCACAGCTATGGCTATAGCACCAAACCTCCTCACCTTCCATTTCATCATACCCCACAGAAACTTCTGCTTGCCTAGGTGGAGCACTTCTGTTCTTCTGACCAGGCAGCGATGAGCTAGCTGGGAGCCCTGCCCGCTCTCTATGCTGAGCTCCAGCAGGAGAGACCCCAAAGGGGGGCACCAAACCTATTCTGAGATGGGCTGGCTGGGACCCCATGTAAAGGAGTGGGGCACCCAGGGGAGGTGGTGTCTACCACCCCCCAAAAAAACCATGTAAGTTCACACATTAAAATAACATCTTTTTAAAAAGACTGGGCCCTCACAAGATGGTTTAACAGGTAAAGGCACTGGCTGCTTTTTCCAGAGAACCTGGGTCTAATTCCTACAATTCTCTCAAACTGTAACTCCAGCACCACCATGTTGTGGATAGCCCCGGGGCTGTTTGTATTCTGCTAATTCTGCTCTCCTGGGAGGGGCTTCAGAGAAGGAGTGGGTTACACCTGTGACTTCTTGTGAACAAGTCCCCTAATGAATAAAGGAGCCAATCACTGGGCGAGGAGGAGGGACTTCTAAGTTGGAGGGAGGAAGAGGGGGAGGAGAGAGAGAGGGTCCCCAACGGGGACAGCAGATAGGTAAGATGTAGCTACTAGAGTCTCCTGGTATCATGGCAGATCTGCAAGGATTCGACACCAGAGGAATCACAGATTTTGATAAGGCTTACAAGATTAGGTTTTAGTTGTTGCGCCCAGAGACTGAGTTACTATTGTTTCTGAGCTAAGTTTGTGTTGCATTTTCCTTCACAAGGCGGCTTGTCTGGGTTCCAGAGAGAAAGGTACAGTGGCAAAGTGTGGGTTTGCGTGATGTGCACCCCAGAGGCCATGGGGGTTCTGAAGCATGGGGCTGGCTTGGTAGCAACCCACCAGTGGGAACCTAGCAAGCTGGGTGGAGAGATCGTGGAGCTCTGAATCAGAGCTCCATGAGATAAAAGCAGGTGGGCCATTGCTCACCAGTGCTTGGCCAGCCGGCCTGATGGGGATGAGGGAACCGGCACAGGAATACGCAATATTCCTTCGTTATAATATTTCCCACAACACCACCACCCCCGCTATATCACAGCCCATCCTCAGGTACTACATACGGTGCAGAAATACATGCAGGAAACACCCATACACATAAAGTGAAGTGGGGGAGCCTTGTAGAGGCACATACAGTAAATCTGAGAAGAGAGATACACACACCCCTGGCATGCCTGTGAGGGAGTTGGGTTGAGGTGGAAAGAGCTATTCTAAATGTGAGTGGTAGCATTCCACAGGCTGGGGTCCTGGAAGGAGTAATAGGTTGAGCACCAGCATTTCTCCCTCCCCGCTTCCTGGCTGCAGAAGCAGTGTGAGCAGAAACCTCAGGCTTCCCCAGCATGCTGGCCTGTACCTCAAACTGGGAGCCAAAACACGCTCTCATTTCATTGCTGCAACAAGAAAAGTAGCTAATATGTTAACAAACGCCATAGTGCGTTGAATTAGCACCCTGTGAACATCTGGCCATGCCCTGCTCCCTAGCGTCTTCCACAAGCTACTAAGGGTTCCTGTCCCTAGGCACCCTTCCCTGATGCTTCTCTGGTTAAGGGCTTAAGGTGTGTTCATTCTGAATTCATTCTTTTTGAGAATGAACTTGTTTCAGCTTCCTGCCCTTGTTGCTCACTGGGATACTTGCAGAAGAAAACACAGCTGCATTGTCCTGGCACCCCTACACTAGAAGCCTACTGTGTGTGTCAGTCTGTCCAAGCAGCCAGCACCTGGTTAGAGAGCAGCAGCCAAGGGAAAATCCTAAGCAAGAGAAAAAGCTAGAGAATCCATGTCCTTATGGACAATTAGCACAGAGCTTTGAGTCTTTCCACTTTACTGGCTGTTGGATGAGCAGCCAATAAATAAAACCAGCAGCGGCAGCATTATGATCAGGGTCATCATGCCTTTGGACTGAATTGGGTCTCTTTTCAAAGTATGGAAGTTGTAATTCCTATAATGTGACCTTTAGGGAAATACTGTGTGTCCACACACTCAGGTCAAAATGAGGCCATTCATGTGACTAGTCAAATATGACTGATATCTTCATTAAGAACTTTGTGGCCAACAAGATGGCTCAGCTGGTAAAAGAACTTGCTGCACTGCCTGGCAACCTGAATGTGATCCCCAGAACCCACATAGAGGGGGAAGAAGAGAATTGACTCTCACTTCCACACGTGCACAAACCCCGACCCCCCATGCACACACACACACACACACA
>CM052700.1:97027495-97054227 GCA_028551405.1 Uromys caudimaculatus
GGAGGGAGGGAGGGAGGGAGGGAGGGAGGGAGGGAGGGAGGGAGGGAGGGAGAGAGAGAGAGAAGCATGAAGAAGGTGGAGAAAACAAGAGGCCTCCATTGGTCATGATGGACCAGCAGCAGTGCCAGAATGAAATGCCTCCCCAGTACACCAGACTGCTAGAGCAGAAACAACCCAGGAAGATTCAAACACCAAGTATTTGGGGAACACAGTTGGTAAAGTGGCCGGCCTAGTGTTAAGAGAATTAGAGGTAATCTCCCAGTAATTTCCCAGAGCCTAAGAAATAAATCACAGTTAAAGCTAAATGGGGATAAGCATTATTCTTGTATTTTATATTTGGCACCAAACATGTGGCATAGAACCAACTGAACCTGAGACAGGGTACTGGGTAGAGGCACAGCACTCCCCAAAAACTCTGCTGCAAGAGTCAGAGTCCATCCTAGAAAGAGCTAACTGGGAGGCTCCCTCTCTGCATAAGATAGAACAACACTCTCCAAGCAAACCACATGGGGCAGGGAGAGGGAGGGACAGGGCCACCCTGCCAGGGAAGCAGCTGAGACACACAGCTGGCATGAAATCAGCGTCCCATCTACTGTACTGGGACAGGAAACTGAACCAACTCGCTCCTCACAGACAAGCGCAGCAGACTAATCTGGTCCCTCTCCTCCTGGCAGTTTCTTGGTCCCACCTGCCTCCCTGCACCACTGCGTCTTGGCAAGAGCCAGGCAGCCAAACTCCTCTCCTGTGTGCCCACACTGCAGTGGCTGAAGTCTGGGACCAGTGTGCATGCTGCCAGCCACAGTACAGGCCCATGCTCTGAGCAAGCAGCACTGCAGGCATAGAGGTGGACTCATGACATTTGTCCAATAGAGGGAGAGTCACGTGTAGGAGACAGAAGACAGCACCAGCTCATGATCACAGATGCTGCATTTTTTTTTCCTACAATCAGCCTCACTCAGTTCTTTGCAGCCTAAAATCCTATTGCCTTCCTTGTTACCTAAAGAATGGCCTATCACAGTAATTTATTTAAAAGACTGATTTCCACAATTCCTTTACAAGAACAAGGTAGGTTTACTTCCACAGCGCCCACATTTAGTTAACCATTCAGTGGAAAGTCCTGCCACAAGGAGTGCTGAATAGTCCTACCTTGTGCCAATATTCTGTACAACAGCCAATGAAATAATTCATGAGCAATTTCCTCAGTACTTTAATTGATATGGATATTTTGCTGTCAGATTCAAATGGAGATACCTTAGAAAAAAAGTATTTTAATGAAGCAAAGAGATTTTTACCTAATTGGGGATTACAGATTGCTCATGAAAAATACAAAGAGGAAACTATTAATTATCTAGGATATAAGTCTATAGGCAATTCTACTACAAAAAGAACAAATCCGAAGAGACCAATTAAGAGCTCTTAATGATTTTAAAAAATTACTGGGTGATATTAACTGGCTATGGCCTACAATTGGTTTGACTACTAAAGAGCTGAATAATTTACTTCAAACCTTACAAGGTGATAGAGAATTAAGTAGGTCAAGGAGGTTATCAGCTGAAGCTGGTAATTTGCTGTGGTAGAAAATAAACTACAAAATGCCCACATAGACCATAAGGATCCAAAGATGGCCTGTATGTTACCTTGTCGTCTTCTCATTCTCCCACAAAAATTATTGTGCAGAGGGAAGATTATGTCTTACCCATTTTTCCTAACAGGTAAAAATATCCATGTTTTGCACACAGAGTAAAAAATTATAGACCTATATAAGAAAGGTATCTAAACACTCTAAAAGGAAAAATGAGACTTCATCAGTTAGCAGAAATAGACCCAGTAGAAACTGTGGTACTTTTATTAATGCTGAGATTGCCTCATTATGAGCAAAAAAATGAACATTAGCAAAGAGCTTGCAGTACTTTTTTGGGGAGAAATTAACAACAAATACTCAAAAGCAAGCAACTTCATATTATAAAAAGAACTAATCAGATTCTCCCTCATATAATAAAAGGACACCAATTTCTGGAGCCCCTACATTTTATGCTGATGCAAATAAATCAGGAAAGGCAGGATATATATCAGAAAATATAAGTAAAGGAGAGTCCTTATGATTCAGTTTAAATATCAGAATTATATGCAATTCTTATGGTATTAGATTTTCAAGAATCTCTTAATTTAGTGACTGACTATATAGAGAGAACTGTTTTGCATACAAAATGTGAATTTATTTAGGATGATTCTGAATTGATTTCACTGTTTATTCAACTACAAGTGATCAGAAATAGCAATCATTCATTGTATATAAAAAATATCAGATGCCATTCGGGTCTGCCAAGCCCTCTAGCACAAGGTATTGATAACATCGATCAGCTTTTGATAGGGAACAGCTTTTGATAGGAAGTATGCTAGAGGCTTCAGAATTTCATAAAAACACCATGTTAACAGCAAAGGTTTAAAGAATCTTCTATCACTTGGCAACAAGGCAAGGAAATTGTAAATAAAAGTCCATTTGTTCTTTATATAACCAAACTCTTATCTGCAGGAAGTAACCCTAAAGGTGCCCTAGGAAATAAAATTTGGCAAATGGAGGTTTCATTTTCGAGTTTGGTAAACTGTGTATGTACATCATTATTATAAGCACATATTCAAGAATTCACTGGATAACTGCTTTAACTTCTGAAAAGGCTGACTCTGTAATTACACATTTATTAGAAGTTATGGCTATTATGGGAATACCTCTACAAATTAAGATTGACAGTGCTTCAGCATATGTCTCTAATAAAATGAAACAATTTTTTACACATTATAAAACATATTATAGATATACCGCACAATCCTGTAGGAGAAGCAATCTCGGAGAGATCTAATGGTACTTTAAAAGAGATACTTAAGGGCTGAAGAGATAGCTCAGCGGTTAAGAGCACTGACTGCTCTTCCAGAGTTCCTGAGTTCAATTCCTAGCAACCATATGGTAGCTCACAACCATCTGTTAATGGATCCAATGGCACCTTCTGGTGTGTCTGAAGACAGCTACAGTGTACTAATATACATAAAATAAATCTTAAAAAACAAAAGGAGATAAACAATCAGAAAGGGGTAACAAAGACCCCCAGAGACGGATTACATAGCGCTTTTCTAACTTTAAATTTTAAAATGCTATCGAACAAAAAAATCTATAGCTGCTGAGAGACATTGGGTTATAGAAAAAAACTGCTGAACTAGCCTGTTTTAAAGGTGTCCTAACTTCAGAATGGAAAACAGGAAATGTGCTGGGGTAAAGGATATACCTATATTTCCACAGGGAATAAAAAAAGTTTGAGTCCTCTCAAATTGATAGAAATCAGGGAAGGGGGAAGGGGGTATGACCCTCCTGAGGATCTCAACCACAGAAAAGGAAATAAAAAAAGACCAAGACAGGTAATGTGTATGTTGATCTATAAATCAATAATAAATTGTGTTGGCTACAAAGTCTTCAGGGCTTGTCATGGCATTCTTTTATCGCATAGAATTTATATTGCAGTTTGTTACAATCCAAATTAGCCTAAGAAAGACAGACATCCTTCACTTGCTCAAATTAATCTTGGTTCTTGGTTAATTGCAATGTGCACCTTGCACATTCCATACATGTTAATACAAAACTGTGTATTACTTGTGAAAAAAAAAAGATAACAAAAGATAACATCAAAAATAGTGGTCCTGACAAGATTCACCCTTAGGGATACTGAGAGACCTGATATTACCCCAAACTGCCTCAATGTTGTTTGCACAAGACTTCCAGAACAGCTTCAAAGAAAGCTGTTGACCCCAGATGACCTCAATTCATCCAACTACATCCTGATTCAGTCAGGACTTCACTTATGCCTGAACTTTCTCAGAGTACAGAGACTGGACAACAAATGCTACAACTAGCTTTCCTAAGACTATCCATTCTCCAAATCTCCTTGGCCTCCAAGAAAGAAATACTATGCCCCAAATAAATATGAAGCCATTTTAATAAAACAAAGTCCCATTCCATAAGTTTTGGTTGTTCTGTTGAGTGGAAGATGCTTATTATAAGGGATTGGTTATTAAATGATCCTGACCAGTGAGAAAACAAGGTATAGGAGGTTAGACTCAGGGATTTCTTTTTTCTTTTCTCTATCCTTTTTTTCTTACATAAAGGAGAAGGGCTGAAAAGAGAAAAGGGAGGGGGGATATAGGACTATTACAGGAATAATAGGATAGATTGCTGAATCTACTCTTAAACCAAAAAACAAATTATAGCCATAATCTTACATTAATATGGATCTTTGAATACTGATACAAAATTAAGGTTAAACTTTGTTACCTTTGTGTACTTTATTACATTGGTATAAGGCTTTGGATATTGATACACAATTTGAGGTTATTTTTGTTACAACACAGTTTATTAAGTTTCAGCTCTTATATAGTCATTTGAAGATGTAAAATACTAGTCCTTTAAAAAGCTATTACAAATTGTTCAGGATAAATAATATAAGCTGATAAACAGTCAAAACTCAGTCAGATACTGGACCAATTTATAACAAAATATGCTCCCTTGGTTAAACAGACAGTAAATAGGCAAAAACAAAGTTTACCTACTCAGACATAGTATCGAAAGATGGTCTTCAAAAGCCTCAGAGACTTAACAGAATATGGTAAAGATATTTTTATTAATTTAAGGCCTTTTTTGATGAGACATGTCAGCTCCTGACAGCACCCCATTCATCTTGGAAGAATAGCATCAAAGGGCCTCCATTTGGAGATAGCTTCAATTATGGCAAGCTAGCCACTGGAGAAAGAAAATGCCCAATTTCATCTGTAGACAGAATGCTCTCCAAAATGGACAAAACTTGGATGCAGGCAAAGTCCACTGCCAAGCTCTGCCAAGAGAGGGTAGGCAAGTCCTTCATAATTCCTGCTTCACAAAAGTTTGTCAGATATACTGGTCCAGAAGGCTGAAGACAGTGCTCCAATGTTATAGAGACATATCTGGGGGACTGTTCAGACAGCCAACTATGTATGTTATTTGTATAATTTTGCAAGCAGCTTGCCTGTGCTTCCTAGATATTCAGGTAATATTTATTCCTTTTCAAGTCTCTGGTGGGATTGAAGACTAGTCAATCATAGTTTCACAAACTTAAGGTACAAAGAATTTATGAGAATGTTTTAGGGTCTCAGGAGATGTTTTAAGGATGGTAAATGCAAGTTATGAAGGTTGGAATAGGTGAAAGTTTAAGCTGTAGGTGTTTTAAGGTTGGTAATGAAGGTGAGAGGATCTAGAAGTTGTTGGGTTTTTTTAAAATTTAGACTGGAGGAAATTTTAAACAGGTGTCTTAAAATTGGTAAGTGCAAGCTATGAAAGCTAAAGAATTTAATTGCTTAAGATAGTGATGAGAAAAGTATAGAACTGTGAACTCACCGAGATAGGACAAATAGAATACTTTCTCATAAAGTTGCCAAACAAATGGATTGGACATTGTGGATGTAATTACACCAGGGATTTCATAATTGTTTAATAATTGTCTTTACTGTATGCTACAGCCAATTTCTGTAGAGAATAAAGGCAGGCAGTTTTTCAGTTACCTGGCTGGGGGTCACAGGTAGGGACCATAAAGAGACAGTGAAAGGAGAGAAGTATGGACCAGCAGCCAAGTGCCAGAATGAACTGTCTCCCCAGAACACCAGCCCAGGAGGATTCAAACAGCAAGTATTTGGGAACACAGCTGGAGAAGCAGACAGTCTAGTGCTAGAGAATTAATTAGGTTAATCCCCCAGTAATTGAACAGAGCCTAATAAATATATCAATGTTTGAGTCTCATTTGATAGACAGGGATAAGCCTAATTCTTTTGTTTTACACTGATCTTCAGAGAACATTATTGTGGTGGGGACTTATGCACCTTGGACATGAGAAGGTCAGAATGTAACTTCTGGGTGTGTTTTTTCTCCTTCCATGTGTGTTGTGGGGACTGAACTCAGTTGTAAGCCTTACCCTGCAATTGTTTTTACTTGCTGGATCATCTTGTCAGCACTAGGAGCAACTTAAAAATAAAATTAAAACATTATACACTTGGAAATCATATTCACATTTTAAAAGATGCTATTATTCTCAATCATGTATATGTGCCTGTTAGGGCAGTGTCAGTGGATACCAGTTGCAGATGGTAGCACATGACATGGGTTGGGAACCAGTGTTCTTAACCTTAGTTCTCCCTCTAGCCCCCATATTCACATTTTTAAGGTACCAATATTTATTTTTTTAGAAATAAACCTTTTAAAAGAGGGCCAGCCGGGCAGTGGTGGCACACGCCTTTAATCCCAGCAGCACTTGGGAGGCAGAGGCAGGTGGATTTCTGAGTTCGAGGCCAGCCTGGTCTACAGAGTTAGTTCCAGGACAGCCAGGGCTATACAGAGAAACCCTGTTTCGAAACCCCCCCCCCCCCCCAAAAAAAAAGTAGGCTAGGCAGCACATGAACATTGCCACTCAAGGTATGGCAAATTTCTAACACCCTAAAAGGCTCACTGCTCAGCAGCAAGCTCTGGGCTTACAGGTTATTTTTGCCTGTTCTAGTTCACATAAGTTACTCATTACTATATACATTAGCAGTTATTTCCTTTGTGTGGTTGTATCACAGTGTCTGATTTCTAGTTGATGGATCTTTCAAATATTTGTAGTTTGGGGTTATTGTAAACACAACTGCTATAAGCATTCAAATACAAATCTGTGTAGCCTCATGTTTTTGTTTCCTTGGCTAGCAAGACGACTGAACTGCTATGGACAGTTCATAATTTATAAGCAGCAGCTGTGCCATTTTCAGTCCTGTTGGGGGTTCCAGTTGTTCGTCATTTACACTAGCACTTGATATTGCTATACTGTCCCTCTGTGGGCCATTTCAGTTGGTATGAGGTAGCACCTCATGACTGATGGTCTTAGGTAGTACTTTTTGGTGTGTGTATCCATTGGTTTATCTATTTGTGTGATTCTGATAATGTTCAGAGATCAAATCTTAAGAAATATTGAAACACCCATCCATGCATGCATCAGGTTAGAACATTTTTCTTATATGTGTTTATGTGTGTGCAGATGTACTGAGTGGAGGTCAGAGGTCAAGGGGCCAGCCTGTTTTGTTTTCTTGAGGCAGTGTCTGTCACTGGTCTGAGGCTCACCAGTTGATTAGTCTGGTAAGTGAGCTCCAAAGCCATGATGTCTGGCACTTAGGGATCCAGCTCAGATCCTTGGGCTTATATTGTAGGAATGTACTGAATGAGTCATCTTCCCAGCCCAGGATAGAGCATTTTAAAGTGGTAAGTTAGTTGAAAACTCCAAGAGTTCTTCTCAACTTTTAAATTTTCAAAACACACAAGTTAAAAATTAAAAATAAAGCTCTTCTAAGTCTAATACTTAACATTTTACATACTATTTTTATGTGTATGTGGATATACAACTGGATCACCTGAAAATATGTACCTGATTATCACTTCTCACATGAATATTAAATATAAGATGTTTTATGTAGGGCAAATTTATCATTACACAAAAGTTCTAATCAGTCTATATGATCTCTCAGTTTCTCTACTTTTCTCCCCGACTTTTTTCCTTCAAAGGACAAGGTCTTTCTATTGTAGCCCAGGTTGGCCTCAGAATCATGGAAATTCTGACTTTCATGTGTCTAGATTACAGGCATGAAACATGATGCCCAGCTAGTCAAAAATCTATTTTAGATCTAATTCACTACAAATTCAGTTACTGGTTAACCTAAATCTTTGCCTTTTTGAAGAAAATCAGCCAGTTGTTTTGTAAAGTGACATACATTCTGAACTTACCTTATTTTCTATAAACTGGAATTTGGGCTTAGATTCACTACAGACCTATTTTTGAGATGGGTCCTTTATGTGATTTCAAAAACCACACTTTTACAGCCAGTTGTTTTGTAAAGTGACATACATTCTGAACTTACCTTATTTTCTGTAAACTGGAATTTGGGCTTAGATTCACTACAGACCTATTTTTGAGATGGGTCCTTTATGTGATTTCAAAAACCACACTTTTACAAGTGTGCTTTGTGTAAGGCTTAAAAGCTACCCAGCCTGTTGCTGAACTTCAAATCCACCTCAGCTATCCAATTACCCTCAATTATGGGGCTAGAGCACTCACCATGCCTTGCTCAGCAGCAAACACTTTTGACAAAATAATATTTACAATATTAACTGAAACTGGGGCATCATACAGGATAAGAAAGTGCTTCAATCTAGCCCTCAAACTTTGGGGGAAAATTCAGGAACCTAAAAAATATAGCTCACACCTTAATTTTGCTAACCATGATTTTTTTCATGTTATTCTCAGTTCAAAAGAAAATATTAAAGTAAAAAAAGACTGTAACAATGGTGTTTTGGAAATAGGGCAACACCACATACAGTTATTCCTTCATTCATGTTGGCTTTGTCCCAGGTATTCCTGATGCTCCCTTCTATAAATGTGTTCACTTGGTAAACTGGAAACCTGAGTGCCCCCCCCACACCTGACTTTAAACTTGTGAAGCACATGCCTCAGCCTCACAGATGCTTCAGTACTGAGATAACAGGCATAATCCACCATGCTTTTGTTCCTTTCTGCTGTTAAAAAAAAAAAAGTTTAAACTACACCAGCTGTCTGTGCCTATGTTCCCAACATTTAGGAGGCCTAGACAGAAAGTTTGCAATTCAAGGCCAACGAAGGATACACGAGCAAGATCTCATCTCTAAAACTCAGAAAATCTAGTATCACACAAATGGCCATTAGTTTTCTGCTCTTTCACATTCACAAGGGGCCAAATTGCTGTCATCAAATTTTGGGACCTGTCCCACCCCTCTTGAAACAGTATTTAAACTGGGTTTCATTGTACACATCTATAATCTTGGGCAGAGAGGCAAAGGTTTAAGGGTCAGGAGTTCAAAGTCATACCCAGTTACACAGTAAATTCTAGGTCACTTGTACTACATGAGATACTACCCTCCAAAAAGTGATCTGAATATATACTAACTTTACTAGTTAACGTATTATTTCCCCTATATTCTAGAAGAACAAAAGGTGTTTGTTAACTACTAGGTAGTCATTAGTAGGTAATTAGCTCTTTAATGCAGAAACTGCTGGTTTCAATATGTTGGTTACATATTGTTTTTATTCAGGCTTGTCAATTAAGAAATACAAACCAAGCAACTCTTAGTTGCTTCTACAGGTCCAATCTTTCCTTACAGAAGCAGTTAAATACAGCCCTGAAGTAGTGTAGTATAGTCAGCAAGAGATTTGGGTGGAGCAACAGTTCATCTGGAATCCACAGTTAAATATTTACTTCCTTTGGTGCCTTGTACAGAAAGGCACTGTTAAAGATGTTACAAAATAGAGGAAAATACCCACAGCAAATAGTTCTAGTGACAACTTACTATATAAACAAGTTACAGTGGTGGTGGTGATTCTTTGCATTTTATTTTTTTACAATAAGAGTATAGTCTTTAAACTACACACACACACACACACACACACACACACACACACACACACACACAAGTGCTATTATTATGAAACAGTCCCTGCCCCATACCCCCTCAATATACTGAACACAGCAGTTTAATAGAACAAAAAAAGGAAAGAAAAAAGAAAAAAAAAATCAAGACAAGTCTGATTTTAAAATTTCAATATAAAAGCAAAAGTATGTAATGCAACAGCTGTTCAACTTCCAACTCTAATAGGCCCCAAACAAAACAGCCCCATATTTAAATTTCTCCAGCACACAATCCAGTAGAAATGCTCAACTGTAATCAACTAATAACCAATGTGAACAGAACCTTAGAAAAGAAGTCATATTGCTTCCCTTCACCCTTCTCTTATAGTTGGAGGCACAGGTATTAGGAGATACAAAAGTCAAAGGAAGAAGAATTATAAAGGAAAATAAATTCCTAAAGCTGCTGCTGTTTGGAATAGAAAGGAAGACAGTATTTTACAAATGTTTAAAAACTGCAAGGCATTAACACAATTCATTCACTATCACTCCTAACTTGAAAGAAGAGAGAGCAGTATCTCATCATATAAACTGTTATGTTCAGGTTTACAAAAAAACTATGGATGTCGTTTAAGCCTTTATCAAGGAAAACAGGTTCAGTTCAGATCATTAGATATGATACATCTAGCCTGACAGGATCGGTGTCTAGAACTGTTCACTGTCACCCTGAACAGCTGTAAACTAAACAATAGCATGTAAGTCCATAGGAAGCTTAAGGATTGAAGATATGGACACAGCTAGTTAGATCTCCCCTGCTTCACGCTCTTCAGAGCTCCTCCTGTCTTCTGATCTGCCATTAGCACTCTCATAGGACCGCTTCTTATCTTTTCGATCTCGGTCACGAGGTGATCTGTCTCTTGAACTCCTGTCTTTGTCACGTGATGCTAAGTCTTGGTCTCTGAATCTTTCTTTTGAGGATCTGAAAAATATTAATTTGAGGAGCAAAATATGTTGGGACACCCAAAATCCAATCAAAGAATAGGATCAATATTAAGTTTCTGATAGCTGAAGAAACAGGTAAGAAATATCTGAGAAGAGAGTTTCGTATAGAAGAGAGTCCTACTATAGCTGATAAGGGCACTAAAACAAAATTGGGAACAACAAATAGCTATATAGTTAAGGGTAAAAGCCTAAGCTAACAATATATTCTTAGTATTTCAGAGATAATCATAAAGCTTCCTCAATTAATAAAAAGACATTTAGTATAAAAACAATATATAAGTAATTGCTTTTATAAGTGAAAAGTATCAAGATTCCAAATTGGATAGAAACCAATGAATTTGTATAGCAGTCATCTCTTTTGTGCTAAATGACAAGCAGTAAAGATTTGAGGTGTTGCAAATCACACACAAGCTCAGGGTGTAGGAGTCATTCTTTTCTATCAACTTTAAAAATGGAAAAACTGCAGAACCATCCATAGCTTTCTGGTTTTACACAAACAGCTTTCAGCCACATTTGTCCTACAGGCAGTACGTTGCCAACAAGGTAAGAGAACTACTCAATTATATGGCTTCAAATAACCATTGGCTAATTTAAAAATTTGCTTCACGCCAGGCAGTGGTGGTGCATGCCTTTAATCCCAGAGGCAGGTGGATTTCTGAGTTCGAGGCCAGCCTGGTCTACAGAGTGAGTTCCAGGACAGCCAGGGCTACACAAAGAAACCCTGTCTCGAAAAAACAAAACAAACAAAAAAACCTGCTTCACTCTTTGCGTGTATTCATTAAAACCAAAATGTAAAGTATCAAAAAATGATCATACTATAATAAAATCCTTAATGCTCCTAATACTATCTCCATTCTCACCCCATCTTCAAAGAAAGGTACATAAACAAAACACCCTCATATCAGAAATGCAACCAGAAAAAACAAAAACACAAACACATTATATAGAATCTAACTATATTGGTTAGCATAGAATATATACTTTTCAACACCTAAAATGAATTAACAACAAATATTACATTTATTTAGTTCTTTACAGGTGATACAGAATGTTTACACATAATTTATCTCAATCAAGGTTTAGAATTATGATCAGAGGCACTGCCAAGTCCTGCATAATACTTTTTAAAAAAAAGTTGGAGTTTAAACTTGGATCTCAATATGCTGTTTACATGCTACTAACCCAGAAAAAGTAATACTTTCAGAAAAACATAAGACAAGATAAAAATACTACTATAACCAGTTTGAAAAATATAGATAAGGAGAGTATTATAGTTTGGATATAAAACAGTCCAAAAGGCTCATGTACTGCTGAAGACCTGAACAGTGATGGTGATACAGAAAAAGGTGGCTAGCTTATAAAGATGGTCCAACCGATGAATTAATCCACTGCAAGTTCATAGCTAAACAGCCATTAGGAGTTGGTTTCTGGCAGGAGGAAACAGGTCAAGAGGGGTGTATTTTATTATAACTTGTACCTGGTCCCTTGTTCTCTATTTCCTCTGACATAAGAAGAGTCACTTGACTCTATTACAGGCTTCATGCCATGGTGTTCTGGTTAGGCATGGGCCCAGAAGCAATTCAAAAGTGGCCATGAACTGAAAATCTCATTTTCACTTCATAAAAGTGTGAGCTAAAAGAAAGTCCTTCCTTCTCATAAATTGTTTTCAAGTACTCTGTCATAATACAAAACTATGGCAACAGAGATTAAAATTTAAAAAGCTTGAAAAATCAACACCAATTTCAAGCATTCTACTTGAAGTTAAATAAGCCCTTTTCCCATTTTGTTTTATGAATCAAGGTCTCTCTCCCTAGCCCAGGCCCCAATTTGTGGCAAACCTCCTGCACCTCAGCCCCTCAAAAGTTATATCAGGAGCTCCTGCTTAATAAGCGTTTTACAAGATAAAAACAACAACAAAAAAACCACATTCCAAGTCTACACAAGCCATCTTCAAAGCTTCAATTAATGATAGAAATGATCACTAAGAACAATGACATTAGATGCTGGCAAGTCCCTGAGGTCAGTGATAACTGAAAAGAACAAAGACATGGACTAATGTTTGTATAAGATTACAAATATCCTCCTACATGTCGTTTGTTTCGTGTTACTAGTGAAAACCTAATAAGCCAAATATTACCTCTATTTAATGAAATATGAAAAAACAAATGGGATGTAACTAAATTATTTGGCAAAGAATTCTGAACCCAAGTAGATTGACTTTTTTAAAGTCTGTACTACATGACAAACACCCCAAAAAGCACAAAGTTGCTGAAGGTCCTCACTGACCTGTGGGAACTGTTGCCAAGACAAGGTTCATATAGACAACCCACTCATAGTAGCAGAGATAAGTACTTCACAGAAAGGGCAAGAAAACAGCAAAATGTCAAGACTTTTAATGGACTTTTTTTACCATCAAAAACTAAACTCACATATATACCAATAATTTGATGTTATATATTTGAAATAACAAGTAGCAATCATTTGCTTTTTTGTTAAAAACAATGATGTTTTAAAAGTAATTTGAATTCAAAGATATGAAATACTCTTGAGAAAAGCAAAATTTTTAATAGTTTTACAAAAATAATCCTCTTTTGAACATGCTAAATATGGTGGGAAGTTTTCCTATATAAATAAATTTCACAATATGAGGAAGCCTCAGGATGACACAATGATAGGATAAGACTCCCCACCCATCCCTCCCATCTCCATCACCAATAAAGACAAGATAAACACCAGAAAAATGACAGCTGGGCAGGTCTACACAAGAATCATCTAGATCATTTATCACCCAAGCCGCCCAATTCTCAGATTTACTGTGCAGATTTAGAATCATAAAGAACATTAAAAAAAAAAAAAAAAAAGTTTGTTTCTGGCCACTGCACTGAGGACAAACCCAGTTTTGAAATGTAAGAAGCCTACAAATATTTTCCTACTTGTTTAATTACAACCAGTTATTCAAGTCTGATCCATTACCTAAAACCGTTTATAAAAAATCTTTCTGAAAAATTTCCTCATCTAAATTTATGTCATTTACCCTATAATATTCAGTTTATCACTTTATGATCTGTGGCCAAGTAGTCTCCTACACAGAAAACTCCATAGAGCACATGAAAATGGTTGTTTATATACACTATTATTACTTTGCTATTTTTTAACAAGCCTAGCACAGAGGAAAGTATCTAATTTGTAAAGCCAGGCAGGGTGTCATATGCCTAGAATCCCAGCACTCAAGAGGAAGCTGAGGCTAAAGGATGAGTGAAGCCAATTTGAGCTACATAAGAGCTTGGCCTCCTGACCTCCCCCGCAAGCCCTCCCCCCAACACACACACAGACACACACACAGACACACACACACACACCCCTACCTAGTTAAAATCACTTTAAGAGCTACTTAGAACATAGAAAGAAATATACAAAATAAAATGGTGATTGAAAGCCTATTAAGTAACTCGGCCTGTAATTTCAGGGAATGGGTAATTAAGTCTAAAACAAAGATTTTACCAGCTTTGTGTGGGTTTAATTTATGTGGAGTAAGCCACAGAAAATTTAAGACTAGTAACTAGGGGCTCTAAGTTTTTCTCCTATATTTACCTAAGAATAGTTGTCAAGGAGGGAAAAAGTAATTTAAAGTATAATTTATGTGCCATAGGTTTCTCATGTGACCTGAGTTTTGGGGACTTAACAGCTACACTACATTCTAACCCTTTGTTAGCTCTCACTAGATCATCAGGTCCAATGTCTGCCCTCATTGCATCTTTTGAAGTTTCCTGCTATATACTAAGGTGTTGTAGCTTCCACCAAACTCAGAATCTTCCCATTACACTAAAGGTGAACATGAAAATGTATGATTTATACTGTAGATCAAACAACATAGTAGAATCTGTTTGCTCTTTAGAAGTGCACCAAAGTGTGGAAAACAGGCAAACAAAACTAAACAATGCTTTTAATCAAAGGACTTCTCAGAGTCCCTATTTGTTAATACATATTGGAAAACAAATAAACAAAAACCCCCACAACCCTCAAGAGTATTAGTATCTAAATTATTTGCCTATAAAATAGTTTTTGTTGTTATTATCAGCACCCCTCCCACCTCCCCAACATTCCAAAAAAAAGAAAAGCAATAACCTCTGCACATACTGGCTTCAATTTCTTACTCTGGCTCACACATTAACTCTGCATGAACTATCCATACAATAAGAAAAAAATGTATACACCTACAATTGAGTACACATCAATATATCAGGTGCAGCTTTCAAACCAATAATCTAAGCATACGTAACATAATAAACAAAAGGCTAAACATAAAGGTAGCTCCGCATCCTCTGATCGGCACTTCAGTACCTCCTCTTGGATCGCTCTCTGCTCCTATCTCTTGAACTATGCCGACTTCTCTGGTGGCTGCGGCTGCGGCTTCGGCTACTGGACCGGGACCTGTGGCGATGGCGTTTCTCACGAGACTTGGATCGAGTTCTCCTCTTGCGTTCTCGTGACATGGAGCGAGATCGGTGTCTGCGATGCTCTCTGGATCTAGATCTACAAGAAAATAATTTATTTCACTGTTAGTGATACAAATCTCATTTACACTAAAGTCTTTTCTTTAAGGAAAAAAAAAAGATTGTTTTAAATTTTTTACTTTTAAAAAGTCTTTGTGTGTGCATGCACATCACAGAATATAAGCGTAGGTCAAAGGACAAACTTTTGGGAGTCTTGTTCCACAATGTGGGTCCCGGGAACTGAACTCATGTTATCAGAGATTGGTGGCACGTACTTTTAACCAACTGAGGCATCTTACCAGTACTGAGAAGTTATTCTTCAGTAGCTGTACTTGGTGGCAATTCTATTCTAAATAAATTATATATGCAATAAAAATAAACTATTATGTTACTGGCTAAATACTAAGACATCAAAATAAAAACCAAGAGTACCAATTCTCAGAAGTCAACCAATAATGTATAAATTTATGTCGGTAAACTAGGGATGTAGCTCAGTGGTATAGAACTTGCTTATCATCCAAGGAGCTAATAGGATCCACACCCACTAGTATGGAAGAAGAAAAAAAGAAAGCTAAGTGGTTAAAAGGGCATGAGGCACAACCTTGAGTGCTAGAGTACTACAACACAAACCTGGAATGCCAGCTCTGAAGGCAGGATAGACAAGTGCAAGTTTAGAAGCCAAGAAGCCAAGTGCATACCCAAGAAGCCAAGAAAATACAAATCCCAGACAGGGACCATAAAGGACAATAGCAAAGCCCTCTTTTGGCCTTCATAACACAAAGACAGACAGACAGACACACACACACACACACACACACACACACACACACACAAAATAAAAATAGAAAAGGATTAGGGCAAATTGTGAAAAATTGAATTTGAGGCCAGCCAGGACATATATACATAGTAAGATCCTTTTAAGAAGCATTTATTTATGTATATGACACTGTAGCTGTCTTCAGACGCACCAGAAGAGGGCATCAGATCCCATTACAGATGGTTATGAGCTACCATGTGGTTGCTGGGAATTGAATTCAGGACCTCTGGAAGAGCAGCCAGTGCTCTTAACTGCTGAGCCATCTCTCCAGGCCCCTTTTAAAAGTTTTATCAAGAATATGAAAGAAAAATTAAGGCAACAATCAGTATTACAATTTCATGCCAATTTTTAAATTTTTTTACTATTTTTTTAAGCATACTTAAAAACTTTAGGGGGCTGGAGAGATAGCTCAGCAAGTTAAGAGTGCTTGCTATTCTTCTACAACTAGAGAGCACTGGCTCCCCAAGAGCTGGACTTATGGACTTATGGACAATCAGCGATGTGATTGCTGAGAATGAAAGCTGGATCCTCTGCAACCAGGGCTCTTCATCACTGAGCCACCTCTCTATATCCTATAGAAGGATTTTGAAAGCACTTAGCTCCAGTTATACTATAGTCAAATAAATGTACATATTGTAGACTTCATGTTTAACTACAATTGAATAGTTTCTGCAACTAAACAGAATTTCTCATGTAGTCAAAGGCAGCCCCAAACTTGCTGTGTGTAATTGTGGAGGACCTTGAACTCCTGGATCTCTTCCTTCTGCTACGTGAGCACTGGAATTACAGGCAAATACTGGAGCTATAGGAATGTGCTTACTATGACATCTAGTTCTAAAGAATATATTTCTAAAAAGAGATAGAGGAAAGCTGTCCGTCCATTCATCCATCCATTTAGTGTGACAGTTGTTCTATTTACCTATCTATCATAAGAAAGATCTATCTATCTATCTATCTATCTATCTATCTATCTATCTATCTATCTATCTATCTATCTATCTAATCTATCACAAGAGAAAGAACACCAGGAACGATGGTATAGGCCTTAAATTCTGGCATTTCAAAGGCACAGGTAGGCAGATGGCTATGAGTAAGATCAGCCTGCCCTACATGGTGAGACCAGGCCAGACAGGGATGCATAGTGACACTCTATCTCAAAAGTAAAATAGAGGCTAGAGGGGTGGCTGCTATAAGAAAAGCCAGGTTCAATTTCTAGCACTGACATAATGGCTAAAACCATCTATAACTACAGTTCCAAGGGATCTGGGCACAAGGCACGTATGCTGTACAGATATATACATGTAGGAAAAACACCCATACACTGATAAAATAATCCAAAGGAAAAATTAAAACAGTTAAATCCACTCAAAAGAAGTTTCACCAATGGTGTTTCGTTTCACTATTCTTGAGCTAGTTAACCAATTTCTTTTTCTTTTAAGATTTCTTTATTTACTATATGTAAGTACACTGTAGCTGTCTTCAGACACTTTTTTCTTCTTGCTCCGGCCCCACTTGCTGTAGCTATCTTCAGACACCCCAGAATAGGGCATCAGATTTTATTACAGATGGTTGTGAGCCACCATGTGGTTGCTGGGATTTGAACTCATGACCTTCGGAAGAGCAGCCAGTGCTCTTAACCGCTGAGCCATCTTTCTAGCCCCTAGTTAACCTATTTCTAATACATAATCTAATGCAACTTTTAAAAAAAAGTCAAGATAATTATATGCAAAATATTTACTAGGTACCTAACCCCTAGCACATTTTATTTACAAGAGAAAAAAGAATAGTAAAGTAAAATAAAGTTCCTGATTGTTGGAGTTTATAGTTTAGAAACAAGTTTCTAGAGATTTATCTCTAGTAAAGAAATAAGTAAATGGAAAAATGGGTAGTAATAGTTTACACAGAACAGGAAGAAAAGGATTTTCTGACACGATGCCACTGAAAAAGAGAAGAAGCAAATCAGTCAGCATAGACAGGAGCACTCAGGTATAAAGTGCTAGAATGGGAGCAAGTTCAACATGGTGAAGGAATAGAAGAAATCTATTTCGCTACAATGAAGTGAGTAAACAGGAACAACATTGAAGACTGACAAACATGAAGATTAAATATTTTATCATTCAAACCAGGAAGCTCTAAGCAGTGTGTTATATAAAGTGAATGGAGGTATTATTGTGTAACAACAAAATTATCTCATGGAACACTGGACCACACTGCCACTCTACTAAAAGCTTTGAGACCAGATGTGGTTGTACACAGCTGTAATTTCAACACTAAGGAATACAGAGGAAGGAGGATAATGAACTCAAACAAGACTCTGCCTGGAAAAATGATTAACTAGGTATGCAAATACATGCCTGTAATCTTTCCTAACAGTCCAGAGGAAAGACACATGATTTCCAGAAGACAAACTGGAGCCAAACAGGGCTACACAGATGGTCAACAAGGCTCAAAAAGAAAACCAAACAAATTCCAATAAACAACAACAGCAAAAACCCAAGTAGAAGGCATACCTGTATTTCCAAACAGGTATGTTAAGAAATTGTTTCTTAAATGGACCAAACTTAATTTTGTTTTTATTTCAAACTACCTTTAAAAAACTCCTGTCACTGTACTTTTACTGTATTTGTCCTATCATTTACTGTATTTCTAAATGTTTTTTTTTAAACAAAATAGTAGTATTATTTCTTGCTTGCTCATTTAATACCAGAGCGGTATGTACAATTCTACTTTGATAAAACTAAGTAGTTGTTCTGAATATGTTCTGAGAAGTTACTCTTCAACTGCAATGTTCAAAACTGAACTACCAAAGAGTCAGCAGTATTTTTTTATCTGTCTGTCTGTCTGTCTGTCTGTTTGTTTGTTTGTTTGTTTTGAGACAGGGTTCCTCTGTGTAGCTCTTGCTGCCAGTCCTGGAACTTGCTCTGTAGATCAGGCTGGCCTAGAATTCAGAGATATGCCTGCCCCTGCCTCCTAAATGCTGGGACTAAAATCATGCAGCATCAACACCTGGTTAAATCACTAGTAATTTATTAATTCTCACTGGAGTTTAAAAGATATATAATCTAAAAAATATACATTTGAAAAATACAGCTTCACTATTTTACCCATCTGCTACAGTACCTACCTTTTGGGATTCTTGCTATGTGATCGGGACCTAAAAAAAGAATATCTACTTTTAGAAAAGTGACTAAAATTTTTAAACTGGCACAATGTGCTACTAAATGACATTTTTCTTGAGTTCTGACTTTTATGTTACTTCTATAAAAAGAAGGCATGTACTTGAATGAGCGCCTCCCCCAACAAAACAACAAAACTCTATAGAATTCCCTGCCTTGTCACAGAAGTTCCTTCAACTAGGCACCTGGCTTAGAAAAGATTATACTTCTGGTGACTGAAACTGTGTGCTGATCATAAAAACTTAATTCTCCAAAACCCACTTCCTAAATTAGAACAAAAACAGACTATCTTTTCTATAGCTTTTACACTGTGCTTTTCTCTTCTGGAAACAAAGAAAAATGTTTCAAGATGTAAAATGCCCATTTTGAACCTACAACTTCACATTATAGCCCTAGAAAAATGATGTCAAGCTTATATCTGTATGCACTTACACAAATCATATTCTTTATAAAAGAATATAAAAAATTAGACTAAAGAAAATAGTATTTCAAATTGTGTGTGTGCATGTGAACCTAGGTGGGAATGACTTAAAAGGTTAGAAGCATTGAATCCCCTGAAACTAGAGTCACAAAAAATTATTGCCTGTCCAATGTGCTATTAACTGGACTCATGACCTCTGGAAGTGCAGGTACATGTTCTCAATCACTAAAATCATCTCTCCAGGCCCAAAATGGTTATATGCCTTCATATATTTTTTTTTAAATGTGTTTGCCTGTATGTGTAATTGTATGTTAAACAGGTTTTTAAAAACAGGTGTGTTTGCCTATATGTGTATATGTATGTTAACCATGTGCATGTGTGAGGTCAGAAGACACCGACTCCCCAGAACTAGAGTTATGGATGGTTGTGAGTTACCATATGGGTGCTGCTCTTAAAACTACTGAGCCATTTCTACAACCTCCAAATGATCCAGTCCCAAATTATATTTTTATATAACACACTCTTCACATTTCCCAGTACAGTGTCAGTACTCAATAAACAATTCCAATTCCATGATTAGTACACACTGCAGTAGTTTATTTTGTGGTATGAATGTATATATAATGGTAAGCATGTTTTAAAGTATGCTTTGGGCTGTCTTTTAACTATGGTTCTTTTCATTCACTGTCTGTGTAACCAGGGGAAGTTATATATCCTACCTTAATTTAATCTACCATTTGTAAGAGAAGAATAGCAATAGAAATGTGATTGAGTGTGAAATGTCCTCCAAAAGTTCACATGCTGATGATCTGATCCCCAACTGGTATATCTAATCCTCCAGAGCTAACTGGATCGTAAGTATTCTTACCTAATCTTACCTAGTGGATAAATAATCTACTGACAATTTTTAAAAATGTATGCATGTATATCACAAGCTTGTGGATACTCATGAAGCCAGAAGGTGTTAGGTCCCATGGAGTTGGGAGTTACAGGCAGTTGTGAACTGCTCAATGTGGCTGCTGGGAACTGAACTCAGGTCTCTTCAAAGAGCAGCAAATGTTCTTAACCATTTCTACAGCCCCTACTGACAGATTCTTAATTTGACGGTATTGTTGTTAGGTTACAAAAAACAGTAGGTGCAACCTAGTTCAAAGAAGTAGTTTCTTTAAAGGGTGGATATTATCCCTGGACCTGTCCTGAAAATGCTTTGTCCATGCCTATCCTGAAGTAAGCGCATTTCTCTACCATAGCCCATTATATCTTTCAGCCACCATGATGTTCTGCCTCAAACACAGGCCCACAGCAATGGAGCGAGCAAACCAGGTGTTGAAACTTCTGAGTCCACAAGTAAAATAAATCTTTTTTTTTAAGCTGTTTTCTCAAGTATTTTTTAATAGCAATGAAAAACTAACTAACATAGAATAAACTAAGGCATATTGCTTAAAACAGAGCCTAGCATATAAATTGCAAGTAAGTGATGCACTTTTTTAGTTACTTCAGGAGCAGTTAGAAACCCAGCTTGTATAATTTTATACTATTTTATAACTTTATTTTATAAATACAGTTACAGTACGTCAACTTCATTATCTCAGAGCACTTAGAAAATTGTTTTTTGCTTGGTTTTTTGTTTTTTGTTTTGGTTTTTCAAGACAGGGTTTTTCTGTGTAGCCCTGGCTGTCCTGGAACTCACTCTGTAGACCAGGCTGGCCTCAAACTCAGAAATCTCTTGGGAGGCTTCTGCCTCCCAAGTGCTGGGATTAAAGGCGTGCGCCACCACTGCCCAGCAACTTTCTTTTTTCTTAAGGTAGTCTTACACTATAGGCCAGGATGGCTTTAAACTAGATACTCTCCTGAGTGCTAAGATTACAGATATGAACAACCACACCTGCTTTTTCATTTTGGGGAGAAAGAGAACTCACTATGTAACTTAAATACTACACAGATTAAGCTAGTCTCAAAGCTGCAGGTCTTTCTACTTCAGTTTCCTATGCTAGGATTACAGATATGAACCACCATGCCTAGCTAAACATTTCTCCAATAAGATTGTACTTTGCAATCAAAAGAAATTGAGGCCTTGAGGACTAAGATTAGTTTATGAGTCCACCAGGGAAACTGGGGTGAAGATTTGAGCTTCAACTTTTACGAATAGTGTTCTTGGGGCTCCCTGTGTGGGCATGTTGGTTGACACTGCAATACTCCTGGTCCTTCATCTCCAGAGGCCCCAGTTCCAATCCTTATTTTTTAAGAGTCAATTCCCTCCCGAGAGCAGGGAGGTCAGGTCTACCCTGTCCACTGGCTGCATCCCAAGGGTCCATAAGGTTACCTGGTACACAGTAGGTGAGCTATGATCAGGGCTTGCCTCCTTCGCACTGAGGGTGAAATTAAGGCCCAGTAATCCCAGTGCAGGGGAGTCAGAAAAAGGATTAAGAAGTAATCGACGTTCTCACCATCTACAAATATTGCAGTCCTACAAACAATATGAGCTCATTTGACTATCTCAGTCAAATCTTAAACTGAGAATTCCAACATTATTTAAAATGTTATCTACACTATTATAAATACTAGATTACTGAACAATATCCGTAGAAAAACCGGCCTAGGACTGAGCATAGTGGAAAGGACTTGAAATCTCTGCATTTAGGCAGTTGGCTTGAGTTATACAAGACCTGGGTTTAACAAGCAAGTAATCTAGATGTGGTATACAACTTTTAATCCTAGAACTTAAGAGGCAGATGCAGGCATATCTCTGTGAGTTCAAGGCCAGTCTATTCTATAGAGCTCTAGGACAGCTAAGGGTTTATAGAGAGACCTTGTCTCAACAAAAATAGTGATATCAACAATAAATTTATAAGTAATTGCAAAACCAAGTTCCAGAGAACAGTCTTCTGACTTATACATACACAAATGCACAAAAGGGTACAGACATGCGCCACACAAATAGATAAACAATCAAAAAACTGGAATGGTGGGGAAAACCTCAGCATACTCTAAGAAAGAGATAAATTCTGAAGTAAAACTTGCTAAGTAGAAAACACAGAAAGATAGGGGAAGGAGCAAGACAGTGAGAAAAAGAAAGAGAAACAAAGGATTTCTCAAAATAGATAACAACACAGTTTTGTTGTGTACAGTTTTGCCATTAAAGTGAAAAAGATTGCCAGCTAAAATCCAGCGACACCAGGGCCAGTGAAATGGACAGACGGACAGACACACAGGGACACACAAACCACACACACAGTTATGAAATGCAAAATAAAGTTCACCTAAATTGAGAGTAATATGCTCAGAGCTTTTAAGTTAGCATGACCAATAAAGTGTTTTAATTATTTTTGAGACATACGTTAACTCTGAGAGAAGGTATTTAAATATCAAAGACTTAACACAATCAGGAAACACTAAAAATCAGAAGAATTTAATTTCTTTTCTTTCTTTTTTTTCTTTTTGGTTTTTCGAGACAGGGTTTCTCTGTGTAGCCCTGGCTGTCCTGGAACTCACTCTGTAGACCAGACTGGCCTCGAACTCAGAAATCCGCCTGTTTCTGCCTCCCAAGTGCTGGGATTAAAGGCTTGCACCACCACTGCCTAGCCAGAATTTAATTTCTTTGTGGCATGACTGTCTATATATAAAGTTCTGAACAGGTGCTATAAAACATTTGTGTCATGTAATTTTAGTTGCCAAGGGACAAAAATTACTTAGAAGGATGTTTAAACTAAATTTAACAATGTTAATATAAGCAGACATGTGTATGATCAAGCTGTATCAAGTTAATGATTATGCACACCTTTAATCCCAGCACTCAGGAAGCAGAGTCAGGAGGATGTCTGTAAGTTCAAGGCTAACCAGGTCTACATGGTGAGTTCCAAGTCAGCTAGGACTACACAGAGAAACCCTGTCTCAAAAAACATAACAAAAATTATGGCTCCTACAATGAGAAAATAATAATAATAGCTTAATATAAAAACAAAAACTCCCAAATCTTTCCTCAAAAAGTATAAAATAAACAGAGGATAGATATAGTCTTTTGCATTGGAGTCCTTGCCTGGCGCACAGCAAGAACTGGGCTCAAGCCCTAAGACCACCACCAAAAAGGGGAAAAGGCCACAATTCTGTGTTATAAAGGTACAAATCTAGCCAGGTTTTACTGTAACTGACACAACCGGAAGACATGAAACATCCTTTATTCAATTTTCCACAAGTTTTGAAAGAAATCACATCAATTTAGTTAACTAAGATTTGCTAAAGGCATAAAAAAAATTTAAAAAAAAAATTTAAAAAAGCATAAAAAAACAAGCATACTCAAAAATCTATTTCAGATTTTAAATTAAGAGATGCTAAACAGGTAAGGCTTGTTTACTCAGATTCCCAAATTCAAAAACTCCAAATTTCTAAACATTTCTGGTCTAAAACATTTTACATAAATACAAACTATTGAATCTGTATTATTTCTATTAAAATAGTCTTGCATAGTAATATTTTTCAGGGAAAATTTTAAGGAAATTTTAAAATTTCCGTGTCCAGAATCAATTTAATGGCATCTCCAAGTCCTACCTCATTCAGGCTGGAGACTTGAGCTTCAAACACAAATACTACTTCTGACTCAGTACATACCTCCTCAGTTTCTCCCGTTCTTCTCTCTCCCTCTCTTCTCTTCGTTTCAGACGTTCCTGGTTTCTCTTCTCCTGCTTCTCAGCTACAACTCTCTAAGATAATAATCACAAAATCAGTCGTAAATTTACTAGGCAAATCCCTTAATTATCTTTACCTTAAACCATATCTGGTTTCCCACATAGTACAATTAGCATTAATATAATTTAAAATTTTGTCAGGTACTACAATTATTAGACTTCCAAGGTGGTCTTCCAGAATTGTGAAAACATGCAAAACCCCATGTTTCACCATGATTTTTTTTTTTTTTACAAGCAGGAAAGGCAAGTATACCACTGGAGCTCCAGTCCCACCCACATCATTCCTTAATGACATTTAATAATGTAATTAATAATAAAGGTATTATACTACATTGTCAACAGTCTCAACAGTACCAAATCAGTATAAACAGTACTACTCAAAACCTAACTAATTACAGTATAGGAAGGCTGAGACAAGAGGACTACCAGAAGTTCAAGATCAGACAGAGCTACACAATGAAACCTCATTAATGAAACCAAAAGAATCAGGCTACCCAGGATAAAGTGAGGGGCATTAATTTAAACAATGTACCTTTAATTCTTCCAGCTTCTCTCTTATTTCAATAAATCCCAGGTGCAATTTACCCCCAAAATGATCAGCAAGTCGTCTGTCATTATCATGAAGACCTAAATATGCAGAACAGACTTCACAGACACGAAGTTTCTGCTGTTGAAAGCTGGAAGCTGGCATAGAATTCCGATAAACTTCCTAAACAAAAGAAAAACAATGTTCATACAAATGTCCTTAAAACAATGTAAGAAAATATACTATATTTAAATAAAATGTTTTATAGTAGTAAATCCTGTGAGAGGCAGCTCTGTTAGAGATCAAGGCTTAAACCATCCTTTACTCCTACCTCCCTAGGATGGCAAGACAACAGATCAAAGACTATCTTCCTCAGGATTCAGATGACTTGTACTCATACATTTCATTTACATGGTACTCTTTTTTTTTTTTTTCTTTTTTTTTTTTTTAAATTTATATGATGAATACAGTGTAGCTGTCTTCAGACACCACCAGAAGAGGGCACTAGATCCCATTACAGATGGTTGAGAGCCACCATGTGGTTGCTGGGAATTGAACTCAGGACCTCTGGAAGAGCAGTCAGTGCTCTTAACTGCTGAGTCATCTCTCCAGCCCCCTACATGGTGTTCTCAATACACACTGGTAAATTTGTCAATCCACTATCCTCTTTTCCTTTATTAACACAATCCTGGGTTTTTTGTTTGAAGCAGTTAATAATACATTTTTCAAAGCCTCCTATGTAGCTTTGGCTAGGATGATATAGATAAAAAAAAAAAAATAGCTGGATAGAATCTACTGTAAATGCCATGAAAATAACTCTAATAGTTTGAAAGCAGGAAGGAATTGATAAAGCAAAAAATAACATCTTAATCTTTGGCTCCATAAAGGTTTACTTGACAATATTGCTGTAAACTATAAATAAAGGAAAAAAATTCCCTTTATCTCAATGTAAATTTTTAGGGGGACTTTTATGTGTAGATTTGAGTACATACACCAAATGTATGTGAGTGCCCACGAAGGCTAGGTGTCAGATTCCACGGAACTGAGTTACCAATGGTTGTAAATCAAATTATATATGACTGAATACAATCTATGTGTAGCATAGGATTAAGGAGGCGGTCTCTATGTGTGCATGGTACTACCTATGCAAGTGTACATGTGTGTTAAGGCTAGAAATTAAATAGGAGTCTTCTTCTATTGCTCTCCACCTTATTTCTTATAAAATATTTTATTTTTATGTATACATGTGGCCCGAGTACATGTATATACACCATATAGATGGAGGAAGCCATTGAAGTCACAAGAGATATCTGATACCCTAAAACTAAAGTTACAAACAGCTCTCAGCTGACATGTGGATGCTAGGAACCAAACCAGAGTCCTCTGTTAAAAAGCAGTAAATGTTCTCAACTATGGAGCCATTTCTCACTGAACCTGGACCTCAACCTAGAGCTCAAGATTGGCTAGACTGACTAGACCGCAAGCTCTTGAGATACACCAGGACTGGAGGTGAATTTTTCTGTGAAATCCCCACTCCTCTTTTTAAACATAAGATGTATACATGGTCCTGGGCTCAGATCATCATGCTTATATGGCAACAATTTTACAACTAAACAATCTCCACAACTTTTTATGATTAAAGATATTTTAATATATACTTTATGCATGAGTATAAAGAGAAAAAGAAATACTTAGAAAGACACAATACAGGAGTATGGATCTGGGGTTATTAAAGAATTACAGTTTATTAGATGACATTTTTAAAAAGTATATTTTAAACATGAGAATCAAGATAGTGACACTTAGGAAAGGAACGATATACAATCAAGTGTGGGTACTGGCTTTTCCAGAGAACCATACTTCACTGTCTTCACAATCAAAACATGGGATTTTGAAAAGTTTTGAAACTATTATCTCCAAATAGTTACTAAGAAACCTAAATGGCCTAAGGGATACCTGACATGATTACAACTGCTAAGATCACAGAAACAATAGAATGTTAGATGTATTTAGAGATAAGTAAACTTTAAAATATGCTATCCTCAGTGAAAGTCAACTAACACTAACACAAAAAGGTTAAGGTTTTAAACCACTGTGTAAAGTTCTGAGTTCACTCTATATAAAGCCTTGTGCTATTCTAATTGTCC
>CM052700.1:97054727-97204727 GCA_028551405.1 Uromys caudimaculatus
CCCCCCCCCCCCCCCCCCCCCAACAAAGTCAAAAGATCAGTTCTCTGAAGAGGAAAATAAAGCCGGGAAGTATCCAGCTAGTCAAATCAGCAGAAAGGGGTGCAAGTACAGGTCAGAGGTAGAGTATTTATCATCATGGCCAAAGGAATAAAGGAGAGGAAAGTTCCTAAATGAGAACAGACTTTAACAAGAAGCAGTTTGGGGCTGGAGAGATGTCGTAGCGATTAAGGGCACTGGCTGCTCTTCCAAAGGACCCGGATTCAAATCCCAATACCCACATGGCAGCTCACAATTGTCTGTAACTCCAATATCTGACACTCTCACATAGACATACATGCACATAAAGCACCAATGCATATAAAACAAAGGTAAATAATACATTTTTTAAAAAGCTATTTGTGAATAACAAGTAAAACATAGAAATTCCGTGAGACAAAACTTCCAAAGTGACTTTATGTTAACAAGTAAAACATAGAAATTCCATGAGACAAAACTTCCAAAGTGACTTAAAAATGAAAAAAAAAAAAATGGAATTCTGTATAATTATTTAAGAATGTAAATTTCTGTTTGTAGGCTATTCATTTTAAGATATTATTTCACTCTGTAGCCCAGGTTGGCCATGAACTAAAAGTGGCCATTCCACCTCAGCTTCCTGGGTGCTGTGACTCCAAGAATGTGCTCCCTGCTCCTGGTCAGAATTTACCTTTTAACTAAACTTTCCCATAAAGCAAAAACAAAAAACATAAGCTTCTTTCTTGAATGGCTTCTGGTATAGTCTATCAAGCAATTAAGTGAGAAAAATATTGAATATATCATACCACTTTTAGGAACAATAGAAAATTTACAAACTAGTTTTATAAATTGGCACTATACTGACACCAAGCCAAAATCAAGTTTTGGACAAGTCAGAATGTGTGGGAGAAAAGAATACTGGTGTTTGGGACACTGAGGCAGGGAGATCACAAGCTCAAGGCAAGACTGAGAAACCTCTAAGGTCCTGTTCTGCCTCAAAAGGAAACTTAAAAAAATGGGGATAAAATCTGGTGGGGGAAGTGCACACCTTTAATCCCAGTACTTATGAGGCACAGGCAGGCAAATCTGGGTGTGAGACCAGCCTACAGAGTTCCAGTATGACCAGACCAGGGGTCCAGAGAGAAACCCTGTCTCGAACTTCCCCGACCACAAAAAGATAAGGGTACAGCTCAGTGGTCAAGTGTTTGTTTGCCTGCTTTCAAGAAGCCCCAGGTTTAATCCCAAGGGAGAGGACTTTCATAAAAAAATAGCTAACATGCATTAGGCCTTTTTTTTTCCAAGTTAATATTTTCTAGATGTCTTAGAGTCATCACTGTGATGTGGGCATTATATATGTGTTATAACGAACATTGACAAATTTTCCCTTTTTGTCCTGCTTCCCCTCAATGTTTCCTTCTGGTTCTGAACACCAACATTAAGACATAAAAATAGGGCTGGAGAGATGGCTCAGCGGTTAAGAGCTCCGACTGCTCTTCCGAAGATCATGAGTTCAAATCCCAGCAACCACATGGTGGCTCACAACCATCCGTAATGAGATCTGATGCCCTCTTCTGGGGTGTCTGAAGACAGCTACAGTGTACTTACATATAATAAATAAATAAATAAATAAAATTTAAAAAAGAGAGAAAAAAAAAAAGACATAAAAATATGCTGAAGAAGGTACTAAAATTGCTTCCTTCTACTCAGCTTTTCACACTAGTATGAAGAATGGAAAAAGAGAAATACTAGAGCAAAACAGAAGAGAAAATATAATGTACTCCAAAGAGGTTTGAATGACAAGGCTTCATTTTTCTGGCTTCTTTTTATTTCAAGAGAGGGTCTCAACAATTCTATGATCCTCTTGCTCAGCTTTCCAACTGCTGGCATTATAGTTGTGAGCTACTTCATCTGCAGATCTTTACTTTCAAAAACCAAAATATTTTAAATTAGAGATTTAAGAATTTAAAAAAAATATTTAGGTTTCTTTTGTTTTGAAGAGACTCGTGACCACAGCAACTCTTGTAAAGGGAAAACCAATTAGGGCTGCCTTATAGTTCAAAGGATTAGTTCCTTATCATCATGGTTTGAAGCATGGCAGTATGCCCGCATAAATGACTCTCAAGGGGTAGCTGAGAGGCATCTGGATCCCCAGGTAGCAGAAAGAGCAAGTAAGCCAATCACCTAGACTTAACGTAAGCATCTGAGAACTCAAAGCCCACCCACAGTGGCACAAGTCTTCGAACACCGCCACACCTACTCCAAGGCCATAATAGTGCCACTCCCTAGGAACCTAGGGGGTCATTATCTTTCAAACCAACACAAGGGGGTATACCAATTAAAACAATTTGTTTACATGATATAAGGTAATTGACCTGTGCCATAAAACAGCATATTGTACTGCTACAGTAAAATCACTGTGGAAAAGGCACAGAGTATATACAGGTGTGTTTGTTTTATGTGGGTAACTAGTTTAATTACATTTATGAGTTATAAATTTCAATATAGCAATGCTTCCAATTGTACAAAAAATACTTTGAAACAGAACCCAACAGTATAACAGCAACTGTTTAAGTATTTCTAAAGTGATTTAATTTCCTTTAATAAATTTTTTAATAATTTTGAGTGAAATATATATATATTCTCTAAGAAGTGTAGACACAAACATTTTACCACTATTAAGAATTTACCTCTTTCCAGGATCATTGGGTCTCACAATAAGACTTTATCTCAAAACAAAACAAAACAAAAACAATAAGAAAAAGAAACTTTACCTCTGCTTCTCTTTTCTTTGCCCGTGCTTTCTCTACTTCATCCATGACTTTCTGTGATTCTTCCACATTACCTTCAGCTCCTAGTTGTTCCACTTTGGCCAACAACTTGCCAATTTCCTCATTTAACTCATGCACACGCTCTGCCTAGAAAAACAACAATGAAAGAACATGAATGAAGAACAGAATGAGGACTGGAGAGATGGCTCAGCGGTTAAGATTACAGGCTGCTCTTCTAGAGAACCTGATTTCAATTTCCAGCACACACGCTACAGCTAATAACCATCTGCAATTCCAGTTCCAGGAGATCCAAAGCCCTATTTTGGCCTTCAGAGGCACTAGGACTACATGTGATGCACAGAAGGCAAAACACACACATACAGATAAAACAGTAAAATGAAAAAATTAAAAGGAACATACAGAAGGTATTTCAGAAACTCATAAAAAAAGACCTGTTTATGGCCAAGAAGGACTCCATTCCCAATCCTCCTTCCTGTGCCTCCCAAACACAATTTTAAATCACCACGCTTGGAAATGAAAGTTTTAAATTAATAGAAACAACCAATTTTTTTTTTTTTTAAACTAGGGGTTTTTCCTTAAGCATTTTAGTTATTTGTTTATTTTATTTATTTCCTGTAGGAGTACTCTGCTGCATGTACACCTGCATGCAGGAAGAGGGCATCAGATCCCTTTTAAATGGCCATGAACTACAATGAAGGTGCTGGGAATTGAACTCAGGTCCTCTGGAAGAGCAGCAAGTGACCGTTGACCCAGAAATATCCAATCTTAACAAACTAGTGTGCCAATAAGTTACTTCCTAAAGTATCCCCAATCGAGACATTTCTTTCCTCAAATATCATGGCATGTACATGGCTCAGGGCATGCATATGCTGTACATACATACATGAAAGTAAAACAGTCATGCACATAAAAATAAGTCTTACTGAGCATTGGTGGCATATGTCTTTAATCCCAGCACTTAGGAGGCAGAGGCAGGTGATCTCTGTGAATTCAAGGCTAGCCTGGTCTACACACTGTTCCAGAACAGTCAAGGCTAGACAGCCTGCCTCAAAAAACCAAAAAGGGGAAAACAAAGGCGTAAAATTCTTTTTTAAAATGATAGAACTATTCATGTATGCAAATGAATAAATACATGCATGACTGACAAATTCTGAGTAATATATAATTATCAATGTTACTTTGTTATAGTCTTGTTATATTAGTTAACATTTGAGTAGGTAAAAACAATTCTATAGATTACTTATCAATAATCAAAAAGTTGGACTGCGCCTGGCATGGCAGCAAATTCCTTTATTGATCTTAGCACTCAGAGGCAAAGGTAGGTAGATTTCTCTGAGTTGAAGACCAGCCTGGTCTATAAAGTATGTTCTAAGCCAAAGTTACACAGTAAGACCCTGTCTTAAAAAACACCAAAAAAGAAAAAGAAGTGAGAGTGAATAAAACTGGTTAAAAGTATTCTTTATAATCCCAACACTTAGGAGGCAGAGGCAGGAGGCAGATCTCTTGTGAGTCTGAATCCAGTATGGTCTACAGAACAGCCAGGGATACAAAGAGAGTCCCCTATCTCAGACAATAACAATAAAACCAAATAAAATTAAAAGCCCAGATATTTTGAACTAATGAAATTCTTACCTTTGCTGCCACTTCAGCACTTATCTCTTCTTGAGTTTCTGCTAATCTTTTCTTAGACACTTCTGTTCTTCTATCACAATCTGCAATGAATGACTGCAGATGATCCATGGCCTAGAAAATTTAATATAAAACAATTACTGCCACAAATCAATGTTATCCCAAACAATCTTTACAAAACAATATATTTAGGGTAGAGGAAGCAGCCCTAAGTAAAGGAATGCTTTCCTATCACACAAGAAGCCCTGAGATAAATTTCCAACACCCCTCTGCAGCCTCCTCCTAAAACAAGAAAATCATAGGGCTGATGACATGGGTTGGTGACAGAGCATGTGTTGAGGCTCTGGGTTTCAAACAATTCTAAAAAATAAAAGTTCAGGAAAAGGAACCAACCAACCAACCAACCAAACAAACAACAACAAAAAAACCCAAAACCCTCGAAACAATAATAAAAATAGTTTCATTCTTATGGTATCATAGAAAAAAACAAACAAAAAAAAAACAACAAAAGCCAAACAGTAACAATTTAGAAGTACACCCCTGTAATCTCAGCACTTGGAAAGCTGAAAAAGAATGTCAAGCTGAGGCAGTGGTAGCGCACGCCTTTAATCCCAGCACTTGGGAGGCAGAGGCAGGCGGATTTCTGAGTTCGAGGCCAGCCTGGTCTACAGAGTGAGTTCCAGGATAGCCAGGGCTACACGGAGAAATCCTGTCTAGAAAAAGGAAAAAACAAAACAAAAAAAACCACACAAACAAAAGTAGAATAAAATAAAAGAATATCAAGCTGAAGAGTAGCTTGAATGACAGCATGTGTCAAGTTAACCAAAGCAATACAACTAAGATGTCTCAACCAAGCCAACTTGATTGCAACTAACCCTAAAGACTTAAGTTCCATCTCCAGGATACACAGGAAAGAACCAATTTCTGCAAGCTAATCTTTGACCACAGACACACAGACACACACACACACACACACAACATGGAAGACCACTATAATGTCAATAAGATTTATTTCTGGATATTAGGCAATTGTTTGTATTCAGTGGTTTTCAAATTATTACAATAAAGATGAAATATGCCATTAACAAATTTAACAATGGCCAGATCAAATAAATAAAGCAAACAAAGTTATATTTAGTATGAGGTATATTTGATTTTATAATTAAATAATAGTTTATTTAAAAGTAAATGTTAAAAGCTAGGCATGATGGCACACACCTTTAATCTCAGCTCTTGAGAGGCAAGGGCAGATTTCTGAGTTCAGGGCCAGCCAAGTCTACATAGCTAATTACAGGACAGCCAGGGCTAAACAGAGAAATTCTCTCTCCAAAAATCAGAAGGGGAAAAAAAAAAGGAAATTTAAAAACGAATGTTCAACTGTAGTGGTTTGAATGAGATATCCACCATATATCTTGAAGACATGGTCGACAGTTGATAGCCTTCCTTCGGATTAAGAGGTGTGGCCTTAATGAAAGAAGCACGCCACTAGGTCAGGCTTTGAGGTTTCAAAAGCTATTGCCAGTTTGTTCTCTCGCTGGCTGGCAGGCCTCCCTGCCATGAAATGAATAGACTATTATTCCTCTAGAAGTTTACATCAAAATAAGTTACGTTACTCCTAGTGGTTTTATCACATCAATAGCAAAGTGACTATTATGTACATCAGCTAAAAATAGAAACTTATTGTAAACACACTGAACTTAAAAATAAGACAAAAATTTCCAAAGTTAAATCACAATACAAGTCTACTTTCATTTCCTTATATAAAGTCAAAGATAGCATCCTAAAGTAGTAAAAATAACAATGAACTTGTCAAGAATTATTATTGGTTCTACAAAGAAGCTATCTTGGCTGCCTGATTTTTAAAGCAGAATAAATCCAAGATGTATAAAGAATTTAAAATGAGCCCTCACAGGGCTGAAAATAGAGCTCAGCACTTGCTTTTCTTCTAAAACATCTGTGTTTGGTTCACAGCACCCACATGCAGCTTGCAACGATCTGTAACTACTACATATCTGATGCTCCATGGGTACCAGATATGCACCTGGTGAACATATACTCAAAGATGCACACGAGTGCAAAACATTCAAACACACACACATACAAAAAAATATCTAAATACTGAAAACAAATACATTGAAGAAGAAACCATAGGTGAGAACTATTTTTAGGTCAAAATTGAAGAGATTTTTCAAACTGATAAAATAGGTATTATAAGCACTGATTAGACAGCACAAATAAAAATACTATCTAACGACAAAGTCATACAAAGAAAAATTAAGATAGGAAAATATATTTACATTATACACGAGAAAAAGGGCCAACTTTCATAATTTATAAAGTTAATACAAGTCAACTAGAAAGCTGATAACACTCATGTTCAGCAAACTTGGAAAACACATGCATTATACATGATCTTAAATACAATCAGCACATTCACCTTCACTCATAAAAATGCAAATTAAAAACCCTTACACTCATATTCTCCTGTTTGTCAGCAGTGCCTAAAAAAGTCTTAATAGTTGAAACTCTCACAAAGAGCAATTAAGCATTATCATAAAAATTATCTTTGGCTCAACTACCTTTTTACCAATGCCAAAAGACTGAAATTAACCTCAATATCTGTGATGGTCTATATATGCTTGGCCCAGGGAATGGCACCATTAGGAGGTGTGGCCTTGCTTAAGACCTTCACCCTAGCTGCCTGGAAGCCTGTATTCTGTTAGCAGCCTTCAGATGCAGATGTAGAACTCTCAGCTCCTCCTGCACCATGTCTGCCTGGATGCTGCCATGTTCCCGCCTTGATGATAATGACTGAACCTCTGAACCTGTCAGCCAGCCCCCATTCAATGTTGTCCTTTATGACTTCCCTTGGTCACGGTGTCTGTTCACAGCAGTAAAACCCTAACTAAGATAATATCTAACAATGTTCAACTGAAGGTAATATTTCCTTGTAACTTATGCCCAAACAGTATTAAATGTATTTCTATAGATGGTTTTCATTTCCATTAACAAAAGTTTTTAGATCTTCAAAGAAGACAGTAAGACCTATTTACTGCTAGTGTCAACTAAATAAAATTACCTAATTTCACTGATAAAGAGCAGATTTTTGTTGACCATTATGTCTTATGTACATGTATTTCATATAAATGTAAAAAGTTTAAGGTGATATGTTCTTTAAAACATATTGTGTAATTTAATTTCTCTGTGTTTAAGGTACATATTTCATATATATAAATGCCCTGCGTGAACATATCTATGGGCACCATGTGTATGCACAGTGTCTACAAACATCAGAAGAGGGCATCAGATCTCCTAGAACTGAAATTATGCTTGTAAGTCAATATATGAGTACTCTTAATCACTAAGCCATCTCTTCAGCCCCATGTTTCTCTATCTTTATATAAGAAAACTTTCTTTCGTCTTGCTCTTCCTCCTCTTTTTTTTTTTTTTTGTTTTGTTTTGTTTTTGTTTTGAGACAAGGTTTGTGTAGCCTTGGTTATCTGGACCTCATTGCTCTGAAGACCAGGCTTGACCTTGAACTGAAGATTTGCCTGCCTCTGTCTCCCCCGTGCTAGGATTATTAAAGGTGTGCCCCACAACCACACAGCAAGGAAGTCTTCTATAAAAAGAATGCTATTAAGTCACTTGTAATTCATGGATACCTAAACAGTATTTTCTATTTCTTTTATTATTTTACATTAAAAACATGGTACATCACTTGTAATTCATGGATACCTAAACAGTATTTTCTATTTCTTTTATTATTTTACATTAAAAACATGGTACGAAGCTGGGAGGTAGGGGGTGGGTGGAATATGCCTTTTAATCCCAGAACTTGGGGGCAGAGGCAGTGGATCTCTGAATTCAAAAACAGCCTAGTCTACAGAACTAATTCCAGGACAATCAGAGCTAAAAACTCCTGTCTTGAAAAACCATTGGGGGGGGGGGGGAGCACAGTGATTGGTGGCACACTCTTTTAATCCCAGCACTTGGGAGGCAGAGGCAGGTGGATCTCCAAGGTCAAGATCAGCCTATTCTACAGAACAACCTCCAGTTCAACCAGAGACCTGGAAGGAGGGAAGGAAGAGTGAGTGTCAGAGTGTGTGTGTGTGTGTGTGTGTGTGTGTGTGTGTGTGTGTGTGTGTGTGTGTGTGTGTGTGTGAGAGAGAGAGAGAGAGAGAGAGAGAGAGAGAGAGAGTGTGTGTGTGTGTGTGTGTGTGTGTGTGTGTGTGAGAGAGAGAGAGAGAGAGAGAGAGAGAGAGTGTGTGTGTGTGTGTGTGTGTGCGCGCGCCAACATGGTCCAGAGGCTGCAGGATAGTCTGGAGACAAGTGCTTGCCTACTATGAGTAAGGACTTTTACACATTTTCATAAATATTCAATCTCATATACTGAAAATTGGGAGTTAGGGCTAGATCAGTGATAAAGTTCTTATCTGCTCTGTATAAGGCCTCAGTTCTCATCTCAGTACTACACACTGGGGTAGTGTGGATGGGTATTATCTATGTACTAACCTTCATACAATCACAAAGATACGTTCCTAAGTATTTCCTACTAAGAGACACTAGTTCGTGTTCAAAATATTTTACTGCAAGAGACAATGTAACATGAAAGAAAAACCACATACATCAAGTTCAAAGAAAAAGTCTTGTTCTTTGGATGCAATTTCATAATCTGCTCTTAAAGCCAGGTCATGGACTTTCAAGCATTCTCCAAGATCCATTCTCTAGGAAAGAAAATAAAGACAATATATTAAAAACATGTATTTTAAAATTCATTACTATCAGAGTTTTCTTCAGAATATATACTAAGTTATACAGTGAGTACATTTCTTCATTTAATGGACCTTCAAAATATAAAATTTCAGACAATTAGAGCTGAGGAGGTAAATTGGTTGCTGAGTGCTTATCTGGCATACATAATGTCCTGGGTTCAATCCCTAGCTCTCCATAAACTTAATGGGGTGGTACGGAACTATACTATCAGCGCTGTGTAGACAGAAGTAGAAGGATTGGAAATTAAAGGTCAGATATATAGCAAGTTCAAGAACAGCCTGGGCTCATGAGGAAATCTCAGAGGAAAAACAAAAACCTAAAAAAAAGGGGGGGAGGGGTCAGAGGTATGAAAACCATGATTCTTAATACTATGGGAGTCTTTTTGGAATGAGACGGCCTTCCTTGTTTTATTACATTTTGTTTCCTTTGTTCACATGCACCGACTCTTGCCATGGTGCAAATGTGGAGGACAGAGATCAACATGTGGAAATTGGTTCTCTTCTTCTACCAATCCTGGGGAATTTGAACTCAGGTTGTCACTGAGCCATTTCATCAGCCCAGAAAAATGTTGCTCATGAGGATGTAAATTAAAATAAATATAAAGAATGGTAAACAGCACTGGTATGGCAGCAAACATCTGTAATCCTAGCATCTCAAGAGTCTCAGGCTGGAGAGATGGCTCAGTGGGGCTAAGAACATTTCTTGCTCTTTCACAGGACTTGGTTTCATTCTCAGCACCTACATGGCAGCTAACAATGATCTGCAACTACAGTTACAGGGGTGTGATGCCCTCTTCTTGCTATGACACTCTCATCTAGCACCAGGCTTGTGTGTGGTACATAGATATACATGCAGATAAAATACTCACAAAATAAAAATGGATCTTAAAAAGTCTCAGGCTAAAGGATCTCATGGCAGACAGACAGACAAACAAGAAAAATCGGGTGAGAGAAGGAGGGAGGGAAGAGGCAGAAGTGGGGGAAGCAGAATTGTAGTAGTATTACAAACACATTTAGTGGAACATTCTTGCCATCACAGCATTTGAAACACAAGAGACAAGAAGGTCGCAAGTTAGGAGCCAGTAATCAATCAGTGTCTCCCCCCTACCTCAAAAAACCCAGCTAACAAAACAAAGAAATTTCTACAGGGAACAGTATTAGAGTATCTTCTACAGCAGTCTGAACTTACTTGTATATATAGAAGCTAAAATGACTCAGCTAACCTTGCTTTTGTGGCCAATAACCTACATATGTATGAAACAAAATATATAAACAATCATATGAAGTTCATATGAAGAAGTATGAGCAGAGAATTATAGAAATTCAAAAGCTAGTCAAGGTTTGGTATGGTGGTATGAGTCTTTAACCCCAGGGCTCAGAAGGCTGAGGAGGCACTTTGTGCGTTCGAACCAGATCGACACAGGATACCTATAATCCTAGCACTTAGGAAGCTGAGGTAGAATGATCGATCTCCAGTTGGGTTTCTTAGACTACACAGCAAAACACTGCCTCAAATAATTAAGTTAAGTGGCTAGAAAAATGGCTCTGCTGTTTAGAACACTTGCTCTTCCTCTTCCACAGTACTCTAGTTAAGTTCATTATCAGGCAGCTCACAATGGCCTGTAACTATAGCTCAGGAATATCACACCTACACAGTCCCCTGCATATACCTGGCACACACACACAAAGATACACACCCTAAAATACATAAACACACATGCACACACATATATGAAAAACAAAATGTTTTACAATATGGCATGACTAAGATAAATCTATGTGATCTAAAAGTGTACTCTACAATATCATAACAAATCTATTTCTGGCTTTTAATGAATACTTTGGTAATTAACTTTACATCTTGATTTTCTCTTCTCTGATTTCATCTTTATCTGGCTTTTATGCATGTTTTAGTATTAAGATACCTGGTCTTACTACTCTTCTTTCAAAATGTGCTTCTTAGGTCAGAATTTGCTCTAAAATATTTTTTCATTCATTATTATTGCTTGTTCTGTTTGTTCCCTCCCTCTACATTTATTTTACAAAAAGTTCTAAGGATGGAACTGATGTGTTTATAAAACAATAAAGGGGGGTATGTTCTATGGAGGTGTGATGAGGGATGGGGAAAAGGGGGTTCCTCCGTGGACCCATGCTGAAGCATTCCTTCCCGAGGGACCAGCCACACTACGGTATAGAATAGAGTTTATTCAGGGCATGGGGAGGGGAATCAAGAGGGTAGTAGAGGCAGAGAAAGGGAAAGGGAGAGGGAGAAGGGGACAGAGAGGACCTGACCCCTAGTCTCCTAAGTAATTAAAAGCCACTACAGAAGAAACCACAATAGAAATACACAGAGTACCAAACAGTTCTCCAGAGCCTTTGCTCCTCTTAAGCTCCACCCAGACACCACATAAACGGAGCACTAGTGGTTCCAAAGCCAAGTGAAAACACACTGGCTGCTGCCAGTGGTACTTCTCTTTATAAATAAAGCGAATGAAACAAAATAAAATGCTTGGTTTACTCTGATTTCAAACCACTATGATCAGGAAGAGTTTCTTTAAAAATTAATAAATAATTTACTTCTTCATTAAATTTTCCACAAGTTTATTTCAGGTATTGTAACAGACATTCAAGTTAAAAGTGGCAACAATTCAGCTCCACATTTAATTTCTCCGTTTCAAATTTGTTTCTCCAAGAAGTCTTAACCAATTATCTCTGATCCTAATAACTCCTCTTTAAAATTTCTCAACAATCTACAGGTTTTTTTCTGCTTAACAAAGTAGATTCTATTAAATGCTTTTAATTTTTTTAATTTCTGAAAATTGATGCTATCATTCCAAATGGACTCAAAGCTTCCTAAGAAAAATGGTCTATTTCTGTTTTTCTCTCTTTAAACCATGCTTTGCACTATCCATGTTTCCCAAATCATTACTATTAAATACATTTGGCTTAAATAAGCAATTCTAAGAACTTGAGCAATAAAACCTGTACAAAGGTACATGGATATAAGCTTTAACAAACTTCATTTTCTGACTTAGAAAATATAAATATTTTAAGAGCCTCTCTACCAGAGTTTGATGGAACATATAACCATTAAAAACCATGATCTGGGGCTAGAACAGTTATTCAGGGATTAAAAAAACTAGTAACTTTTCCAGGACCAAAGTTCAATTCCTAGGACCAACATGGAGGCTTACGACAGTAACTATAATTCTAGGGGATCCCAATGCCATCTTCTAGGCTTGAAGGGCACCAGACACACATGTAGTAAACACAGGTATGCAGACAAACCACCCATGTATGTATATATGTATGTATGTATTGTATGTATATCAAAAATTTAGAAATAATGTTAAAAGATCAAGACCCATGTTCCTTCCATTGTGCCTAGTAGTCCAAGCCTGTAAAAATTAGTATTAGGAAGACTAAAACAGGAAGATGGTGAGACAGGGCTACAGGCTAACACAGGCTCTAAAAATTACACTCTCTTGCTGGGTGTGGTGGCACATACACTTAATTGTATCATTTGGGAGACAGAGTGAGGTGGATCTCTGAGTTCCAGGTCACCCTGGCTCTAGAGTTCCAGGAGAGCCAGGGCTACAAAGAGCAATTAGGGGTGGGGTGTCAACAAAACACTCCTTTAGTCCAAAAAGAGTGCTTATACAACACAAATTTAAATTTTTCATACATCCTTGACAAGTGGGAGAGAGATGGCAAAAAGACATAAAATACGTTCCTATATGTGTGTGATTTAGAAATGCATTACTAAGCTAGTGGTATGATGGGCCTGGTGCTCATGTAGTTCAAAGCCAGCCTGGCTACACAACTTTTAATGTGAGCAGTGGCTGAGTGAAGCTATCTATTGGGAAATAGGAGGTGGGCTGGAAGGTGCATTACTATGAGACATTTGAACTCTTTGTTCAATGTAGTAATAAATATTAAAAATCCAGGCTCCTTCCCTGCCTCTGACCATTTATGTTCCCAGATAAAAGATGCACACAGCCTTCATATTTTTACTATGCCTTAGATAGCACAATAGCTGGGCCTAGCCTCCATGCTGTTGTGCTGACTAAGGGTTTTGGGATTTTAGAGATAAGGTTGTTCTGTGTAGCCCTGAATGTCCTCAAACTCAGAGTATATTAATATATGCATGTACACACACACACCCACACCACTGAAACAAACTAGAAACAGTAACAGATCCAACTACAACTAAATGTACAGAGACATAAGGATTTTACTACGATACTGTACACCAAAACTGAAAACAGAGTAAGCTACTGATGTTAATACAGTAATAATCATTAGATAGCCGGACAATGGTGGCGCACACCTTTAATCCCAGCACTCGGAGGCAGAGGCAGGTGGATTTCTGAGTTCAAGGCCAGCCTGGTCTACAAAGCGAGTTCCAGGACAGTGAGGGCTACACAGAGAAACCCTTTCTCGAACCCCCCTCCCCCAAAAATCGTTAGATAAAATATAAAAGAATCCTATTATAAAATATCATACATGAGCGGGATATGGTGGCACCCATATAATCCCACCACTATGAAGGCAGACGCAGGAGGATCCCATTGAGTTCAAAAACAGCCTGGTCTACATAGTGAGTTCCAGGACAGTCAAGACTATATAAGGGATCCTGTTTCAAAAAATGAATTAGCTAAAAATTATATTATACATGGTTTTTATAAACTTAAGGCAACCATATGAAAATCTCAACAATATTATCAAAACAATTTAAACAAAATGATGTTTCTCAAAACATATACTAGGTGCCAGGTGGTGGTAGAGCATGCCTTTAATCCCAGCACTTGGGAAGCAAAAGCAGGTAGATCTTTGAGTTCAAAGCCAAACTGGTCTACAGAATGAGTTCTAGGACAGTCAAGGACACACAGAAACCCTGTCTTGAAAAAGCAAAAAACAAAACAATAATAAATAAAAAAAATTCACACACTTGTAAATGGAGAAAAAGCTTGGATGTTATATAAAAATATACTGGGCACTGAACCAAATCCAAAAAAGAAAAATCTCCATTTATCAACCACCTGATTCTGAAAAACTCATTTAATTTCTATGACTTTCTTTCTCAAGTACTTCCAGATTGTTATATGGATCAAAAAAGATGTTTATGAAAACACTTTGAAGATAACAATGTAATTACTTGTGTATATTGACTAAGCTGAGTTGATAAACTCAATGGAGACAGTTTTGATCACTGTTATACTCCTTATGCTGTTATCAGGAGCCACCACTCCTTGTGCTCAGTTCCTTTTCATGCAATATTATCATTCAACAAGTGTTGAAGAACAAAGAACATGTTTTCTTGACTCATAACTTTCTAGTGCTTATATTTTCAAAGCAACTCATAAAAAGTTACTTCTACTAAATACCAATATGTATGAGGTGTGTTTCCAGGAAAAATAAAGCCGATTTACACACACTAAAGACTAAAGGCAATATGTTCAGCACATGTTTTGAAAGAATAATAATTATATCCTATTTGGAGAACAAAGAGTGACATAACTAGAACCAAATGACTTTCTAGGAGAGGATTGTGGGAACGGTTTATATATTCAAAACCATAAACATTACACAGTAGGATGGATTGAGAAAAAAAAAAAAAAGAACAGTAAGTAGGAGAGAATATAAAGACGTTACTACAATCGAGAATTAATACCACAACCATCAATGGATAGTTGTGATTGCTCAAGTCAGTAAGATTTGCTGAAGGAGAAGACAGGATGATCATAATTAAGCTCAAGGCCAGCCTGGGCTACTCATGAGGAAGCGTTTGCTCAGTGGTTAAGAACACTTGTTCTTGCAAAGGGCTCAGGTTTGACTCCCAGTACCGACATGGAAGCTCACCTCTTTGGGCACCAGGCATACATGTGGTACGAAACACTTTTAGACACAAAGTAATAACAAATCTAAATAAGTAAATAAAAATAAAGTTAAAAAATACAACAGTCCAATTATAAAAGGAAAGAAATGGAGGCACCAGAGTGCTAAAGAAAGATAAAAGCAGATGGTAACACCACTTATGATCTAAGTTCTTTATACTTTTATTAATTTAAATATTTTACTTATCTTCTTGTATTTTCTTACACAAATTCTAAAAATTTCAAAAGGAAGAATGAAAGACACTCAAATGTGGGTAATGATAATTTAGGTAAAGTACAAACAGCGAGTAACCTAAAATAGGTAACTCTCAGAACAAAGTGACACAGAGACAAACCTCAGAGAAAACACTGCAGGTTTCACATGCATGCCTTTCCACCTACCACTGTTAGGCAACACTATTTTCTAAAGCACAAACCACAAACATCTTGCCCTTGCAATTTGAACCTTCAGTCCCTTCCTTTGTTGTAGTTGTAAAATCACTTACCATCCAAATTTAATGCTTGTCTCAAAACTCAGCTTAAAAATTAGAGAAACCATAACATGACATGCAAAGAGTAGAACTTTGAAATATCAAGAGGTGGGTATGAATTTCAATTATACCACTACTGCTTAAAATACAAATTTTTTCCTACAAATTCCAATCCTAACATTCAAAATTAACTTTATGTAGTTTTTTTAAAAGGCTCTTTTTATTCTTTGACAATCTTATGTATATATGCAACTTATCTTGATCACATCCAACCCCAATTTTCCTTCTACTCTCCTCATATTTCCAGAACTTCCTTTCCCTTCTTCCCAATGCATGTACACAGGAATGTGGCCATCCACCTAAGCAAGGCTAATTTAACGGCAAATTACCAATGTTAAAAATGAGTGTCTGAGCCAATCAGTGGTGGCGCACGCCTTTAATCACAGCACTCGGGAGGCAGAGGCAGGCGGATTTCTGAGTTCGAGGCCAGCCTGGTCTACAGAGTGAGTTCCAGGACAGCCAGGGCTACACAGAGAAACCCTGTCTTGGGGAAAAAAAAAAAAGTATCTGTTTTAAAAAAAGAGTAGCTGTGAAGGGGAACACTAACAGCAGCCCTGTTTTTCTAACCCTTCACAATTTACTTTCACATTTGTTTACAAGACAGAGTCTCACTATATAATCCAAACTGCCCTCAAACTCAAAATCCTCTTGTCTCAACTTCCCAAGTGCTGGCAGTACAGGCAAGGGAGTACAACCATGCTCACATCTTAGCATTTTAAAAAAATATTTATTACTTATTTTTAGAGACAGGGTCACTCTACATAGCCCTGGCTGTCTTGCAATTTACTCTGTAGACCATAATGATCTTAAACTCACAGAGATCTGCCTGCCTCCACCTCCCAAGAGCTGGAATTAAAGATGTGTGTGTGCCACCTTGCCCTACAGATCTTAGCATCTTTTTTTGTTTTGTTTTTGTTTTTTTTCTGAGACAGGGTTTCTCTGTGTAGCCCTGGCTGTCCTGGAACTCACTCTGTAGACCAGGCTGGCCTCGAACTCAGAAATCCACCTGCCTCTGCCTCCCAAGTGCTGGGATTAAAGGCGTGCAACACCACCGCCCAGAACACAAGTATTTAATGCAGAAATAATGCATGATCCTAGTGTGATGGCACACAACTGTAATCCTAGCCCTGCAGAGGCAAAAGTAGAACTGATACAACTTCCAGACCAGCCTGTTTTACATATCAAGTTCTAGGACAGCCAGAGTTACACAGTGAGACTCATAAAACAAACAATAATAATAAAATTTTTAACATTTCAATTATACAAATTACATTGTTTTGTATTTGCTGGTAGGACTTCAGAGATCCTTCCTTCCTTTTTATTTTTGAAAGACAAGGTCTCATGGAGCCCAGGCTAAGCTTGAACTACTGATCTATCTGTCTCAACCTCCTCAGTGTTGGAATCATACCATTCATGGCTACAGATAACATTTATAAAAACAAATACTGTAATTTGCTTTACCTTTTCCATTAAATCTCACTAACCTGAATCCCTTCTTATCCCTCTCAAGTTCTTCTAATCAATTCCAGTATTACTAAAGATTCATTACTCCAACATTACTAAAATAAATATAAGAATATAAAAATCCATCCCAATTTGCAAGTTTTGCCATACACATTATTTGAATAAATTTACACATATATACCTGTATTTTTCCTACACACCAAAATTTTTTTTCATAAGACATTATACTATATGGTTGTGATGGTTTGTATATGCTTACTCCAGGGAGTGGCACTATTAAAGGTGTGGCCTTGTTGGAGTGGATGTGTCACTGTGGGTATGGGCTATAAGACCCTCTCATCCTAGCTGCCTGGAAGCCAGTATTCTGCTAGCAGCCTTCAGATGAAGATGTAGAACTCAGCTCCTCCTGCACCATGCCTGCCTGGATGCTGCCATGTTTCTGCCTTGATGATCATGGACTGAACCTCTGAACCTGTAAGCCAGCCCCAATTAAATGTTGTCATTTATAAAACTTGCCTTGGTCATGGTGTCTGTTCACAGCAGTAAAACCCTAACTTAGACAATGGTCAAAAGGGAAAAAAATTGAAGCCCAGTCTCTTCTTGTAGTCCTGGGCACCCTGAATTTGGTATGTAGCCCAGGCTATTTCCAAACTCTGGGATACTAAAAGTATAGGAATGGAGGATTGGATGATGGATCAGTTGTTAAAAGCATTTGCTGTTCTTCCAAAATAACTGAATTCCCAGCATAGACATCAAGTGGCTCCCAACCATTTACAACTCCAGGGAATCTGATACACTTATCTACAAATACTCACACTTACACATAATTAAAAAGAAATCCTAAAAAAAACCTATAGGAATGTGCTACTACACCCACTCAAGAGGCTGTAATTCTATATAAGCCAAGCAAAGCATCAACTGCTTTGTTATTTTTCTTTAAGAAAAATTTTGTGGGGGGAGCAGGTTTGACTGTCTACTTGTAAACCAAATGAATGCAGTGCCTCCAGAGGCCAGAAGGTGTTGGATCTCCTAGGACTTGAATTAAGAGTGTTAGGAGCTCCCATGTGGGTGCTACGGATTGAACCCAGATCCTCTGGAAGCACAGCCAAAGCTCTTAACCACTAAGTCTTCACCACTCCAGCCCCTTAAAAGTTATCTCAGTTGGGCTTGGTTGGCCAGACCAGTCAGCTCAGCTGTTCTGAGGGCTGAAGGATTTTTAAGAATAAGTTCAAGGGCAGCATGGGCCAGAAAGATCTTTTCTCATAATAAAAATAATACAAAGAGGATTAGGCACGCAGCTCAGTACAGAGCTCATTTCCCTGCATGCTTAGAAAAGGCCCTAGATTTAATGCCAGTACACATCCCCACAAACCCAAAGTTCTCTTAGTGAGCAGAAATCATCACTTTTAAGTGGGCTGGCTGGGAGTGGTGGTAAATACCTTTAATCCCAACACTTGGGAAACAGAGGCAGTTGGATCAATGTCAGTTTAAGGCCAGGTTGGTCTATATAAAAAGAACGTCTTCCCTACCTTCCCCCAACAAAGGATTTTATCAACTCATTCTTTTTGCACTGTATTTTTAAAAATATCTGAATAGAGAACCACAAAGTGTTTGATGTTTGTGGCTAATCTACTGTATGTATATCTGAAAGTACTTCAAGTTTTATTAGCATGCATTTGATTTGCTCTACAATTAAATGGTGCATTTGTAACTCTTATCCTCCCTTATCAACCAAGAGCCTCAAAGAACACAGTAGTTTCCCTAGACTTTTAAGAGTAACTTTTTGGGTTCTGGGTAAAGTGAGAGGCTAATTCTTGGTTCTTATGTAATAATAAGTATTTTACTGATCAACTAGCTGGGAGTTTTGACCTGCTACAGTTTACCCCTTCCTCAAGCTCCAGCCCCCAACCCCATGAGGCTACTATACTGTTGCTAAAGTTGATTTGGATACCTAAAGTGGTTTGAATGGCAGTGGGAGTAGGCTAGGTGTCAAAAGCCTCTGTCTCTGCTTGTGGAGTGAGTGGAATGTACTTGAAGCTCTCAGGAACCACTCCAGCACCACACCTTCTGGCCCATCTCCTTGCCATGAGTGATAATGGATTAACCCTCTGAAACTATAAGCAAACCCTTTTCCTTTATAGGAGTTACCTTGATCATGGTTTGTCTCTTCACAGCAATAGAACTTTTAAACTTGTCTAATAGCCAGTTATCTCCAGCACCACAAAAAAAAAAAAACAAAAACAAAAAAACCAGCTGTGGTACCATGCTTGTTAGAGAGACAGACCAAATGATCAGACGTTCAAAGTCATCCTCAAATACAAAGGAAGTTTGAGACCAGCTTGGGATGAGTATACAAGATCCTGTCTCCCAAAAAACTAAAGCAGCTCCGAACAGTCTAAAATCTAAATGGTAGAAGAAAAACTGACTCCTGTAAGTTGTCCTTTGATCTCTATACATACACAGTAGCATAAAACACATACATAATGCAAACACACACAATTATGAATTTTTTTTTTTAAATTCAGGCTTAGGTGTTGTTCAAGAATGTTCAAAAGAGTGTGTGTACTTCTTGAAAGATGGTTCAATGGTTAAGAGCATTTGTTCCTAGCACCTACACGTGGCTTACCTGTAACTCTAACTCCAGGGGATCCAACACCTTTCCTGCCCTCTACTGGCACCAGACTAACACATGGTAGTGCACAAACACACATATGTGTAGGTAAAACACTCTCATAAAATATATCAATTATAAAAATTTTAAAAGGTATGGTAGGATACAATCTATAATCCCTGAACTCGGTGGGTGAAGAAAAGATCTGAGGTTTAAAGGCCATCCATGGTTATATAACCAGTTCAAAGATAGGCAATGTTATATGATATCCTGTCTCTATAATAGAAAAATAAATAAATAACAATGGATTCTGTCATTTTGTTGCTTTTATTTTCTGAGTTTATCAGAAGGTAATTTATCTACTAAATAAAGTCATTTTGGTGGCTAGGGACGTGATTCAGTTTGTAAAGTACTTACTTCATTTACGAGCACTAGGAACTGAGAATGAGCCCGTGTCTTAGGTTAATATTGCTTGATGAAACGCCATGACCAAAAGCCACTTGGGGAGAAAAGGGTTTATCTGGCTTATGCTTCTACATCATTACTTATCACTGAACAAAGTAGAACAGAAACCCAAGCAAAGCAGAAACCTGGAGGCAGGGACTGAATAGAGGCCATGGAGGGGTGTTGTGTACTAAGCCTGCTGAGACTGCTTTTTTATAGAACCCAGGACTTATGAAGGTTTTTTTCCTCAATAGAGGTTCTCTCCTCTTCACTGACCTTAGTGTGTGTCAAACTAGGTTGCACACCCAGCACCCATGTAAAACTCCAGATATGGTAATGTCAAGGCTGAGGACATAAAAGCAAGAGGATTCCTGGGACTCACTGGGCAGCCGGTTTGGCGTTATCAGTAAGCTCCGGGCCAGGAGAGTGGGCTGTGCACCATCACCAAGGAGGAGGGTGTTTCTGAGGAAGACATCCAGTGTTGCTTTTTGCCTCCCACATGTGCACACATACCCCAATACATACACATTAAAAAAATAGAAATTACAAAAATAAAAATGTAATTATTTAAGTATTTTATAACACTAAATGTGAAAAATCTCTAGGGCTAGAGAAATGGTTCAACATTAAGAGTATTGGCTGCTCTTCCAGCGGGCCTTAGTTTGACTCACACATGGCAGTTCACAACTGTCTAGAGCTCCAATCCTAGAGGATCCAATACCCTCTTCTGGCCTCCCAAGTACCAGGCACACACACACACACAGTGCACAGATATAATGCACTCCTACACACACAGTATAAGCAAGCAAATAATTTAAATGTGGAAAATACCACGTTAGTCTACAGATAAGAATTTTTTTTTTTTTTTTTTGGTTTTTCGAGACAGGGTTTCTCTGTGTAGCCCTGGCTGTCCTGGAACTCACTCTGTAGACCAGACTGGCCTCCAACTCAGAAATCCACCTGCCTCTGCCTCCCGAGTGCTGGGATTAAAGACGTGCGCCACCACTGCCCAGCCAGATGAGAAATTTATAACAGATTATAAATGGATTGGTACAGTAAAGCTATGCACACTGGTATTTGCCTATAATCCCTGCAATCAGGATTATCAACAAAACAAAATTTAAAATGGAAACACAGAAACACTAAAGAATTAGTTTATTATCTATTAATATTTGTCACAGTCCTAATCAGGTGCTGAAATTCCCACAAACTAGATTTTTTTTTTTTTTTTTTTTTTACTCTGTTGTTGTATTATACTTAGAACTCTTTTCAGGCTTTTATTTGAGAAAAGGTCCTAATATGTAGCTCAAGCTGGCCTCGAACTTCAGATTCTGTCTTCAGGCTGGCAAAGTTCTAAAATTCAATAATTAGGTCACCACACCAGGTTTAAGACACTTATAGTTTCAACTGTGTTTTCTACTAAAAAATGACAAAGATGCTTCCTATTGCATGTGTCTTGATACTTTTATGTTTGGGAGATACCTTTAATTTCACTTTAAAAAAAAAAAACAACACTCATTTGGGCATCTGTGGTTAGGGGTACTCACTGCTTATGAAAAGTAATCTGGAAATCTTTTCTTCATTCCAGATATTTCTGGCAAATGAGAAATAAAACCAGGGTCAAGATTTATCCCCTAACAGTTCCCCATCAACAAGTGTATCTGTGAAGGGAAGCTACTCATAATTTCAATCAAATTTTAAAGTTAAAGGATCAAATCCTCTATGCCATTTAAAAATAAAGGATGGGGGAGACCCTGTGAGAACATGCCCCTGGCAAAATACTTCCTTTATCCCTCTCCAGAAAAGAGGAAATAAGAAAAAGCACCTGATACAGAGCCCCAACTCCTACTTCATATGTATAAAATGCCCAAAATGCTATCAAATCACCCCAGTCTTTAGCCATGTACAAACAGTAGTCTTGTGTATTGGTTGATCCACTGTCTTCTCTGTCAGCCTACAGACAGAAAAGGCTTTACCAAATAACTTCACTTTACTGGCACACTAGTAATAAAACAATAAATAATCACGTACTGTTCCAGAAAGGACATCATGAGGGCAACAGTTGAGAAGATGGCTCTTGCATACTCTGTCATCACTGAATTTGATTCGTTGACGAGTAGTATCTCCTGTAATATAGAAAAGTTAATAATATTTCAAGGTTAGACAACTAGACAGTGTTTATTTTTTGAAAGTCCTAGTTATTACTAGCTTTTGGTGTGTGACTATCTATATACACACACTTCTAAATCAACCCAGGAGGGATTAGTTTTTTATATACCACCCTATAGAAAAACTATTTTAGACAACATGCAGTTGCAGTCTATGTACTGCAAATGTAATTCAAATAAATAGTCAAAGTGGGAAAGCAAAGCATTCTGTTAAATAAAAGTACTTCAGAAAAGCATAGGATTTTAGAGCAGGAATGGACTTTATAGGTTATCAAGTCCAACTCCTTCACATTGCAGATCAGAAAAATGAGGCCTCAAGAGGTTAAGCAACTTGCAGAAGACCCAAGAGTTTCTACTGGTATACAATGGTCTCTTCTTGACAGTAAGCACTAATGTATTTTGTACTTAATTATTTACATTAATTGAAAAACATAAAAGTAATCTTGCAAACATTGCATACACACTGCGAATCCCCACTGAACCCCAGACGCCATTTCTTCCACTACTGTGTTCCAGTTGAAGTGTCTCCCTTTTGCTGCTGGGAGGAGTTAGAGGGTAGAATAAGGTGTTTAAGAGCGTACAAACCTGGAAGAAGGACTTATACACCAGTCAAACAAAGGCACATTGCCTAAATGAAATGTTAACTTTAATACCTCCAAAGATTCCATACCTCCAAGTTTTATGTGGTCTGTACTATATTGACAAACCAGGCAAAATAAAATACATTTTGTGCTCATATTAAAAAAAAAAAAGAAAAACCCACACAACTCCTAAGCAACAGAAGCAACCAACCTGTTTATCAAATATAGCTATTTACTCTAAAGTTTAAAGAATCTAGGAAAAGGAAAGGTAACTAACTAGAGTAACAAAATACATATGTTAGTTACAACTTTTTTGCTTAGAATTCCTGAATAAAAGAAAAACTCACAGGGTCGTTTCCTCTATGCAGAATGATATGCCCTAAAAAATGTAGTTTAGCCTTAAATTGGTATCACTGTTAAAGGAAAACCTACTGATGAATTACTGAAGCGAAAACGGCTGAAACAAACCAAAAGAGATTGTAAAAACTTCTGCAGTTCACATGACACCTAGAGCACTCCAAACATTTTTCAACTAGGAAGTAATTCTTAAATTAAGTTCTGTATTTTCACACGTGAGTAACAAACAAACAAACAAAATTCCAACTTTACCCCTTTCAAGTGGTCTTAAATTGTAGAGTTTAACTTAATCCAACTAAACACTGTGGGGTAAGATTTTGTTCAAATTGTTTTAACTCGATTAAGAATATTTAAAGAACATTCTAATTTGAAACTAGGACACATACATTTTTAAGAAAGATAAGACTGCTAAAATCATAGCTTCAGAGCAGTTCAACAATAGGTTTTCTGAGGCTAGTCTCTAGTAGGTTATTTGTGACACAATTTGGAATAATCCGTTTAGTGTTCAAGCCTGCTACTATAATATAGGTTACTTTGATGGTCTTTTATTGCCTTTTAAATACAACTGCTTCTGTTCTGTTTCACATTCATTAACACATCTGAAAAGTTAGTGATAACTCACGGCTCGGCGAATGCGGGGCCTTTCTGAAACTCCCTTGCAGATTGAAGTAGGCAGGCATAGATACATTGAACCTTTACAAATAAAACAAGGGGCCAGATTGTTCAGTTTGTATAGAATAGACTCTGCCAGCAATTTCAATACAGCACCTAGAAGTACATGTTGACTGTAAAGATTCTTGTATATAAAAACAAAAGTGAACAAAATCAGAGTGTTCGTTTTTTTTGTTTTGTTTGTGGGTTTTTTTTTTTTAATCTTGGTTTTGTTTTGTTTTTTAACAATACTGACTTAACAAGTATAAGCCCAGAAAAAATTATGACTAGAGATAACAAAAGCCCAAGACTGAGCTCTACAAGTGGCCCTTAGGCTAGATGAGAAATATTTCTTTAAAATATATGTTTCAATGAAGACTAATGAATGCCTCAAGCTCATATCAGAACCAAACTATCATAAACTCACACCAGAACGCAAAAAATACAGAAGCTTTTTGACCATAGAAAGACTTTAAAACGTGATTATGTTAAGAACTTTAAAAGTGATAAATTTTTAGGGAGCAGGGGACACTTAAAAATCTCGGACTCGCCCTGCTACAGAGCTTTTTGGTAATGAAGCAGCAGTGTCAGTTCAATCAATTACAAAACATGGCTCACGGGTTTAAGGATTATGTTTAAGTGAGGACTTAGAACAAAGTTAATATTTACAGAAGTTTTAATAATCAAACATCAATGCTTAAAAATCACATTAAATATAATAAGGTATACATGCCCTGAAGATATTATCAGATAAAGCATGAACAATCAGAAACATAATAGCCTTGGTGAGCTTTAAAATAATGAAGGAATCTATTTCTATAAATGCCAAAAAAAAAAAAAAAAAAAAAAACACCTAAACTACCTCACTGCAAATAAGTAGGTATACCATAAACATTTGATAACTATAGCAAAAATATCAAATATAGCTTTCAGATATTAGCCATTATAAAAATCTTTTTAATGAAATAATAAAACTAGCAGTACAAGATATAACAATGAGGGACTTACAAGTGAGTATTTGTCTATTGATACTTCAAGTTCTACTTAGGGAGACTTTATACTTAATATTTTTTAAAAATCTGGCTACAAAATTACAAATTCATTCAGCTTGAATAAATTTGGGCTTATGACATAAGTATAATTTAACTAGACACTTCTGAAACAGAAATGCTTGTAATTTTTATTTCTGTCACAGTATCTGGCCCAAACCATGTTTTTTCAAAAGAAACTAGGTCAATAGTACCCTTAAATGGGAAAAAAAAGGGGGGGGGGGGGAAAGACTAGAAATAGGCAATAAAGATGAATAAAATATCCATATGATGTAGAACTTTATCAATTCAACATGCTTCATGTGTGTTTCCCGGTCATTTAATCATATCAAAAAAAAAAAAATCTGAGTTAATTCCCCTAATAAATTCTCATGTTTAAAAACTAATAATGGGGAGAAACTGCCCTGTCAATGATAATAGATCTTAATATAGAATAAAACCTATTAGTGACTCTATTCTCTGTGCTACAAAATGGAGTAGTGGAGTAACAAAGCTTAAAACAAATATTCTGCTCCTAAGGAGACGCATTTTCATTAGGGAAATAGAACATAAAAAAATAACACAAAATAGTATAATTCAAGTGCCAAAGACATAGTTTGAACTACCAGCAAGGTTGGAGAAACTGGGAAAGGCTTCATAGAGTAAGTAGAAGCCAAAATCTACACACAAGACTTAGAGGAAAGATGAGCACTCCAAACCAGAATAGCATCTTTGACAAAATTTACAAAGGCTTGAAGGTTTGGGGAACAGTAAGTAAACTATAGTTAGCTTTGGTACGTGGCTGAGTACGTCTGGAAATACACAAATTAGAGTCAAAGATACAATTTTTGGAGGGTGAAATTTGGTGTCTTAAAAATCTTTCTTCAATCCATATTTATTGTGTATAAATGAACTTTTAAGAAATTTTTTAAATGAGGCAGCAATTAGACCAAGTAGAGTCAAAACCAAATTATCTTACCTATAAAAGCAGGTCTCCCTGTTCTATGACCTCCACAAAAATTAATTAAGCTTTATATATAATGACAATGGCAAGGTTTTTTAGTAAGAAATTAGACCTTCATTTATTTATTAAATAATTTTTCAAAGATTTATATATCTATAAGTGCTCTATCTGCATGTATACCTACATACCATAATGGTTGAGAGCCACCATGTGGTTGCCGGGAACTAAACTCAGGACCTCTGGAAGAGTACACAGTGCTCATAACCTGAGTCATCTCTCTAGCCCAACCTTTTTTATTTTTGAAGCAGGGTCTCACGTAGCTCAAGTTGCCCTTGAATTCACTACAAAAAAAATAACTATGATTCTGATGCTCCTGGTCTATCCCCCACCTCCAAGTACTCAGATTATATGCAGGCCTGCACCACCAGGTCTAATGAGGAATTTGGTTTAGAATTTTGGGTGGCCACAAGTTTTTCATTTGAAGAGAAGCACCAAAAGTTCTATTAATCATGTCCACCAAACAACTATCTTCAGAATTACAATTTCATTGTCTTCTTTTGTTCAATCCCCTCTTGGGTATCATAAATTCTAACAGTTGAGAACACTTATGTAAAAAGTATACAATAAAAACTGAAATGCATACTACATAACTCTCCAGTAACTGAACCTAAAGTAGCACTAAGACATCAGTTTCCCTCTGGAATATGGGTTGGCCTCCTCTAAAACCAGGATTCCTATTCAAACTGTACTCAATACTGCTATCAAAATTCCCTTCAATTTGTTGTGAAGGAAAAAGAACCCCATTGCAATACCCAATATGAAAGTATGATCCTACTTCCTGATATAAATTGTATTAGTAGCACATAAAACCTTGGCCTAAGTGGTATCTAACATTGTATACAGTGCATGCTATTTTCCCAAAACCGCCCCCCTTCCCCCTCAATATTCCCACCCTCTCCCTCCCCTTACAAACAATTAACCAAATCAATTTTCATAAATTTAGGTGCTATTTTAAAAACATCAAAATTTTACTTTACCCATTCTCTCCGATGCTCCCTGTATTTTTTTAAGCTGTGAGTGGATGACCATGCTATGTGATCAACAACTGTGAAGTTAGCAAAAGTGAACTGAGTTTAGTATTGTAATTTCAAAAGTTTGTTAATACTTGACATATTTAATGGTAGGCAGAATCCTATCTTACTGTATATATCATTAGGCATTAATGGTAAACAATTTATAAAAGAGCAGTCAATATTTCTTTGTACAGATTTAGATCAGAGCTCAGCTTCGGGAAAACAAAGAGTGATCAAGAAATACATCAACAAACAAAGCAATGATGTATCCCATGTCTATAAATGAAGGCAGAGGCATGGACAGAGAAGCGCACCCACATTTTCTAGTGACAAAGTGCCCACCACCCCCATCTGTAGATGTTTCTAGAACCTTTTATCACTCAGTTGACTTAGGACACAGCAGGTCCCTCCCTCTAAATAAGATCCACACCCCTTCAGTGATAGTAGAGCTACAGCTAGAAAAAGAACAGAACAGAAAACCAGTAGCTGCTTGTTTACTTAACCTCTCTCCTGAATCCCCAAATACAGAGGAAGCATTATAGCCCTTCCTTCCAATATAAATTCCACTTCCACATAATAGTGTAGGAATTACATAAAAACCCATGACCAGTTTCTAGTCTACTGCAAGGCAAGAGATAATTTAAGATGTGCAAAATCAAACCCATGTCTTCACATGAGCCAAGGTGATTACTATACTGGAATCAATCTGATCATTCTTTTTGTTTTGTTTTTTGGTTTTTCAAGACAGGGTTTCTCTGTGTAGCCCTGGTGGTCCTGGAACTCACTCTGTAGACCAGGCTGGCCTCGAACTCAGAAATCCACCTGCCTCTGCCTCCCAAGTGCTGGGATTAAAGGCGTGCGCCACCACTGCCTGGCTGATCATTCTTATATAATCCTCCTTGCACCTTACCTGTGTCACCTATCTTTGTAAGTTCATCAACATTGATCTACATAAATCTTTTCGGCAACTAGTTTTTGCTTGAGACAGAGAAGCTGGCTAAGTGTTTCAAACTGCAGCTCATGATCCTTCTGCCTCAGTCTCTCCAAGTGCTGAAATTATAGGTGTATAGCACCACACCCAGCTTGTAATTACTTTTGTTTTAATGGGTACGAGTTTTGTCTGCAGGTATGTATGTGTATCACACTTGTGCTTGGTGCTCTGAGGTGAGAAGAGGACAGAGAATGCCCTGGTACTAAAGTTACAGACAGTTGTGAGATGTCATGTGAGTGCTGGGAACTGAACCAGGGTCCTCTACAAGAGCAACAAATGCTCTTAACCACTGAGCCACCTTTACAGCCCTAATTACTTTTTTTTTTTTTTTGAAGACAGAATCTCATGTAGCCCAGGATGGCCTAGAACTCATGTAGACAAGGATAATTCTCAACTTCTGTTCTCCAGTTTTCACCTGCCAAGTGTTAGAGTTGCAGGTATGTATCACCATGCCCAGTTTTGATAGTTATTTTTTAAAATACTTATTTCTCTCTTCATGCTACCTTAATAAGTGTATCTAGTTTGACCTACTGTATATGTAAGCAACTTAAAGTATATTTTATATGAAAACATGATATTTTAATATAATCAAAGATGCTTTGAAACTATTTAATATAGCTTAATATATTTTGTACTTCTGGAAGATGTTTCTTTCTGAATGGATAAAGACAAACTGAGTACTAGTAGCAGCTTTCTCTCTCTTCAGGAAATGTAAACATAAGACTACTACACAGTTTATAAAAGGCTATTTCTTCATAGTCCTCTGGCTAATACAGTCTTATATGTTAATAATCACTAATAGCTACTAGTATAATTCCAACTATAATCCTCTTGACAAGCTTAAAAAGAACAATGGTTATTATAGGGAAAAAACTTCCAAGGTAAATATGGGTGGGGAGAACTAGGGGTTAGAAACACAGTTTAACTATGCAGCCCTGGCTGCTCTCAAACTCACAATCCTTCTGTCTCAGTCCTCCAAGCACTGGCATTACAAGCATGTCCCACCACACCTAGCTAGTAATGCCAGTGCTACTGGATATAATCAAAGACTATTGATATTTTACAAACTTTTAAAATTTAAATCACTTATATAATGAAAACCCACGTAACAAAATTATATTTTTTTAAAAAATGAAGCTGGAGAAAAGGCTAACAGATAAGATGCTAACAGAATAGCAATAATGAAAATATAAGAACAGAAATTCTATAGAAACTACATTCCAAGGCTATGCTCCAACCTTGTCTTCTCTCATTACATAAAGCAAAGGGTCTTGACAAATAGCAAAAATTTGTGCCATTATATTCTTATGGACAACTACTTCAGGAGATTTTTCATCAGCATACTTCTCAGACTTAAAGAGACATTACAAAAACCTAAAGTGTTGACTTAGAATTGAAAAGGTAAGCTAATACAAAACTAGGCACAGTGCCTCATGCCTGCAGCCTCAGAATGTGGGAGACCGAGACAGGACTGCCAGTAAGCTTGAAGCCAGTGGTACTACACAGTGGGCTCTAGACCAGACTGAGGAGCTACAGAGTGAGAGACCTTGACTCAAAATATTTTTTAATAAGGTTATACAGAATTTAACGCCGGGCAGTGGTGGCGCACGCCTTTAGTCCCAGCACTTGGGAGGCAGAGGCAGGTGGATTTCTGAGTTCGAGACCAGCCTGGTCTACAGAGTGAGTTCCAGGATAGCCAGGGCTACACAGAGAAACTCTGTCTCGGAAAAACAAAAAAAACAAAACAAAACAAAAAAACAAAAAACAGAATTTAACATGCATGTCAAAAATTACAGCCTGCTAAACTTTATTTTGACAGAGTTGCAGTTCAATTCTGACACAGTAACACTTATACTCTGGTTATCTGGTGCCTTCTATCCAGAGTTTTTCTACATACAAAATTAGAAGCAATAGAAGCTATGTTTTTTTCTCATTCTTTTAATTTTTTTTCTTTTGAGATGGGGTATCTGACTATGTAGACCAAGTTAGCTAGAACTTATGATTGTTCTGCCTTAGCTTCTCAACTGCTGGAATTACAGACGTGTAGCAAGCACCTTATCCACATTAAAGGCTGTCTTAAGAAATAGCTGAAAAGAACCAAAGATGATACAATTAGCTGATTTATTCATTAAAAAGACTCCCAAAGAGGTGGTGTGGTAGGGCTCACCTCTAATCCAAGCATTCCCGAAGCTATTCCAGACTATCAGGTCATAGTGAAACTCTGTCTCATAAACAAACAAGCCCCCAATTGTTCAAAATAACTATAAACATCAAGGAAAACATCCCCAAATCAAAAATCAACAAAGGAAAGAAAAAAAAAATGACAGTACTAGTGACAATCAAAGGACAAGTTAAAATAAAAAGCACATCAGGAAGGAGCTGTAAGCCTTAAAGCTTCAAAACAGCACAGTAGAGAAACTGTAGTACTGAATATCCAGCACATTCACAAGAGCTGCCTCTGGGGCTCTGCCATTCACTTTAAATGTGAGCAAAATATTCAAGGTACTACTTGTTCATTCATATACATGTTTTCTTTTCTTTTCTTTTTTTTTTTTTTTTTTGGTTTTTCGAGACAGGGTTTCTCTGTAGCCCTGGCTGTCCTAGAACTCACTCTGTAGACCAGGCTGGCCTCGAACTCAGAAATCCGTGTGCCTCTGCCTCCCAAGTGCTGGGATTAAAGGCGTGCACCACCACTGCCTAGCTAAAAGCACACCATTTGAAAGTCATTTTCCTATTCTTATTTTGTTTTACTGCTCCTTGGGTTTACTAATGGTAATATGATTTATACTCTTTTAAGCAAAGTTTTATGGGTATCTCTTGTTCCTTAGATTAATTCAAATGAATTAATACAAGGAAGTATTTAGAAGACCTGGCTTATGACAAGTAATAAATTTCTTGAAAAACACTGCTGGTTAGAAGATACAGGTGGCCGGGCAGTGGTGGCGCACGCCTTTAATCCCAGCACTTGGGAGGCAGAGGCAGGTGGATTTGAGTTCGAGGCCAGTCTGGTCTACAGAGTGAGTTCCAGGACAGCCAGGGCTACACAGAGAAACCCTGTCTCAAAAAACCAAAAAAAAAAAATCAGATAACTATAATCAGTACCAAAAGAATGTGTCACTTAAATGTGTTAATTTGTAAATATTTACATATTAGATTTTTTTGTCTATCTGGGACTACTGATAGCTCATACCTGTGATCCGAGTACTCAGAAGACAGAGGCAGGAGATCACCTAAAATCAAGGCCAGCTTGGACAAGACAGATAGACAAAAAAAAAGAAATGAAGCAAACACATATCAAATTTCTAAAAATTAACAACTTGGGAGATAGAGGCAGGTAGGTCTTTGTGAATTTGAGGCGAGCTTCATCTATATAGGGATTTCCAGGGCAGCCAGGACTTCATAGAAAGCCTATCGCCAAGAGAGAAAGAGGGGGTTGGAGGGAGAGGAAGAGAAAAAATATGAATTGGGGGATACCACGGAAAGTAGTTGAAATTCTACTGCTATCATTAATTACAACCTAAAGTATGTCAACCAACAATCAATTAGACTACTACTGTGGGGGAATGGAAAGATAGTCCAACAGTTAAAGGAACTTGGATGCTCCTACAGAGAACCTAGACTTGATTCTCAACATCAGGCTGGTCATCTACTGCCTGTGACTCCACTTGCAGGGGCCTCTTTCTGCCTTCTTATGGCACAGTGCACATACACACAAGTAGGCATATACACACAAATAAATTTAAAAACAAAAAGAAAACAAGACAAAACACCACTGTGGTCAATACTTCCTCTAATACTACAAATTAAGTTGTGACACAAACTCCCCATACTATTAACAGTTTCTAGAGTCTAAGATAAAACATCTCTTTCCTAGCAAGTATATCCCTTTCTGTTTCATAAATCACAATCATGTTCTCCTCAGGGTTTCTACTGCTGCATTCTCATTTCCCATTGTCACTGTGTTCATGACATCCTGCAAAACTAGTGGCTCTCATGAACCAAAACACTAAAGGAAAAATGAGAAACCAAGATAAATAAAGTAATTTCATTCTGCAGATCTAGATGATCTCCCAAGAGATGACCGCAAGATGATCCAGGATATCATTCAACTTCATTAACAAGATACTTACCATACAGTAAGAAACATTAACTCAAGAAAGAAGTTTCTCCTTGCCAATGTTATCTACTTAACATTGGCCTGACGAACTCCAGCTCTAAGCATATGGAATTTTAGGTGACAAGGTCTAAGCTGGGCATGGTGATGTGCCCCCCTAATCCTAGCACTTGAGAAGCAGAGGCTGACAGATCTCTGTACTGAGGCCAGCCTGTTCTACATTCAGAGTTCCAAGCTAGCCAGGGCTACATTTTGACAGCCTGTCTCAAAAAAAAAAAAAAAAAAAGAGAGTCCAGTTCCATTAGTTGTATCATTATAACTAGCATGCCTTTCTATTTCTATTTATTTTTATGGCAATACAAATGTCTCTAAAATAAATGTAAGCACAAGCCTGTAATGCCAGCTCCTTGACGAAGCAGGACCACAATTTCAAAGTCTGCCTAGAGCTACAGAAGATGATAAAGGCCAGCTTGGTATACACGCTGAAACCTTATCTAAAACACCAAGTGCTAGAATACAGCACAAGTGCTTGCCTAGCTTTGTAGAAGACCACGGGTCCAATACTCAGCACCATCCCACCAAAAGCTTGTGCGCATACACACACAAAACTTAAAATTTTTAGAAAGTTAGTTGACAAAAAATATTAAGTCAGGTAATGGTGGTGCACACCTTTAATCCCAGCACTCAGGAGGCAGAGAAAGGTGGATCTTTGGAGTTCAAGGCCAATTTGGTCTACAGAGTAAATTTCAGGACAGCCATGGCTACACAAAAAAGCCCTGTCTCAAAAAAATCAAAAAGTATTAATAGGAAACAATAAAACAAACAAACATACAAAACCCAGTAAGGGTGGGAAACATTTAACTACACCAGGGTTTCTTTTCTTTAAAAATATTTATTTCATGGAAGTGAGTAAACTGTTGCTGTCTTCAGACACACCAGAAGAGGGCATCAGATCCCATTACAGATGGTTGTGAGCCACCATGTGGTTGCTGGGAATTGAACTCAGGACCTCTGGAAGAGCAGTCAGTGCTCGTAACCGCTGAGCCATCTCTCCAGCCCTTACAACAGGGTTTCTTAAATTTTCAGTGTGCATCAAAACCATGAGAGACAAGCAGGGTGCAGAATGCCTTTAATCTCAGCACTCAGAAACAGGAAGAGTTGGATCTCAGTTCCAGGATAGCCTAGTTGACATAAGGTCCAGTACCATACAGATTCACTCTCAAAAAAATTAAAACAAAATCTCAAAGAAGGCTCTTGCTCTCTTCTCTTCTCCTCTTGCTCCTATTCCCTTACCCTCTTCCCCCTCTCTTCCCATTCCCCTCCCCCCTCTCTCCATGTGCTCATAGCCAGCCTCTTCTCTCTCTCCCTTTCTCTCTCTCTCTGCCTTTCTATCTCTACTACCCCCTCAATTCCCCTCCCCATGCCCTAAATAAACTCTATTCTACACTAAAAAGAAAAAAGAAAGAAGTTCACAAGACTCTTTTTTTTGGTTTTTTGAGACAGGGTTTCTTTGCATAGCCCTGGCTGTCCTGGAACTCACTCTGTAGACCAGGCTGGCCTCAAACTCAGAAATCCACCTGTCTCTGCCTCCCAAGTTCTGGGATTAAAGGCATGTGCCACCACTGCCTGGTTCACAAGACTTTCTTACACCTAATTGCTCGCTTGCATCTCAAGAATAAGCATTTGACTACAGGAATGCAGCTATTGCTAGTCTGGGACACATTGTGACACAGATCAGTCGCCAACAGATTTTTTTTTTTAATTTTGGGGGCTGGGGAGTTTGATTGAGACAATCTCATTCTGTAGCCCAGCTGGCCTCAAACACAGAAACTCTCCTGCCTCAGCCACTCACTAGGCAGAATTACAGGTATGCGCCACTATATCTGGCCAAGTAAGTGTTTATTTGTAGAGTTTTGTCCAGCATGCATGAAACCCTCAGTCTGATACCCAGTAAACATAAAATTGGATGAGCTAGCCCATGCCTATAGTTCTAGCATTCTCAAGACAGTCAGGAAGATCAGAAATTCAAGGTCATCCTGGGATATAGGAATTTCTATTTTGTATTTATAAAAATAAATTTATAAAAACTAAACCTTTATTTAAAACATCTCCAAGCACTAACTGCATAGGGCATAATATAGAGACAGCAGAACAGAATACAACACAAAACTTGATACAGTATGTATCCTCCATAAATATCCCCTCCCTAACTGAAAAGCAAAGCTTTGGATAGTTTAACTCTTAAAATATAAAACTGAGGCCTACAGAAATCTGAGGTCTCAAGAAAATAAAAACAAACAATTTACCATATTCTTGAGACAGGATAAAAGAGTCAGCAAGGGCAGCTGGTTAAATTCTTTTCACGTTGAGTCAAATAAGTCAAACATCAGTTGTACATGGTTCACAACTAAATTAAAACATATGGGTCAATAGAGTGTTTTCTACAAAAAAAAAAATAAGTTAAGTTCTTTCTCTGGCCAATGTTAAGAAACAAGATACCACATTTATTCAGTTGACTGAACTACATGTTACTTTCTGATGCCTTTGACTTGTTAAGTTATTCAGCTAATACAAAAACATGATGCAAACTTCGTGTATATATATACATATATATATATATATATATATATATATGTATATATATACACTGTTGTTGTCTTCAGACACATCAGAAGAAGACATCAGATCCCATTACAGATGGTTGTGAGCCACCATGTGCTTGTTGAGAATTGAACTCAGGACTTCTGAAAGAGTAGTTGGCAGTCAGGGCTCTTAACCACTAAACTATCATCTCTCCAGCCCCATAAACTTTTAATTCTTTAAAAACTACTTTCCGTTATGTCCTCAATAAGCCTACAAAATTGATAAATCTATTTTATATTTTAGCCTTGCCTTTCCATTTCTACCCAAGCAGCTGCTAGTAAATGATCATTTAAACCCAGAAGAACAGGAGTAGAACAATGGTGCATGCCTATCGTCCCAGCAACTTGGGAAGCTAAGGTTAGAGGATTACTTGAGTCAGGAGTTCCAAGACAAACATAAAACAAACAGCTGAAGCAATTAACTTTATTGCTAAAGTGCTTTGCTTGGACCTGATTTTGATCCTTAGAACCCATGTAAAAAAAAGTTATCCACAGTGGTACATACTTGTAATTCTAGCCTGCATGGACAGACACAGATAGATCCCAGGTCACCTGTCAGGGGGACAATACCAGAAACTGTTCTCTTACCTCTACACATACAAATCTACATGCAAACTCATGCATAGACCCACATCCACCCATACCCAAAAAAGGAACAGATTGATTTTTCTTTGGCTGCTAAAGCTGTTAAGATTCCTCCCAGAAACTTACCCTGTTTCACTCCCTCATTTTTTTTCTCCAATAAGATGATCCAACTTCTTTCGTCTTCTTAGTCTACAATTTCTTCACAGACTGATTAGGGTGGGTAGGCCTGTTTCCTCAAAAGTAGCAGTTCAGAACTGCTTCACACATCTTTATTTTTCTTTGAAACCTACTCAAAACTCATCATCCTCCTGCCTCAGCCTCCCAAATGGTAGAATGCTAGGATTACAAATGTAATCCTTCCATGTTTGCACTTTCACTTTTTGTTTGAGCCCAGCCCAGCCTGGAATTCTAGGTACTCCTGTTTAAGCCTCCCAATGGATTATAAGTGCATGTCACCATGTCCAGCTGGAAGCTCATTAACAAGTAACTATCTCATTTTTTCTAGTCTTACCACACTCACTGACCTTCATTTAGTGTTAAGCCATCTTTCCATATATGTGCTCAGCCCACTGCTTATCTGAACCCTAAGCAACTTTAAGTGTCACTGTAAGAAGCACGTTACTGAACAATGATTCAATGAACCTGAGCATGACCATAACATCTACTTGCTTTTGCAGTCCCCATCCTGAACACGTCTTATCCTTAGATGACATCCTACTTTTAACTAGAAACATACTTGCCACTTACATACACAAAAAATAATTTATCTTCTGTTCTATTTTTTTTACCTGAAATATTGCCTCAAAAACATAGGCTTACTTGAGGAGTGCTAAACAACTGCAGAGATTCCAAGATAACAGTGTTCTATGAGGTGAGATTTTTATTGTTTTCTGGGCTGCTCTGTAGATAGAAATATTATTTAGAATTCAAAATACAAAATGAGGGGAAAACTTTAACTGATCCACTATTCAAGTGCTAACAAGAGTTTTTCAATGTTTTGGAGATGCATGAACACTAACAAAAATCAAATGGTTACAGACACATATGAAAATTGTTTGGCCTTATATGTACATGCTCTAGACTAAGAAATATCCCATTATTGTACTTTTAAAAATGTATGCTTGTACATTAAAGGCTATACTTCTTTTACATAAAATGAAATCAGTCAAGTATAATAAAATGATGCCTTACAACTGACCAAGATATAAGTGTAATTCATTAAGATGAGAAGAAAATTAAGAGACTATGTTTGTTGATGACAAGTCAAGAAACACAAGTTACAATAAAGGTGATTTTACAATGAAGATAAACCCACAGAAGAAAAACACTACTTCAAATCTTTGATTCAATAATTTTGCAGTAATGTTCTATACAGATGTAGATGTATTAGTTAGGTATTTCTAAACTTGTATTAGGAATAGGTAAATTGCTTTCTGAACTGCATTTTCCAAGGTTATTACCTAAAATGACTATTCTTCCAATTCTGTATGTTATCACACACTACACAACTGGGTAACAGTTAAGATTAACATCCTGTATTATTAACTGAAGAAGTATCCTATAGCTCAGTAAAATTACTATTCCAAATTGCTAAAACTATCTAAAAATGTTTATGTATGTTTTTGGTGTTTTGCTGGTTTGGCTTCTGAGATGGTATTTCATGCTGCCTAGGGTAGCCTCAAATTAACTATGTGGCTTAGTGTGGGACACTCCTGATCCTCTTGCCTCCACAGCCAAATGCTAGGTTCGGAGGAAAGCCCCATCCAGGAACATTGGCCAACATCCCTGACAGGATACAGAGCCATTAGGGTGCCTTTTGTCACTCAGAGGAGTTAGAAGGAAGCGTTGTGGTTCTGAAGGTTGTACAGGTCATTGCACATGCTAAGAAAGTGCTCCACCACTAAGATACATCCCCAGCTGTAGGTAAGGTGTCTGCTCAAAGCTACCCACCATCACAGATGATACCATACAATTTTATTTCTATGATCTACACTTTGGGTCTACAGGTTGGCTTCCAAGGCACATTTGAAGATACACTATCATTCCTGGTTCATTTTAACCTTTCAGAAATGGTTTGTGTTCCCAAAAATACAATTTTAAAAGGATGGTACCCTTAGAACAACCTTCTAAACTCCAAAGTTCAAAATTTAAGATGTAATCTAGGTCCTTAGTGTAGTTCAGTGGTTCAGGGCTTCCCTAGCATATGCAAAGCCCAGAGTTTGATCCCTATCACTGGGGAGGTGGTGGTGTTCCAGCCCACCTCAATTTTGTTTAATTCACAAGAGTTGTACCTTCCTAAGTCTTTCTGGAATCACAGCCAGATATTCATAACCAAACTCCGTGCTCACAGAGAGGATTTATGCCAAGGGATATTCTTACAATTAATCCAATCTAGTCAAAATGACCATGTTCCATTTGAGGGCACTGCAGTGCTCTCTCAACTATCAAAAAACAATTCTCAAAATGTTTCTTAAAATTTCCTACCTTACTGTTACCATCTAGAATATGCTCAGGGAAAAATTAATTACCTTTCTCTTTTCTAAGACAAAAAAATTTTTAAATGTAATTAATTTTAAAATTGAGATTAAAATACTAGTAATGGGTATCTACTTGTGATTTTTTCTAAGAAAAACTAATTATATTTATTCAACATTTTTAGTATAACATAGAAATTTGGCTCCCCATATAACAAATTATGATTTAATTTGAGGCAAAAAGGTTATATGACTTACCCAAGCTTCTAATTAGAAACCAGGTCTCCTGAGTCTCAGCCCAGTGTTCTTTTCCTTAACTTATGTCTTATTAGAAAATTCCAAATATAGACAGACCCCCAGTTACATGGGTTTGAGTTACACTGATTCACATATACAAACTTTATATAGTGTGACCAATGTTTCAACTCACGCGGTACCCTGCTTCCATTTATGCAGTATGCCAGGCATCGGCACGATTTTCAGTGGCACACAGGCGGTTGCCACCACCAGGGCCCTAGGCAAAATTGCAAAGAAGGCAAGGTTTGTCTTTGGCCCTCCCATCTCCCTTATACATTTCTCTCCCACCTCCTGATCATCCTCCCAATGCCCAACCTCCCAATGCCACCAAGCTGCCCTTCTGACTGTCCAAAGCCCCCCACACATCATGGACTGTCCTTTCTTGAAGTGCCCAATAATCCAAATTAGCTATTTTACTACCACCACGATTCCTATTCCTAAGGATTCTAGTGAGGTTTAAGTCACTTAAGTGATTAGCTGATTTAAGTAACTGATGATACACTTAACCAACAGACTTAAATCTCCAAATAACTTAAAAAGAATTAAAAGCTTGTTTTAGATAAGTGAGGGTGGGGGATATTTGGAAAGGGGGAGCAACATCTTCCCAGAGCCCCAGAATTCCTTTATTGTTTCAGATTCCTTCACAAATACAATACTGTTAAGGGGGTAAGTGCCACTTGGGAGGCAGAGACAGGCGGATTTCTGAGTTGGAGGCCAGCCTGGTCTACAGAGTTCCAGGATAGTCAGGGCTACACAGAAAAATCCTGTCTCGAAAAACCAAAAAAAAAAAAAAAAAAGGGGGTGTGTGTAAATTGCCATCTAAGGCACCACTACCCAAAATAGTCTTAGTTGTTTATATAGTTGTCTGCAGGGACAAACAAAAAACCAAAGCTCCTTTAAATACCCATCCTTACCTACCTTTTCCATCTCTCTCTCACTTTCTAGGTCCCCAATTCCACCTCTTAAAGCCAAACACACAATATTTTTGGTAAGCTGCCCCATGTGTGTAACACAAGGTTTTCCATTATATGGTTCAAATTACATGGTGCTTCTCAGTGATATACTTATGTTCCCCTATCCTTGGATAATTTTGTTTACTGAATACAAAAAAAAAGTAATTTTGATTTTATTTCAAGGTCCTGAATTACAAATTCATTAAATATCTAATAGGAAGGAAATGTACTATGTTATCTCGAATATATGAAAGAACTAATATGGATACCTTAAAAAAAAAAAAAAAGCTTTCTTTTTGTCTTATTGAGCTTAGGGGTCTCACTGCACTATACCTGACTAACATTCAATCCTTTTTTTCCACTTTTCCACAAAAGAAGTTGTTCTTTATAGTTTCTGCTTGAGGCAGGGTCTTGCCTTAACTCAGGCTAGCCTGGAACAATGTAGCCTAGGGTAGCCTTGGACTCACTGAAATTCTTCTGCCTCATCGTTCTACCAAGCCAAAATTGATGTTTCTTCTGAATCAATACAGCACTGAAAATCAAATCACTTCAACTAAATACTATTATTTACTCGTAAATATGAGTTCATTTTTTAAGTTCAATTGGTCTGAAGTGTTAAAAAACAATTCAGGACAGAGACAGGAATATAAATTTAAATAAAGAGTAACTAAATTTTAAGAATCCAGCTTCCTTCTGGGACTACACAGAAAAATTTATAGATATACTACATATTTAACAGTTCAATTTTTAATACTAGAGGGGGCTGCTATCAGAAAATTGTCAAATCATAGTTACCTTGATCCAACTAGTCTCCCAGTAATATATAAGGAAATCCTCCTATCTATGCAGAAGATACCAATAATAGCATCAATCCAAATTAAAAGGACTAAATAAAGTAAGCCTTAAAGATTTCTAAAATGTTATTACAAAGATTGAACTGTTAAGTTCCTATATGAAGATCCTTCTAAATATCCTCTCTTATGATGGAAAAGGAAGAAAGTTAAGACCTGCTGCAATTATAAGCATTCTTACCCAAACATGAAAGGTTAGGTTATTCCAGTGGTGCTTTTAATTAGTTAACTTTCAAGGGATTACTTACTACAAACAAATAAATCTATTTTTCCCTCCTCTCTACACAATAAATCTGTTATCCACCCATATTTGTCTTAATGTTCTATTAAGAGAAGTTCTCAGTGAGTTATTAGAACTTAAACGTACACTGAAAGCTGCTAAAAAGATTTGAAATAGTTGAAATAGATTTTATCTTCTCCCGTGTTTTTCCACAAAGAACTCAAGAAAATTCAACAGGATTTACAATTAAGCTAAATTTACATGTCTTTTTTTGAAAGCCAAACTTGTCCCAAAAAAAAAAGGCATTTAAATCGCTAAGAAACTTGTCTAAACTAGTTTTTACAAGTCAGGATATGGACTTGCTTTTTAAGAAAGCGCTGAACTTTAATTTGAAAGTACATTGTTAATTACCCCCAAAAAGCAACATTTCATCATTTTTAGAAACAAAGGATAATCCAACACGTAAATAAATCCCTATAAGGATTCTAATCTAACTGCATTTTTAAAAGCCCTTTCTTTCCTTCAATTATAATTCAGTGGGCATCAAATATTCAAAATGATTCTGTTTACAGCACATGTAAAATTTGCCAATATTTACTGAAGAAACTCTCTATTAAGTGGTCTAACAAAATGGAGGTCTCTCAGTAAAAAAAAAAAAAAAAAAAAAAAGGCCTAAACACTTCTACAAAATGGGGCCAAACACACCCACTCTAAGAAACCATGGTTTGGGTCAGATTTTCCACACACACGAGAAAAAAAGTTGATTCTGTAGGGCTCGACGAAGCGTCCCTGGAACTGGGGGTTAGTAGTGAAGGTTTCGTTAAGACCAAGGAGGGAGGGGTTGTTTCTCTCCACACTCTAGAGGACGGCGGCGAGGGGTGATCCGAAAGCCCAGAGTAAAGGAGCTAGAGCTGGGAGCGGAGACCTTAGCGTTCCGCCGGTCCCTAATCAATAGTCATAACTGACCGCCCCACTACGCAAAACAGACTTGGGCTCTCCCAACCCCGCCAAGTCAACAGCAAAAACCACAACCACCTCTCCTTTCTGCTCCCAGGCCCCGCCTCTCCCCATTGGCAGTAGTTCCCGCCAATCCGCACGGTCACCGCCCCAAAGCCCGCCTGCCAAGCTCTGATTGGACTGGAATAGAGACGGGGGCCCTCGCGCTACCAATCTGGGAACCCCTTACTCGACCGCAGGCGCGCACCTAAACGCTCCCTTGGAGGCCTTTCCCCTCCCCGGCCCGGCCCCTCCCCCACCCCCAGGGCTCTGGCAGCGACTTACCGTCCCGAGAGGTGCCCATTAACTGGTCCAACATAGCGCGCATCTGGGCCTGCGCCGACATGGCGGCGGCGTAGCGAGCGGGCAAGCGGTCGGACAGGCAGGCGGGGGTGGGGCACCGGCCGGGCCCTAGCGGGCGGGGGACGAGGGGAAGGGGTGGGGGAGGTGCGGCGCTGTCTCGGTGGCCGCCGAGGCCTCGAGGAGTGCGAATGGGGAATCGGAGGGGTCGTGGAGAGTCCGGGCTGCGCTCCTCACGACGGCGTGGACGTGGAAGATGGCAGCCACCTCGAGAGCAAGCCCTCGTGCCCTCACTCTCTGTCCGGTTCCTAAGGACACGGCCTAAGCCGACTCTCGCCTCCTCTCGACACCGACACCGACACCGACACCCGCCAGAAGCCGTCAACCCCCCCCAGCGAGCTCTGACGCCGCTCGCCACCGCCGCCGCCGCGACGGGAGCGCGCACGCTACTCGCGCTTAGTCGTTTCCCGTGGGGGCTCAGCCAATCGCCATCCAGCTCGCTTCGCTCCGCCCTGCCCCTCCCGCGGAAGGGTCCCACCCTAACGGCTGCCGAGCGCGTTCACGCTTGCTTACCCCGCCCCTATCGTAGGCTAAGTCTCGCGAGAATGTCGCTCTTTTAGGAGACTCGAGCCTGTTCAGCCCCAGGCGTCAAAGCGGCAGGTCATGTAGGCCGTTTCTGCTTGCTGCGCTGGCGGCCCAGCCCCATATTAGCAAGTGCCAAGCTTAGAGCGAGTCGGAGTAAGTAGTTCGACGGAAGTTCTCAGGGTTAGTGCGTTCCTGACGGATGCTGGCGGAATCGGAAGCCCGTGCCGAAGACACCTAACCTTATCCTCAGGCCACTGCCGGTCATCAGTACCCGAGCTGGGACATGTCAGGTTCAGGAAAAAGAAAAAGAAAAAAACGCGAAATCAACACAGTAGAAATCAGGCATCCCGACCATTTTGCTACGTTTAGGAAGCTGCTAGTCTGAATTTGAATTAAGGGAGAGCTTGGGACAGGCCATAATGCAGAGCAGCGTTTCCGCGGGACGAAGATCAGCCTCCTGAATTTCTGGCTGACTGTCGCCCTGCACTCCCACGCCTTGCTAACTGCGACCTTCCATCCGTGGTTGATTTCTTAATCTCAAGGCTGGTGGGGGTGAAGCCAGAGTGAGTCAACGGGAAATACCTAGGCCACAGCTGCTTACTGGTTTTCGATAATGGCAAAAGAAACTGGCGATTCTTTTAAGCTGAAACGTCGCTACTTTCTAGATAATAGGAGGGAAATTATGGATACTTTTTGCCGTTTCATTATAATTGCACATGCATTGAGAAATTAAAATTCCTAACTAGTGCCAGGTTCATAATAATAAATAATGTGAAAGGGCAATCACAGTTCCAAGGATTAACTACATACGGAGCTTATGCAAATTGTAGTCATGTTATCGTCAGCAAGTTGAAAAAAAAATCAGTTATTCAGAGTACCGTTTTTTGAGAGTGTCACTGTTATGAGGAAAATAGTCTTAAAAAGTGAGACTCCTGGACACTCAGCATAGGTTAGGGATTGAGACATTGATCAGTTCCGCAGAGCTGCCAACTTAGCATAAAACTAGTTGTTGTTTGGGTTTTTGTTTTTTTAATTGCATGATTCTCCACTTTCTATTTCTTCCCAAATTCTAACATTGCCCCCTCTCCAAATTCCTCACCCATTTGATTCAAGACACAAACATCCAGTGAAGTGCTTGGAGCCCAAGGTTCCCTCCTCTTCGATTTGTGAGCCCAGCTGGGTAGCCAGCTGACTAACATTTCAACCCTAGGATCAACTGCAAGGGCCTAAGCAAGCAGCCAGCTGCCAAGTAGGGAATATCGGGGCCTCGCGTCTCCTGTTTATCCGTGATTCTGTAACAAGCTTTATCTAATTGCAGCTCATACTGACAATGGACCAAATGATTTAGTCCTTAAACTGTGTAGCTCAGTTTGCCCTGAAACTTGTCATCTACCTCAGCTACTCTAGGTTTAGACATGTGCCACAATGTCTGGTTCAAAAACTAAATTCTAGCCGGGCAGTGATGGCGCAGGCCTTTAATCCCAGCACCTGGGAGGCAGAGGCAGGTGGATTTCTGAGTTCGAGGCCAGCCTGGTCTACAGAGTGAGTTCCAGGACAGCCAGGGCTACACAGAGAAACCCTGTCTCAAAAAAAAACAAAAAAACCTAAATTCTAAACAATTCCAAACAACTACTTGCAAACATCCTTTGAAATTGTTGTACAATAGGAGCTAGAGAAAGCCTTAGAAGTTAAAAGCACTGGCTACAGAAGACCTAAGTTCTTTAGTTCCCATTACCCTTATAACTGCTCATAAACCTCAAACTCCAATGTCAGAACTGATATTTTCTTCTGGCCTTTGAGGACACCAAGCATATATATGCACATACATTGAGGTAAAACAATCAAATACATAAAAATACTTTTTTAAAAAAGGAAATTGATGTAAATAGAAAACTGCAAACTATGTTTTAGAGAGATGCACTATTATAAATACAGTATTATCCTGAGAAACATATTCTTAGAAAAGTACACTAAAATGTTGAGTAATTATGCTGACGTGTTTGTGGCCTTTGTTTGAGACAGGCCCTTCCTATGTAACCGGGACTGGCTTGGGCTGGCAATGTAGATGAAGCTGTAACTCAGACGTTGTTCCAAAATGGAGACAAGGGGTAGGTCAGTGGTAGAGCACTTGTTTGGTGCTGGTAAGGCCCTGGTTTCAATCCCCAGTACCACAAGAAAGAGGGAAAAAACAAAACTCAACTTACAAAACAGATTAGCCTAATTAACTTGTGTATAGTTCAAAACTGCATTGGTTTCTTTCCCGTCACATAATTGTAGAAGGTAAGCATCTGATTCTCAGTAAATGTTTTTATTTGTAATTCAAACTCTCAACAGCAAGAAAATTAACAGCAAAGTGAGTAATAATTCAGGGCTTTAGAGCAGAAATACCCTCCCTCAGTCTTGTGACCAGGCCTTTTGGTTTGTAGGGCTTAATCCAACTAGAAAACAGAAACATTTATTTTTGTACATCCGTGGGAGTGTAGCGATCAGAGGACAACTTTCAGAGCTGATTCTCTACTACCATATTAATTCCAGAAACAAACTTACAGTTGTCAGGCGAATCCAGGGACTTGAGCATACTAAATATACCTGCTATCACTATGCTGCGTCCAACTCCTGGTTCTCTATTTCAAAGCAAGTTTCATAGAATTGGGATTCATATATTCACTTTTCATTCTGATACCTCTGCCTTCCATTTGGGAACATTTCTTTTTGTTTGAGGTTTGCTTTGAATAGAGCTCAGGGAACTGCAGCCTAAAAACTGCCTTGATTAGTTTCGGGTGGGCAGTTTTGTTGGTTAGCTGGTTAGTCTGAAATAGGATCTCACTATGTAACCCTGGCTGGCCTGGAACTCACTATGTAGACCAGGCTTTCCTCAAACTCATAGAGAGACACTTGCCTTTGCCTCCCAGGTACTGGGATTAAAGGTATTCAATACTATGCCCAGCTGTTTTGGGCCTTTGTAAAACAGGGTGTCACATAATTCAGGCTGGCCTTAAACTTGCTACGTAGCTGAAGATAACCTGGAATTGGTCATCTCCTCTCAAGTGCTGAATTTACAGCTCAGCAGCACTGTCTGTTTTTAATCAAGTTTCACTGGAATATTGCCAGGATCACTCATTCTCTTACTATCTGCAGTTGCTTTTGCCCTTTATCCAAGAGATAAGGTTATAAAACACTACTACATGGCCTGTAAGACTTACACTTTTTCATTTGTTTATTTTGTGACAGGATTTTTGTGTAGCCCTGACAGTCCTGAAACTCCCTCTGTAGACCAGTCTAGCCTCGAACATGGAGATCCACCTGCCTCTGCTTCCCAAGTGCTGGATTAAAGTTGTACCCCACCCCTGCCCAGCAGAAATACCCTCCCTCAGTTCTAGTGAAAATAAATAGGCATTGATATCTGAAGTCTGCAGAAGGAATACGTAGTAAGAGTCAAACCGAAGCTAAAAGAACTAAGCCAGGTAGGATGGCTCAAGCCTGCAATCCTAGTAATGAAGAGGCTGAGGAAGGAGGATTGATAGAACTTTGAGCCCAGCCTGGGTTACTTGAGACCTTGTCTTAAATAAAGAAGAAAAAAAAAGCTTTTTGAATGCTTATGTTGTTCAGTTCACAATTTTGCTTTTTGGGGTTTTTTGTTTGTTTGTTTGTTTTGTTTTTTGGGACAGGGTTTCTCTGTATAGCCCTGGCTGTCCTTAGAACTCACTCTGTAGACCAGGCTAGCCTCGAACTCAGAAATCCGCCTGCCTCTGCCTTCCCAGTTTACAGTTCTAGAGTGGAGTTAACTGGGCTATGAATTCCATAGCACCAACTGAACATATGCTATGTAGGTAGCATGCTTATGCATATGAATATATGCTTTGAAGAATATAGAGGAGTGAGACATGGTTTTTGGTCTAAGATTATGTCTAGTTTCTTGGGGGGGGGAGAGCCTTCACATATACAATAAAGAGAAGCACAGCAAAAATGAAGAATTGGTTTACAGAAAATAATTTTATGAAATTAAGAACATTTGAAGCAAAAGAATCATTTAGGGATTTTTATTAGTTCAATCAAAAGATTATCAATGGTGCTCGCTTCCATACACTGAACTTACAATACAGAAAGGATTACATGGCCCTGCACAAAGAGAATGACATGCAAATTTGTAAAGTGTTCCATTTTTTTTTCCTCAGATGAAATTATACGTTTGTTAGTATATATTTCTACACTTTTTTGTTTGTTTGTTTGTTTGTTTTGGTTTTTTGAGACAGGGTTTCTGTATGTAGCCCTGGCTGTCCTGGAACTCACTCTGTAGACCAGGCTGGCCTCGAACTCAGAAATCCACCTGCCTCTGCCTCCCAAGTGCTGGGATTAAAGGCATGCGCCACCACTGCCCAGCCTTTTTGGGTTTTCTTAAGACAGAATTTCTGTCAAGTAAATTATTTCTTAGTGAATGTATGGAAAATATCACAAATATGAATAGAATTTCTTCTATTCATTCTACAAAATTTAAAAATTATTTTTCCTGAAATGCTAAACTAGTTTAATCTGAGTTTCAATGGGATTAGAACTAGAAAGAAATATTAAAGTTAAAATTCATTTCCATGTAGGAGGAAGGTTGAATTTTAAGATACTTAAGGCATTTTAACTTTAATGTGGCTTATAAAACCTGGTAAACCATAAGAACTTGTACTCAGTAACATTAAATTTGTATGATCCCTTTACTGGTTCTGTTTACTGTTCTCTTTAATTCTCCTGGTATTGACTTCTGAAAATTCTGTATTATATATCTTCAGAGTTGGAGTAAATAATTGTCAGAATTGTCAGTAATTTTTGTTTTGTTTTGTTTTGTTTTGTTTTGTTTTTCGAAACAGGGTTTCTCTGTGTAGCCATGGCTGTCCTGGAACTCACTCTGTAGACCAGGCTGGCCTTGAACTCAGAAATCTGCCCACCTCTGACTCTCAAGTGCCAAGATTAAAGGCATGCGCCACCACTGCCCTGCAGTAATTTTTTTTTTAATTAAAAAAAAAAGATTATCAGTGCATGAACTGGGGACAGACACAGTGAAGATTGAGGAATAGGAAGCAAGTAGAACATTCAGAAGCAGATTGTGGAAAATTAAATATGGCAAGCAAGGAGGCCAATACTAAACAGCCCAAGTTTTAGACTGGATTAGCTAAATGCAGTAGAACCATTTCTTTCAAATGCAGTTTAAAAGGAAGAGCAGGTTGACAGTCATAAGAGGTAGATATTAATGTGCTCATTCTATTCCCCTCTTCCTGGACATCCTGTGGGCTGGGGTTCAGCTGTGGTCGTAGTCCTTCAGAGTCATTGCTTATCAGGCCTAAGGAAGGAATATCTCCCACTGTTGTTAGCTTACTGTTTGGCATTACTTTCATCTCATATATTCCTGTATCCCTTTAACTCTCCTCAACCTTATTCTGTTTCCTGACAGGACCCTAACACATCATAGTTGTGTACTTTTATAAAAGATAGACACACTGGACCAGCAAGTTGGCAAAGTACTTGGAGCATTAAGACTAAGTCCCTGGATCCCACTGTGGAAGGAGTGAACTCCCTAAAATTGTCCTCTGGCCATTCTACCTGCACTCACACATATCATACAATAAGAAAATAAACATTTTAGAAAGATACCCATCCATATATTTATGTGTTTGTCTAGGCATAGGAAATATATTCATAGATGCACAGTAAACTTAGTAATGCTTTCCAAAAGCAATGGAAATGTGAGAAGAGACAAAGGATAAAAATGGGTATTATATTTATGACATTAGAATAGGAGCATAGGCTTGCATTACTTATTTTTATATTTTAAGTTATTTATGTTAAGAGTTCAGCATAGTGGTGGTTTAATTCCAGTACTCTGGAGGCAGAGGCAGGCAGGTCTCTGTGAGTTCAAGGTCTACCTGTTCTATAGAGCAAGTTCCAAGCTAGTCAGAACTATGAAGCAAGACCCTATCTCAAAAAACAAACAAAAAGCAAACCAAAACTTTACTTTTTCTTTTTCATTATGTGCGTGTGTGTGTGTGTGTGTGTGTGTGCGTGCGTGCGCGCGCACATGAGTGCAGCTACCTGTACAGACCAGAGGTGTTGGATCTCTTGTAACTAGAGTTACAAAAGGTGGTTGTTAGCTACCTGACATGGGTGCTGGGAACCAACCTCAGATCCCCTACAAGAGTAATACACACACTCTTGACCACTAAGCTATTCTCTCCATTTATTACCAAAAACAACAACAACAACAGCCCTAAGTTTTAAAACTAAACCAAATATCTCAGGGATAGGGGGCAGGCTCCCTGGATAAAGTGTGCACACGTAAGGGCCTGCGTTTGAACCCCTCCCACCCACATACAGAGTCATGGCAGTGCGTGTTTCTAACTCCAGAGCTGGGGAGCCAAGACAAATAGATCCTGGAAACTTGCTAGTCACTGAATCCAAAACAGTGAGCTCCAAGTTTAGTGAGAGACACTGTCTCAAGAAATAAGGCAGAGAAGTACTTGAGAAAGGCATCCCTTTGTCAAACTCTGGTCTCCACATGAACCTTCATGTACAAGAGCACTGACACATAAAAATATCAATGAACCAACATAAAAAAGTTGAGCAAATTCACTCTAATTTTATTTCTCAACTACTCAGTCAACAAAAGATACAGAAAATCAAATAAAACCCAAAAACTATACTTAAAAAAAGATTTAATGACAAATACATATTGGTAGAGATGGTTAAATTCTTGAATGAAGTAACATCTGAGGACTCTGCATCATGGCTCCTAGCCCTTCCCTCCAGGTTGACGGGGCAACTGGAGTCCCACCAAGCCAGCAGACTCCTCCACTGAACGCTCACCCTTGCCATGAAATTCCTGATGAAGGGCTACGTGTTGCCGGATGCTACGTAAGAGGCAGAGATAGGTGGCAGCTTGGAAGTGAAGTTCCTGTTGGGCTCTGCACAGCTTCTCACTGGTGACCTAAAAAAGTAATTAGCAAAGTCAGCCTGCTAGCACCACCTACTGTATCCACATGCCCACAGAGGGGGAATTAATATGCTCTCCCTACAAAGTAAACAGCAAATATAAACATGCACATGTATGTAATTAATACCCCCATAGAAGCACTATAGAATTAGGAAAACTGACCTCCAGGTCTGTTTGTTGCATAAAGAATGCATGCTTTTCCTCCCTTTAAACAAATTAAGGCTGCTTTGTGTTCTATGGCTTAAACAATGGATATACATTTTGCACGTGAGGTGGTACATCAAAGAAAGCACTGAAATGACCACTCCAATGTAGTGGGTTTTATTGTGACTGAAAGAGAAAACACCCAGAGGCATCTGGGAGAGTCCACAACAGAGAGAAAAAGAAATAGTAGACTGGACATGGCCATGAGACAGCAAGAGATAGTGAATTGAATAGCTGGGGGGAGGAACAGAGTGAGCTGGAACAGGCCTGGGAGTTGGGGCGGGGAGAAAGGGGCCAGGATGCCAGCATAGGGTTTTGACATGAATAAGGAGAACTTGTGAATAAGGACTGAGAGAGCCCAGAGGCTAGCATGGGCTCTGATGTACAACAACAGATACAGTTCAATGGAGAGCCAAGTCCCTTCTGCCAGGAGCAAGGGAAATGGCTCCTTTATTGGGTAGAAAAACTGTTCCTGAGGAATACTGGCTTTTATATAGCCTCCAGGAATTCTATAATCAAGCCTGAGCTAGCACTCCAAAATCAGAAATTTATTTTATCTAAAAAATAACAGCTTTGTACTCAATTGTAACAAAATGAAGATCATGTATGTATGTATATATGTATTCATCTACATATGTATATGAAATATGTTTTGATATTAAACTTGTTTTTACAATTTAAGCATCTGGAAAATCTGGATTCTAATGACTTTAAGAAGCTATAAAGCTGGAGAGATGGCTCAGTGGTTAAGAGCACTGACTGCTCTTCTGAAGGTTGTGAGTTCAAATCCCAGCAACCACATGGTGGCTCACAACCATCCGTAATGAGATCTGATGCCCTCTTCTGGGGTGTCTGTAGACAGTGTACTTACATATAATAAAGAAGCTATAAAGTCATATCAATGTCCAGAGTGAGTCCAGAGCATGGCTGTTCTTTACAATGCTTCATTTTTAATACTCTGTCCTTAACTATTTTGGGGTTCCAAGATTGTGAGAAAGGAGCAGGAACATCAAAAATTTGAGCATAATTGGGGATGTATGGATTAGTCCCTGGGCACCACTGCATACATAATTCCTTTTCTCGGTCTGAATATCCAAAGTTAAAATCTAAAAGCTAGAACATGTACTATTTAATGTAATACAGCAGTACGCAGTTACTCTAATGAAAACTTTTTCAGTCAAGGAAGGTCATGCTGTGTAGCAAGGACTGGTCTGTGATTCAGTCTTCTTGCTTTAGTCTTACGAATGCTGAGATTTGCAGGTGTGTGACACCACGGTCACTCCTGGGTGAGAGTTAGTGTATGTGTGTGGAGATGACTTAGAAGAGAGTATCACTATGTATCCTAGTCTGCTTGGAAACCACTTTGATCCTGTCTCCAAAGATCAAGATTCACTTGCTGATACAGCTCAGTGGGTAAGGATACTCTCTGCCAGCCAGACCTGATACCCAGAGTTCAATCCCTGAAACCCACACAGTAGAAAAAGAAAACTGACTGACTCTCTTATGTCTTATGACCCCCACATTTGGCATGCCCTCCCAAAGATATATAAATATATTAAAAGATCAAGATAGGGACAAAAAAAATGTTCCCAGTTGCATTTTTTCTCCCTAGGGAATGGAAAAGATGAGTACAGAAAACTTTTAGCCCTGAGCCAGAAGAAAATGAAAAAGCATCCCCACACTCTTATGTGCATTTAGAAGAGTGAGATTTCCCAAATTTCCTTTTTCTCCCCACACTGGAGGAAAAACCCAGGGCCTCAGGTATGCTAGACAAGTACTGTTCTGCGGCCTCTCACAATCAGTCTTGGTGTTCTGAGTGGTCGTTTTTGTTTTGGTTGGTTTTTGCAGTTTCTTGAGACAGGGTAGCTCTAGTTGGCTTTGAATTCAGGTATCTGCCAGCCTATGCTTCAGGATTAAAGATGTGAATCACCATGCCTGGCCCAGCCCTGGAATTTTGAGCATGAATTTATGGTGTATTCCTGAGGAATTTTTTTTTGTTACTGTTTTTGTTGTTGTTGTTGTTGTTTGTTTATTTTTTGTTTTTCTAGATAGGGTTTCAGTATGGAGCTCTGGCTCTCCTGGAATTCAGCTCTAGACTAGGCTGGTCTCAAAGTCTGAGATCAGAATACCATTACATCCAAAAGGCTTTTTGTGAGGAATTTCAAAACCTTTACTACAAAGCCCCTTCAGGGACAATAATGTTACCTCTATAAGGTACAACTGCACTCATATATGCCTACCTACCTTATCTTCCCCTCTTTGAAACTGTTGCTTTGGCCATTTAATTATGCTTCAATTTTTAAAATTATGTTTTCTTTCCCTGTACCCTTCCTTTTCCTAACCTCCAGATCCCTAATTCTGCCTACTAGCCTTTCCTCCCCACCTCTTCTTACCACTGTCCCCGGTTATCTATAACCTTAGCACTTACTTATGCTAAACATGGTCTTATTTTATGGCTCTTCAGGTAGACTGTAGCTGCTGCTGCTTCTTCTTCTTCTTCTTCTTCTTCTTCTTCTTCTTCTTCTTCTTCTTCTTCTTCTTCTCCTTCTCCTTCTTCTCCTTCTCCTTCTTCTTCTCCTTCTTTGGCTTTTTGAGACAGGGTTTCTCTGTGTAGCCCTGGCTGTCCTGGAACTCACTCTGTAGACCAGGCTGGCCTCGAACTCAGAAATCTGCCTGCCTCTGCCTCCCAAGTGCTGGGATTAAAGGTATGCGCCACCACTGCCCGGCAGACTGTAGCTTCTTACATATATATCTTTTTTAATTCTTTTTTTCCCAGAGACAAGGTTTCTCTATATAGTCCTGGCTGTCCTGGAACTCCCTGTGTAGACCAGACTGCCCTCAAACTCAGAGATCCACCTGCCTCTGCCTCCCAATTGCTAGGATTAAAGGACATGTGCCACTACCATCTGTCACATCTTATTCTTGATATTTGGCCCTAGTTCTTAAATCACAGTCCCTAACATGACTTTTTAAAGTTAAGTGAATTTTAGTTCTAAGGTTTTGCATTGCTCAAATCCAGCAGTTAAGATAATTACTCAAGAACATTAGTTTTCCTTCCCCTAAATTTTAGTTCTGCTTCATCAAGCAGAACTGTGTAGGTAACTGTCCCTGAGCCTTAGCTACTCCACTTGTATTTGATCTTGTCCAAAAGGCAGAGAATTGAGCACTACCACATTTAGAAAATTAACCATCTTCCATTCCTTTCTAAGAGGGATATGAACTGTGGATTTCACAATAGTACTTCCCAAGGATAGCTTTCTGTATTTTTATGTTTGTTACACCAGTAAAACATGTATCCTGTCATACAGCAAGCTAAATATGTGCAATCTCTATAGAATACAAGATATTGCTTCCTCGGTGGTGAAAGGCTGTTAATAAATAAAACAGTACCACTCTTTTTTGTTGTTGTTGTTTTGGTTTTTGGTTTTTGGGGTTTTTTGTTTTGTTTTGTTTTGTTTTTTTTGTTTTTTCGAGACAGGGTTTCTCTGTGTAGCCCTGACTGCCCTGGAACTCACTCTGTAGACCAGGCTGGCCTCGAACTCAGAAATCCACCTGCCACTGCCCGGCTCCCACTAAATTGTCTTAAAAATTGCTTTTGCCTGGCCCATGCCTTTAATCCCCACACTCAGGAGAAAAACGCAATCAGATGTGAATTCAAGGTCAATCTGGTCTAAACTGCATATTCCAAGTCAGCCAGATTAATAACTGAAATTCTGTATCTTCATTCCCCACCAGCACGCAAGCAAACAAGCAAGACACACACACACACACACACACACACACACACACACACACACACACACACACACGTCAAATCACAAAAACATTGCTTCCTATTAAAACTTTAATGTAGAAAGGGTGAGGAGAGGGGATGCTTGTGCCCTTATGCCTCTAAGTCTTACAACTCCTAGGACCTACTTCACACAACGCCCGCCCCTTACCCCATTCCACACCCAATGCACCAGACAAACCAATGAAATCGTCAGAGACAGCTCCACCCTGGTGGGTGGCAGATACAAGTCCCTAGGAAGGTGCACCCCACGCGGCTTCTAGGCCAGTAGGGCATTTGAGACCACAGGTTAGCTGAGGGATTGGATTATGTGGTGAGATCCGCAGGTGGAGGCCAGGTCGACTCAGACACGTTTGCCCTGAGACCCCACCATTACCCTGCCCAGACCGCCCCCTCATCTTCCCTTCCCGCGACCTGGAGCCCAGCAGACGCGGCTTCCGTACCCGATGTGCTCGGAAAGCCTTAACCAGGTACCGGTAGGCTGCTGTGTCGCGATATGGTCGCCCCGTGGCCGCGTTAAGGTAGCGCAGCTCCCGCAGAAGGCCTCGCAGGGTGCGCGCCGGTGACCCCAAGGCCGCCATTTTCCTGTCCTTGGCAAGCCTGGTCCCTAACAGCCTGTGGCGCCCACGCTCGCACCCTCTCCCGCCCACTCCGCCCCACAGCGCCGTCTACCGCCTGCCGTTCGAGTGAGACTCCAAGTGACACCTTAGGGGATCAGAGGAAAATCAAGGGAAGGTACCAAATCCTCTCGGCTCTTCCGACTGCGTCACTTTGAACTGCCATAAGCTGATGGCCGCTGAGTCTCTGAGGAAAATTGTCTGGCAGGAGAGTGTGTGGATCTGACATATGTCACGCCAAAAAGATCTTAACTATTTCTACCGGAGATGTCAAAATTAAATGTACCGACCTCCAAACTTTATGATACCCGCAGTCTAGGGGAAGGAAATGGACTCATATCCTGGTATGGCAAACTGCAGCCCCTCAACTAGTAAAGCCTCACACCAACTTCTCTAGTTTTAAAACAAAATGGCCGGGTGTTGTGGCACAGGCCTTTACTGCCAAGCAGAAGCAGGCGAATCTCAGAGTTCATAGACCATTCTGGTCTGCAGAGTTTGTTCCAATACAGCCAGAACTATGTAGAGAGATCTTGTCTCAAAATAAATACATAAAATGAATAGTAGGTTTAACTCGCAATAACCATCTCCTAATTGGAAGGTGTTAAAACTGAAAAAAATCATCACCCCAGATGGGACTCGAACCCACAATCCCTGGCTTAGGAGGCCAATGCCTTATCCATTAGGCCACTGGGGCTTCTTCTACTAGTGCGTTCAAACACTATAATCAAGTTATTTCCTGTTTAGTACGTCATCACTTAAATTTATTGTTTTTATCCTATCGCAGAGAACCAAATTCAGTCTCTGTGTAAAACAGATGCCTGCTGGGAAATGTAGTTTAGATGCCAAGAGTCATCAGTTTCACCGTGCAAACAGTGGATGCGACGAAGCAGAACCGACTCCCGCTTTTGTTCCTGTTCCTGTTTCCGTGCGTAGTAGTTCTGCGCTTGCGCAAAAGTGAGCCTGAGGGATGACCGAGGCAAACGAACTGAGAAAACCAGTTCTTCAAGACTCCCTCTGGTCCTATTCTTTGTCAGCTATTAACTGGAAAAGCCAAGCCCCTTCCGATTGGGCTACTTTCAGGGTTTGTCTTTGCTCATAGCTGGTCGTTAGGTGGCGTTTATGTAGGGGTCAGTTTCTGTTTCCGGTTGCAGAGCTGAGGCCATTTCCGCAGCTAGTGATGTATTAGAATGGTTGTGTTTTCGAATTTTCAAGTGGGCTAAAAGTATAGGACAGCGAGAAATTAGTACCTACTATAGTAGAAATTGGGGATAATTAGGAATTAGGTTTGTTCCTAATTGTATACCTTGGACAAAACCACTTTTGGGGAGGGGGTTTCTCTGTGTAGTCCTGGAGGTCCAGGAACTCGCTCTGTAGACTAGGCTCCCACTGAACTCAGAGATTATTAGTCGGCCTCCCGAGTGCCGGGATTAAAGGCTTGCGTTATCACCGCTGTGTCACAAAACCACTTTTTGAGGTGTCAGTGGCTCTTCATTTTCTAAGAAGCAGTTCAGTCTATTTAAGTTGCCCTAGTAGACCCTACCTCATTAGTATCTTATGTCTTACCCTTTAGCACCAGTCGCATCCTGTTCCCCTCTGTTCAGATATCTGAGCTAACCTCTTTCCTCAGTCCAAACGCCTGCATATCTACTTATTCTCGGGGCTTTTTGACTTGCTGCTTTACATGACAAGGTTAAAGTTAGTTTTGTCATTCTTGGTGGCATCATTAGGAGGAAGAGGAAGAAGGATCTCTGTAAACTGGAAGCAATCCTGGGCTATATATTCTAAGATAGCCTCAGTGAGACCCTGTCTCAATTTACTTTTTTTTTTTTAAAAAAAGTTACTCCCTTCTGTTAGAACCAGACCAAATGCTTAGTTCATACCCATATGCAACTATGTCTTTCTTTCCTCGAAGCTGCTTCTGTGTACAGGCCCCAACTAACAGACTCTAAGTTATCAGGAGCTATCAGTGACACATTGAATGATGGGTATACTAACTAAATGGGGTTCCTCCTCCCAACCTTTTCAGTCAAGATCACACATCGTTGGGATGTAAGACTCTCTCCTCTTCCCCTGCTACCCAGGAGTCAGAGACATCCTAGTCACAATCATGGACTTTTGAAGCTTACTGCTCCCTCTGAAACCTGTAAGAAGAGATACCCACTCTGACATTTGGGCCTGAACTGACCTTGGATTCTCTGCCGTGCTGCTGACTGCCTGTTGATTTATTGCATTAATAATTTAAATAGATTTCTTATCCACAAGAAATTTACTTACAGTGTCTTACCCAAAAGACAGTGTGGCTCTGTGTCTCCTTGAGCCCCAAACCACAGTAAAGTGCTCACCTCCTTCCTGGTTCCCTCTATTTACCACAGTAATATCCTGTTGTATTTGTCTGTTTTCTTCTTTCAGCTGGGAGACTTGTCATCTCCCAAAATCCTGTAACTAAAAGGAAAAATGTTGTGTCAGGCCCACCATGACAGTTTAGTTTGAGTCTCCTAAAAGTGATAGACATAGAAGGGGCTTCAGATTCAGAGCTTGTGGCAGCTGGGAGCTAGAGGCCGGGTGGGCAAGTGATTGGTGGTGATGGGAAGCAGGCCCGCCTAATTGGGCACACACTTGGTTGGCTCAGTGTTCTTCCCTCCTCCCTCCAGGTTTGATAGCTTGAGCTCACGCCTAGAGGGCAGGAAGACAGCCTTCAAGACTCACCAGAGACAGAAGTCAGAGAGTTTAGTCAGATTCCCAGAGTCAGCCCTGACTATAGGCAGAGACAGAAGCCTATCCTGTTGCTACTTCCTGTCTTTCAGGACCCATTGCTTCTGAGACCTGTAACTCCAGGCTTTGAGACATGTGGGGCCTGTAGTATTTCTCTGTTCCAGGTCTAGGCTAGCTTACTTCTACACTGCTGCTTTCCAGTTGTCAACTCTGTGTGGCAACCTGGTTTTCCATTTAAAGTTGTTGGTTTTTTTCCTAAAGATTTATTTTTATGTCTATGAGTGCTCTATCTGCATGTACACCTGCATGTCAGAAGAGGGCATCAGAATCCCAATGTAAGTGCTTGTAGATGCCATGTGGTTGCTGGGGATTGAATTTAGAACCTCTGGAAGAGCAGCCAGTGCCCTTAACTGCTGAGCCATCTCTCCAGCCTACAACAATTCAGAGTGTTAATCCCAAGTTAATAAAAGCCCTCCTTGTTTGTTCACCTTTTTTTTTTTTTCTTTGTTTTATCATGGTGAGAGAAAGAAAAGAACCTAGTGAGAACAGAGAACCTACTGACATCTCAAAGGAGCTGGTAGCATTTGGCCCCAGTGACATATCAGTGATACATTAATGACTACAGGAGCTTTGATGAGGGGCTGTAGAGATGGCTCAGTAGTTGAGAGCATTGCTGATCTTCCAGAGGACCTGGGTTGAATTCCCACATGGCAGCTCACAATTGTTTCATGCCTACTTATGGCCTCTATGGACCAGGCATAGACATATATATGCAGGCAAAACACACATACACAAAAAATATTTGTTTTCTCTTTTAAAGGCTTGATGAACCTGGTGGACTCTTGGTCTACCTATCCAGAGGCAGACACTGTTCCCCTCTATTGATTGTTGCCTGGTAGAAAAATTAATTCATTTTTTCCAAAAGGAGGTGGAACGCTGGAAATCTGTTTTTCAAAAGTCTGACTTTTTCCTTCCAAAACCTCTTAAAGTACGATGTGATGGTTAGTTTTAATTGTAAACTTGACACAGCCAGGGTCTCCTAGAAAGAATGTCTCAATAGATTGTCTAGATCAGGTTGGCCTGCGGGCTTGTCTACAAGCTTAGCTTGATTGCTTTACCTGGGTAGGAAGACCCACCCACTGCGGGCAGTGCCTTTCCCTGGGTTAAGGTCCTGCACTGGGTAAATGTAGAAGGGAGTTGAGTGCCTGTCAACACGTACACATTTATTTCTCTGTGCTCCTGACCGTAGCTGTGAACCAGCTGCTTCAAATTCCTACTTTGACTTCTTTAAAATGAGGGAATGTAAATCTGGAATTATAAGTTTAATAAACTTTCTTGCCTAGGTTGCTTTTTGTCAGAGTATTTTAACACAGCAACAGAAATGAAAATAAGGCATACTACATACCAAAACCCAGAAACAACATAGCCCATAAGCCTCCCGCAGTGAAACAGAAGGGGGGAAGGGAGGTTGGCACAAGGCAGTTTTGGCCTCTGAGAACCTGAGCTTTGGTAGGAGGAGGCAGAAGGATCAGGAGGCGTTGAAGGCTAGCCTTGGGTATTTAGCAAGTTCTGTGTACAGTCTGGGCTACATGAAACTATTTTTTTGAAGCAGAAACAAAGCAGGGTGGGAGGGAGCAAGAACTGGAATACATGTGATATTAAGCAGAGCTGGTCAGTGAAAGTGGGGCCCTAGGGAAGAGGAAGGCATAGAAAGAGGAGGAGGAATATGAGCAAAGAAAAAGACATTTGTATGAAAAATGCAAAATGAAACTCATTACAACAAAAAATCCAAAAGAAGGGCCTGGCCTGCCACCTCTCATCATTCAGGAAGAAACGGAGTCACAAAAATGGTCTATCAAATGGTTTACAGGTCAGCAAGGACTACATAGAGACATCCTGTTTCAAAACAAGAACAAAACTGTGTGTACAAGGGAGTGGGAATAGACAATAGGTAGTGTGTGCTTCCTAGAGGAAGGTGGGCCATTGACCACCCCATCTTACCTTTAGAAAAAGATGTTCCAGATTTCGTTCCCAGCACCTACATGGCAGCTCACAACCCTCTGTCACTGTAGACCTAGAGGATCCAGTGCCCCTTCTGGTCTCCAAATACACTTTGATACACAGATAAACATGCAAGCAAAACACCCAGCCACACAAAATAAAAATTCCTAATAGAAAGAAAAAAAGAAAATAAATATAAACAGTTATACTACAAAGCTGTGATTTAACACTCAAGAGTCTGTCCAAAGCTCAGTCTTGCTGGACTTGGCAGAGCAGGACTGAAAATTCAAGGCACTAAGGTGAGAAGCTGCAAAGGAACTTGGCCGTTCCACCACAAGTGCCTGCAACTGTAGCCATGTATGATCTGGTGCCCTCTTCTGGCCTCCGTGGCCACTTACAGTCCAGTGCACAGACACATTTGTTTTGTATTTTATTTTTGTTGTTGTTGTTTGTTGTTTTGTTTTAGTTAAATAACAAAAGGCTATGGAGAGGAAACACAGTGTCAATCTTTCCTTTTAGCTGAGTGAGGCTGAACTGAAACTCCTGCCTGGTATCTATATCTGTTGAGGCTGGCCTGGAACTCCTGATTTTGCAGCCTCCATCTCTAACTACCAGGATTTCAATTCTATGCCTGGTGTTGTGCCTTCAAACTCCTGGCTAGGTGTTTATTTTTAAAGTTAATTTTTTTTTCAGTAATGTATTTATGTTATTTTGATATAGAGTCTCAGTATAAGGCTAGGCTTTCCTGGAACTTGCCACATAGCCAGGCTGCCTTTCAGTTTCTGACTCTCTTATGTCGCCTACTTACCTACTGGGATTACAGGCATAAACTATCATGCTTGGTTACTGATTTTCTTCTTGCTGTCTGTCTATAAACTATGTGACTCTACTGGAATAGTTTCCCCTTGCTGATTCTGGGAAGCTTAGCAAGCCAGGCCAGCAACTGTGGTAGTTTAGGCACTAAAGTATTGACCACCTGAAAAACAATCTAAATGTTAGAGAAATGATATTACATTTGAAGTCATTCTTGATGTGAAAACCATGATTATAAAAACAGATTTAAGCCGGGCAGTGACACACCTTTAATCCCAGCACTTGGGAGGCAGAGGCAGGTGGATTTCTGAGTTCGAGGCCAGCCTGGTCTACAGAGTGAGTTCCAGGACAGCCAGGGCTACACAGAGAAACCCTGTCTCAAAAAACCAAAGAAACAAAACAAAAGCAAAAAACCCCCCCAAAAAAAACCCCAAAAAACAAAAAACAGATTTAAGCTGGGCAGTGGTGGTATACTCCTTTAATCCCCATACTCCAGAGGCAGCAGCAAGAGGGATTTCTGAGTTTGAGGCCAGCCTGATCTACATAGTGAGTTCCAGGACAGCCACAGCTACACAAAGAAACCCTGTCTTGAAAACCCAACAAAACAAACAAAACCTCCTGATTTAAAGTTCATTACCAGGAATGAATAAGCAAAACATGGCATCCAAGATTAGGGAGGTGGCCCAATGGGTAAAGTGTTCGATAATCTAGCATGAAGACCTGAGCTTGGACACCCAGCAGCCCCAAGCACTGGGGAGTAGTAGACAGGGAGATCGCTGGGGTTTGCAGGCCAGATAGTCTAGTCAAAATGACAAGCTTCAAGTTCAAACAATCCTGTCTCCAAAGATAAGGTGTAGCAAAGTAGAAGATAACCAAAGTCAACCTCTGACCTCCATTCATGCACACTAGTGAGCATACTGGCAAACATACACATGGACTTAGAGAGATGGCCCAGTGGTGAAGAGTACATACCATTCTTCCAGAGGACCCAAATTCAGTTCCCAGCATCCACATTAATTCCACATCTTAATTCCAGTTCCAGGGCATCTGACTTCTAGCCCCTTGGGCATCTGCATTCACATGACCATACATCTAATATACACACGTGCTCGTGCGCGCGCACGCGCACACACACACACACACACACACACACACAAAATGGTGGTGCATGCCTTTAATCCCAGCACTCAGAAGGCAAAGACAAGCAGGTTCAAGACCAGCTTGGCCTACAGGGTGAGTTCCAGGATATCCAAGGCTACACAGAGAAACCCTGTCAATAAATAAGCACGTGTGTGTGTGTGTGTGTGTGTGTGTGTGTGTCTATATTCTGTCTTAGTTCAACCTGGGGAGGAAAGGTACATTTCTGTTAGCAGTTCATCATCAAAGGAAATCAGAACAGGAACTAAAACAGGGCAAGTATCTGGAGGCAGGAACTTATTCAGAGGCTGCAAAGGGCTGCTGCTTACTGGCTTGCTCCCCATGGCTTGCTGAGACTCTCTCTTGTAGAACCCAGGACCACTAGCAGGGATGGCCCCACCCATAAAGGACTGGGCCCTCCTCCATCAATCACTAAGAAAATGCCCTACAGGCTTGCCCACAGCTGGATCCCACAGAAGCAATTCTTTTTCAATTGAGGCACCCTCCTGCTGACTCTAGCTTGTGTCAAGTAGACATAAAATTCGCCTGTACAAAGTATTTTTAAAATATACACATAAAACAATACGATGTGGTGTATCCAGATGGTGGACTACTGCTTAGAAATAAAAGGGACAAATAAGTGACTCATGAAGTAACATGAATAGATCTCAAAATCATCACCCCGAGAAGTGACTCACAAAACCTGTGAGCATCTGTGTAAAATGAAAAATAACCTGTGGTGATAAGAGCCCAGTGGCCTGATCAAGACGCAACAGATACGGGCACCGCTGCCAAGCTCCACAGCCCCACCTGGTGGAAGGAAGGAAGGAACTCCCGCGAGCTGTCCTCTGAGCTCCACACAGACACTGTGGCGCACATGCGCCTTCTGCTGTAGCCTAGTGCTCTATTGCTGTGAGGAATCACCATGTCCAAGGAAGGCAACTCATATGATACAAAGCAGTTACCTGGGACTGGCTTGCTGTTTCAGAGGGCTACTCCATGATCATCATGGTGAGGAGCAGTAGCTGAGAACTACACCTGATACAAAAGCAAAGAGAGACTTGGGCCTGACATGGCTTCTGTAATCTCAAAAACAGCAACCCCCCCCCCCCCACCAGTGACACACTTCTTCTAACAAGGCCACAAATTATAATCCTTCTAATCTTTTCAAAGAATGCCACTTCCTGGTGACTCAACATTCAAATATATAAACCTATGGGGGTCGTCATTCTGCAAACCACAAAACATACCCACCATGCAAAACAAATAAGTAAATAAATAAATGTAATAATTGATGATGCTGGACACCCAGGGCTATACAGAGAAACCCTGTCTAGAAAAACCAAAAAAAAAAAAAAAATTAAAAATTAAAAAAAAAAAATCTGTGGTGATAAAACACTTGACTTTTGGTGCCAATTTCATGATCATACAATTATCAGAAACAAATGACTTGTATACTCAAATAGAGGACAGTAAATTTTTATAATTTTTGTAACTGTAACTTTATTAAAGACTAGCTAGCTTACTGTAGCAGAGACCTCAAATACAGTAAGTTTTAAAAAATTTTATTTACTTATTTTATGTATATGAGTATACCGTTGCTGTCTTCAGACACACCAGAAGAAGGCATCAGATCCCATTCCTGATGGTTGGGAGCCACCAGGTGGTTGCTGGATATTGAACTCAGGACCTCTGGAAGAGCAGTCAGTGCTCTTAACCGCTGAGTCATCTCTCCAGCCCCACATAGTAACTTTTTAAAAATATCTTTAACCTTTGACCATTTCACACATGTAAATCATGCATTTTGAACATATGCACCCCAACTCCTCCCTCCGTATCCTCAGATGTCTCCTGCTCATCCTTCCCACTTGCTCAGGAAGCACCGATACTTTCTTCATGTTTGCGCCCTTCTTTTTCTTTTTCTTTTTTTTTTTTTTTTTTTAAGATAGGGTTTCTCTGTGTAGCCCTGGCTGTCCTGGAACTCACTCTGTAGACAAGGCTGGCCTCGAACTCAGGAACCCACCTGCCTCTGCCTCCCGAGTGCTGGGATTAAAGGCTTGCGCCACCACTGCCCAGCTTGTTCTAGCCTTTCTTGCCACTCATAGTGCATCGAGTCCAGCCCGGGCTGCCTGTTGGAATGTTCACAGGTCTCATGAACTTGATCTTGTGCAGGCTCATACAGGTTGTGTTCATGGGTGCAACGGCCATGTCTTATCCACAAGACAGCATCTTGCAGTACATCTTCTGAACCTTACATTTTTTCTATGCCTCTTCTGAGATGTTCTCTGAGCCTTGAAGAGCCAGAGTAATATATGTGGGGTCTCTACAACCTCCACACCAGCAGAGTGACAGCACCAGGTGGCACAGAGGCAGCTCAGTTCAATTTGACCCGGTAGCCAGTGATGGTTCAAACTTCAGGGGTCTGACCCCTCACAGTTTATTTGGTGAAAACCATTTTGCTGATGCTTAACTCAGCTGCATGTACACAGCAAATCATGCAAAAATCTTGAGGAACAAATAAGCTAAATACAGATCAGAAGTGACTATATTGGAACTGTTAGCATTCTGTCTAAACTCCACCCCACAGTTACCTGGCAACAGCCGGGTATGCTCCTCCCCACAGTTGCATGGCAACAGCCAGGTGGGCCTGGCCCACTATAAACAGGTCTGCTTGCCCCTCCTCTCCCTCTTATCTCTTTCTCTTGCCTCTCTCTTACATCTCTTATCTCTTACCTCTCCCCATTCCCTTCTCCCCTCTCTCCAGGTGGTCATGGCTGGCCTCTACTCCTCTACTTCTCTACTCTCTTCCTCTCTCTGCCTTTCTCTGCCTCTACTACCCTCTTAACTCCCCTCCCCATGCCCTAAATAAACTCTATTTCTATACTATACCTTTGTTGTGTCTGGTCCCTCTGGGGGAAGGGATGCCTGGGCATGGGCCTGCACATCCTTCCCCCACACCTTCTTCCCCATTACCCCATATAACATATATATCTCTCTATATTTTTATAAACACATCATTGGTGCCCTGTGACTCGAATTAGAAACTCTGCAGGTTTGCATCCCACCTCAGCCACCATGAGAGATCCACACTCGCTAGCTCAAAGGAACCGGTAAGCCCCCATCCCCCACTGGTCAGAGTGACCATCCACATGGACTCCGGGGAGAGTTCTTGAGCTCCAAGCTACCCTGTGTAGTCCTTGAGGATGGGAGATGACATTCAGTCTTTTTCACTGACCCTCGTTTTAGGACTTTTTCCCTTGGGTGAGATTTCCTCTTCCTTGAGACAGTTTCTTTCTCGCCTCCACTGAGATCTCGGGGCAGGTGAACTGGTCTGTGGCTCAAGAGCACTGGCTCTGAGCATTAGCCCCCAGGCTCCCATTTGACAACCTGGCAGTCTGACCTGTGCTAGAACCTCTCTCGGGTTATTGAAGCCCTCAGGACGCTGGTATGGGCAATCAATAATCCTATTCTCTAGCTCAGGGGTCAGTCTTCGCAGCCTTTGTCCCTATTTAATGGGACATCTTGGTCTAAAACAATCTCTCTCTCCATTTTGCTAAACTGGCACTTTCTCGCTGAGGACCCATAGTACAGAATTCCCTCTCCCTGTCTCATTTGCGGCTTGCTGAAACCACTGGTTCAGCTAGTTAGCCTGAGAAGCAATCTGCTTAGTGCTCCCTGCTGGGACACCCCACTTGCAGCCCTTCCCCCCTCTACTCCTTGGCTCTGCTCAGTTCTCAGCAGGAAAGGTGGGTCTGGCTCTGCTCCTTGTGTCCTGCCGCAGGTCCCCTCCCTTAGACTTGTTTTCCCATTCCCATTTGCCAAAGCTCACAGCCAGGGGAAATGAGGCTTTGGCCTTGCCTCAAACCGGTTCTGTCTCTGCCCTCTGCCAGGGACTCTGTTGCCTCCCCCGCCCTCACTCTTTGCTCTGTGTATGTCTTGCCCAGCTCTCTCAGCTGACTCCTGCTCCGCCAGTCCCTGATCCCTGATCGAGTTTCCACCTTCCAGCACACACAAGGGACTTTCTCCCTCTCTCCCTCTCTTTCCATGCCACTGCTGCCTGCTTCCTTATTCTGGTTCTAGCTACATGTCTCTTTGCTACTGCTATTAAATTCTATTCAATTATAACCAATATATACAGTTCTCAATCCTGTCAGAAGTTTGTTAATTATTAAGTTTATAGCAGACAGAATTCTCAAAGTCTTAACAGTTGGCTCAAGATGGTCGATGGTCTCAGAAGATGTGGACACAGCTACAGGATTCTGCCTAGATTGTGATATGACAATCACTGAAAATGCAGTGGACAAAACTGGATACTTTGGGTCAAGGGGCTTGGCTACTAAACCAATGTAAGCTTACTTCCCATGTCACGTGTATCCATCCACAGAGAAAAAGCCCTGCATCTTCTGTGCTTGAAAGCCAGACTGACTCTGCCCAAGTTGCCACAGAGACCAGGGGACTGTTGACTAGTGGACTCTGTCATTTTTTAAATAATATAATTGCTAGATTATTGTTTATTTTTCAGACTTCTAACAACATTGACAGCTAAGCTTTCACAGATGTAATCTGTTATCTCCTTACCTTCCTCTCCTTGCTATACCACTGTCCTAATGTTATCTAAGTTCCTATAATTTACCTAACTCTAATAAAACATTCCACTATACAATCCAACTTTTTCAACTTTTTAATCTTGTCCCTTCTGCTCCACAAAAGGTTCATGACTTAAAGACTGTTCATGTTGTTAACTCAGGTTATCTCTTTTATAAACTTTTAAGCTACAGAAAATCCACTCAGATCTGCCTCTCATGACCCAATAGACTCCATGCAGATAAGTACATCTGCCCAAAGTTCCCACTTATTACCTATTCCAAAGGGTGGGATTCCTTTGGGTTTAAAATGTACATCTTAAAAAATTTTTCTTTCAGCCTGGTAGTGGTGGTACACGCCTTTAATCCCAGCACTTGGGAGGCAGAGGCAAGTGGATTTCTGAGTTCGAGGCCAGCCTGGTCTACAGAGTGAGTTCCAGGACAGCCAGGGCTACACAAAGAAACCCTGTCTCGGAAAAAAAAAAAAAAAAAAGGGTCCACCCTTTGTACTCAGCAGCGGCTTGGATCATAAACTTCCACATGGGTTCTGGCTACAGCACAGACCAAGGCATAGTCCCCTGTAGCTTTGACATTCTCCCCAGCGCACCCAGGTCTGTTCTGCCGTCTTTCCTCCCAATTTTCTAAGTCCATTTAAAAAATTCATCTCCCTATGGACCTACCTTTTTCTAGTTCTTTTGGGGACACTGCAAGCTCTGCAGATTACTCTGCCAACGCCTTATCTCCCTTTGGAGCCTCCTCGGGTCTTTCAGGCTCCTCAGAGGACTCTGGGGTGACAATTGCCAACTTTGATCACAGCCATGCTTCAGGTTTCCATCCTCGATGGCGATGACTTGTTCCGGGACTTGGTTCTGCAGCACCAGCTTTTCCACCTGCTCAGCAGCTCATAGATGTTGGGGCAGACCAATGAGAAGTGCTGGATCTAGGTCCAGACAGTGTCAGAGTCCGTCAGCCCTCGGGTCTCCCAGGGGTCCCCTCTGGAGCTACAGCTCTTCCCTTGAAATAGTTCTTACCTTTGTAAATCACCTTCTGCTCACAGCAACTAAGCAAGGTAACAGCAGATTTTTCTCTCATCTGATTTTATACTAATTTCTGTCCTTGGGCTTGAAGTTTGTAAGCTTCAATTTTTCAAAACCTACTTTTAATCTGGGTTCTTAAATGCTTAACCTCCCTTCTAGCCCACCCCCAGCTGAGTCAGTGGAAAGGAAAGGTTATCAGGATGTAGGGGAACTGGACCTGTTTAGGAATTTTTCTTTGAAGCAAATCCTATCTCCCTTATCAGGAAATCAGCAGTTCAGTTCACAGAAGTCAGCAGCAGCTCGATCCACTGGCAAACACTTCATGAATATTCCAGCAGTCCAAGTTAGTAATGCCTGGACAGCAAACATGAATCGGCAGTGGTGGTAGGCCCTAGCAGAAAAAGCCAGGCCTCAGCCGAATTGGCACAAGTCAGCAGGAGATTATGCCAGGAGAAGTTCTCTGCCATGCCCCTCTCAACGAAGTGAAGATCAGCAACCGACACGAGACCAAGAAATGTTGCAAAGCTGGCTCTGCAAGCCTCTCTTTAGTGTCTGTTGAGTCCTCTTTATACTCCCTCCAAACATCACTGGCCTCTAACCGGTCTTACCTCACTACGTGCCTTGCCTCAGCACACGTGTCTGTCTTAGCAAAACTCCACGTGAGTCTGTATCAGGTGACATCACTCTGCCAATCAGCCTGAGTCCTCGGGAGTGGCAAGAAGCCACCAGAACACCGTCACAAGTTTTTTGGTGTGGTTCTCTCTATGGTGTCACCACAAACTGAGCTCAACGTTAGTGAAGAATCCTTCATCACTCGTCCTTTCAGGTGTGTGCTTTAGCAAAACATCCTCTCACCTGCGTCCGCTTCAGGAAAACACTCCTTCACGTGTTTGTCCCGGCAAAACACCATCTGACACAACTGACTTTCCAAAGAAACCTTAAGTTTCCACTTCATTTGTTTTTGCCATTCATTGCTGTTAAGATTTCCCAAATTACTTAAATGCACAGGCTCTGAGTTGGAACTTCTGCCTTTCTGATTTTTGATTTAGTTCTCAGTTCTATAATTCTGACCCTGGTTCATCTTTGCTGTGAGGCATACTTTATCTTTTGATTTCCCCTGGACTCTTTCTCAGCCCAGCTAGACTACTTGTAGTTCAGCTCTGTCACCTTCTGATTAAGCTGATATCCAACTGTGCAGTCCCAGGCCTTTTCACTGTGATAGCTCTTCTGTGCCTGGTCCCTTTCACACTGTGCTGGCTTTTGCTGTGGCTACCTGAACATGAATATGGAATAATCTCTCCCTGTCACACATAACGAATTCATAGTATCATAGTATACATATTCATAGTATATAATTTAAAAGGGAAATATGCAGGAAGATTACAGAGAATGCAGTGAGTTTCTTCCCCCCTCCCTCCCCTTTGAGATGGGTATGTGTCTCACTGTGAGGAGCAGAGGAGCCTTGAGCTCAGAGAGCTCTTCCTGCCTCTGCCTTCCAACTGCCAAGGGGAGAGATGTTCACCATCGTGCTTAAGTACTCTCCTCAGACGGTTTGGTTTGAATAGGAAACGTCCCACATAAACTTAAGTGTTTTAGCACTTCCCAGGCTGGTGGTGCTGTTGACTGTGCAATCATCTTATATCCCTAGCATAGCACGGGCCAATGAACTCAAAACCCACCATTAAAAACCAAGCAGAAAACATCGGCTTTCCTACCTCTTCCAGAGTCTGTTCGATTCTTTGCAGTTCACTCTTTTCCGTGACATGTGTATCTATGTGTGCGTCTTTGGGTGTGTGTACAAGTGGGATGGAGGTAAAGGCTGGGATCTCTCATCGCTCTCTCCCGCACTGTTTTGGGATGGGGTTTCTCACTGAACCTGGAGTTGCTCTGTTCAGACAGAAGCTGGCCAGTGAGCTTCAGGGATTCTGTAACCTCTCCACCACCCTCTAGCCAGGGGTTAGAGACACATGCTTGGTGCTGGGGATCCAAACCAGTTGTCTCCTGCTGCACATCAAGCCTCTCCCAACTAAGTGCCCCAGCTTTGACTCATTTTAATGCCATCAAGAATGCGCACCTTGGGGAGGCAATGGCCTTCTTCCCCTGACAGGTAATATCCACCCTACTATGTTGTATTATCAGCAACCTGATATATGAGATCTGCAATGACAGCAAGTTAGGTATTATAAAATTATGTTCATCTTGTCCACAGTCATAAGAACTTTTGTGTTTCTAAACTCATTTAAAGGTCAAAACAGTTTCAAGTGTGTATTGCTGATAAATGGGATGAAAGATTACATGAAGATATATTATTAGTCAATATAAATGTGGTGTCATCAATAGCTAGATATACAATATTCTCATAATAATTGCAATAAAAAAAGAATGTGCTCCTTGTATTGCCAGAACTTCTATTTTTCAAGAGAAACTGTATATTTAAAAAAAAAAAAAGTGCCTGATCTTTTTTCTGTTTCCTTGCTTCCTTGTTTTCTGGTTCTTTGACGCATGAAGATTGAAGCTAGGGCCTTAAGCACATTTGGCAAGAGGTTAACACTGAGATGCATCCACAGTACTTTTTGCACTTAAAAAACAAAATAGCTGGGCAGTGGTGGCACACACCTTAATTCCCAGCACAAGGGAGGTAGAGGCAGGTGGATCTCTGTGAGTCCAAGGCCAGCCTGGTTTACAGAGGGAGTTCCAGGACAGCCAGGGCCACACAGAGAAACCGTCTCAAAAAATTTTTTTTGTTAAGTTGTTGCGTTTACGTTTCTATGTAGAGGCCAGAAAGGGTGTCATTTCCTGGAGCTGAAGTTATAGGTGGCTGTGAGCAGCCTGAGGTGAGGAGGCAAGAGGTCTTTATCATCCAGCTCCCTCTTTTTTTTTTTTTTTTTTTTTTTTTTAAGACAGTGGCTTGCTAAGTTCTCTTCTAAGGTCTTGAAATCTGAACCTTCCTGCCTTAGCCTCCCAAGTAGCTTGGATTACAGGTTTTGACACTAGGCTGAGCTAAATGCTATTTACGTGTTAGTAACCAGATAAAAACACTGTCACTATCACAATTCTGGGGGTTCTGTTAGTAGTAGGTTTTTAAAAAAAAGATTTATTTATATGAATACATTGTAGCTGTCTTCAGACACATCAGAAGAGGGCATCGGATCCCATTACAGATGGTTGTGAGCCACCATGTGGTTGCTGGGAATTGAACTCAGCACCTCTGGAAGAGCAGTCAGTGCTCTTAACCACTGAGCCATCTCTCCAGCCCTGGTAGTTTTGTTTTTAAGACATCTCACTCTAGTCAACCTGGCCTGGAACTCAAGGCAATCTTTCAGCTTCAGTCTTCTAAGTGCTGGGATTACTAGTGTGAGTCACTGCATACAAGCCAGAAATGACTGATTCTAGAAATACTAGAAATCAAGCTTAGAAGATATATGCCCAGTAACTTCATGATGTACCATGGATCTGATCCAGTGAACCATCCTAGGACACAGTCATTGCAGCTTACAATGGTGACACCTGGCACTGGTCACCTGCTGTCTTAGGGTATTCTATTGTAGTGATAAAATCAACCTGGGGAAGAAAGAGTTTATTTCATCTTACAGGTTACAGTACATCATCCAGGGAAGTTAGGACAGGAACCTGCAGGTAGGAGCTGTAGCAGAAGCCATCAAGGAGTACTGCTTACTGGCTTTGTTCTCATGGCCAGCCCAGCCTGCTTTCTTAGACCATCCAGGACCAGCAGCCCATGGTGGTACCACTCACAGTGAACTGGGCCCTCCCACATCAGTCATCGGTCATGGAAATGCACCAGAGACCAATCTTATGGAGGCATTGATTGTTTCAGTTGAGTCTCTCCTTCCAGATGACTGTGTCAAGTTGATATAAAGCTAGCCCACACACCTGCCAAACACTTAAGGACACTGGCTGAAGCTGGCTTCTCTCAGAATCGTCACTATTCTAAAGTCACACCCTCTGCTGGGTGCTTTTAGTTGCTCTGACCTGGATCATGTGCCCACATCTTGTTTGGGGGCAGGAAGAAAGGAGAGAGCACGTATTTTATCATTTGTTGGATTTTATTAAGCACCCGCTATGAGTCCTGTTTCTCTTCTAGTGCTTGGGAAACAAAAGCAAGCAAAGTAGTTAACAGCCATACTCTGAAGCCGCTCTACCGAGCAACGTGTAAACCATAAGAGCGCTACGTGGAGATAAAGCTGGGTTGATGGGGTCGGGCCGCTGTAAGGAGCTCAGGGCCTTTACCGACAATGCAGTATTGAGCACAGAGCCGATGTTTTCAGCCATGTATGTGTGTCAAGGACAATGCCTTACATTTTGAAATTGCTTCTTTTGAAATTATATAATTACATTTCTCCCTTCATTTCTTTCCCTCCAAATCCTCCCATGTACCCTACCCAGCTCTTTCTAACTCATGGTTTTTGTTTTAAGACAGACTTTCTCTGTGAAGCTTTTGCTGTCCTGAAACTCACTCTGTTAACCAAGAGACCCATCTGCCTCTGCCTCTCCAGTTCAGGGTTTCTTTTTTTTCTTTTTGTTTTTTTCGAGACAGGGTTTCTCTGTGTAGCTCTGTCCTGGAACTCACTCTGTAGACCAGGCTGGCCTCGAACTCAGAGATCCACCTGCTCTGCTTCCCAAGTGCTGGGATTAAAGGCGTGCGCCACCACTGCCTGGCTTCAGGGCCTCTTTTTCATTACTGGTCTGTCTGTCTGGTGTTTCTTGTATGTTTTCAGAGCTGACCATTTAATATTGGATAAGCAACTGATGTGCCCCTCCCTGGGGAAGACTATTTCTCTCACTCTGAGCTTTCCTGAATTTCCTGTAGTTGTAGGAGGGTTGAGGCCTTGTGGTCTCCCCTCCTGCCCACTTTGGCATGTTTCATGTAGTCCGTGTTCAGCTCATAGTAGGCAGTCCTGTTGGCAAAGCTTTATAGGTATAGCTTCTGGCGTTAGAGGAGACACGGTCTCACCACTCTAGATCTTAACAATTTTTCTGCTCCTTTTTCCAAAACGTCTCCTGAGGTGTAAGAGAGTTGCTTATAGATGAGTCTGTTGGTACTTTTAAGTAGCAAAGTCTTCTTCCACTTGCCCGCCCCCCCATGTGGTGAGCTGACACACAACTGTCCATCCAGCTCTGTATAAAGGGGTTCTGGAATATCAGCTTCCTATACCCTGAAACTAGGGAAATGGGTCAGTGTCGGCCCCGTCCTTACTGTGTGCAACCGTGGCAGTGACTGGCCACCTGACTATGCATATACAGTGGAAAAACTGTATAGAAGAGTGTGGGGCTGGAGAGAGGACTGAGTGCTTGCTCTGCCCACACTAAGTCCCCACAGGGCAGGAAACTGCAGCTTCAGAGGAATCTGTCATTTTCTCTGGCCTCTGTGAGCATCCACACGCAGAGTGTAACTGGGAGTAGACAGATGCACATACCTGCTTCTTCAACTGTGATGTCTGCTTACTTGCGCCCTCCAGCAGGGAGCTCTAGACTTTCTGGATTGTGTGCTCAATCTTGTGCCCTTTTCTGCAGGTATTTGTATTTTTAAATTACAGGCATGTAGTAAGTACTGAACCAATATAGTATGGATATTGTAAAGCATTTTTTAAAGCAGAAATGAGAGCTATTTTCAAAAGTAAACAATATTTGGAAAATACTTTATTAACAGTAAAAAGTCCTAATTTCTCAGTAAAGATTATTTTATTGAAAACAATGTAATTCAATATTTGCAGTATTTTGAAAAATCATTGTTTATCACATTATTTTGGACAATAGAAATCACAGTCCTAAACACTTCTAAGCATCCATTGTTAAGTTTCTCTTCATAGCATATTTCTTTTAAAATGACAGTTAATATCTCATAACTTTAAAAAAAAATCACCTTTAACTTAAAGAGACCCATGAAATACATTTCTTTCTGTGTATCAGCTAGGTAGCTGGGTCAGGCAAGGTTCAATGAGAAAACAAGAAGCCACTGCACGGTTCTGATGCAGGCAGCAGCTGAGTGTGGGGCACCAGAGGCTGCACCAGTTAGGAGTTTGGGGATATTTGCACCACACAACACTTCAGAGTATAGACGCTCGGTTAATTCTGGTGCCTAGGGCAGAAGTGTGTGGATTCCTCTGTGTCGCTCTCGGTGGCTTGGAGGCTAGTAGAGAATGTTAAGTCTACCTTAGCCCCCACAGTCACTGAGTACTCGACAGCCAGTGACACTTTTCCCTCCTACCTGAGGTTTTGCTTGAGTGCACTGGCAGGAAGAAATTACACCCAGAACCTTGAAGGCAGAGATGGGGAGTGAAGTTTTTATACTTTGAGTTCCCATGGCCTGAAAAGAAGCCTTTTAAGAACGAGGAATGAATGCTAGTTCCCAAACTATCCAACTGCACAGCAGCACCCTCCTGACAGCCTCTGTCCCAGCCCTCGGTGGGTGGAGAGCAGGTGTCCCATCCCTCTCCCCCGCCCCGTGAGTGAAGAGCAGGCTTTTTGTCAGAGGAAAATAGGTGAGTGGTTTCTGCCACTGCCAGCTCTCTGGAGGGGAGGTCCATGCCTAGTTCCCACCACATCGTGGTTTCTACTGTTTAAATGTCTAACTTTCAACTTACTTGTTTTCCAGACAGGCTGGCCTGGAACTCATTTTGCAGCCCAGACTGGCCTCAAACGGATGGGGACTCTCTTGCCTTAGGCTCCATGTTAAAGCATGTGTCACCATGCCTAGCTAAGGTCTTGCTTTTGATCAGATCTACTCTACTGATAACATTCTGTAGCATTTAAATTGCAGAACATTATAATCAGAAGAAAATGTGACTATTAACAAGCACGCCAGGACAAGGTATTTCTTTTCCCTTTGGCCACCAGGAACCTCCATGATGATCGTTCCTTTCCTGCTACAAACCAGAGGTGGCTCACACAGCGTTCCCAGGAGATGCTAGACCATCTTTGGTTCTGAGAAAGTTCAGTCTGTATCACATTAAAACACTGAGCCTGCCTTACCTGGATGAAATGTTTTCCTCTGTCTGCTGAGGTGCCCTAGGCTGCACTGTGGCCAGGAGCTCCAAACACAGCCAAGCTGGTTTGCTGAGCTTCACAGACACAACTGTAAGCTTCTTCCGAACAGGCTCAAGAGCAGCAGGGAGCATCCTTCGTTCCTCATGAGTGTCCCCACAAATCTGCTGCAATGATACATTTTTTTCCTACACCTGGATGGCACACTGAGTGCCACCACTAGTGACAGATTTAGAATGTTGCAGGCTTTTCTGGGTAACACACAGGTTAAGTTTTGTGATTTTTTTTTTTAAGTCTCTTTTTCTAGGTATCAAGTCTCATACACTGTCAAATCAAAACACCAAGAGTCATGCCACTGGAAACTTTGCCGTGCCAGCTAGGTCTGTGGCAGAAGGGCCGTGCATGGGTCAGCATCCTTTCTGTTCCTCACAGCCCTCCTCCCCATTTGCTAGCTTCTGTGCCAGGGCAGCAGAGACCACTTTTCCCTTGGTTTTTAGAGCTGGACACTGGCTGAGTGCCACCACTAGTGACAGATTTAGAATGTTGCTTCTTTTCTTGAACTTTCTCACAGGTATGCAGAGGCTTCTGCAGTGTCTAGCCCTGCAGGGGGCCTCCTCAGCTGCATGCTAGGATGTGCGCCCAGTCTTTCATTTGACAGTTCTCCCTTGCATGGGGCCATTCCATCCCTCTGAGTAATCCCTTTGGCTGAACCCTGCTACCCACCCCAACTCGCCCCAGCAATACTGGGAACTAGATTCAAAGACTCCTATGGATTTCTTCTTGAAAACGGTCAAACTGACCTCCCTTCCTCTGTGAGGCGAACTTAGATTCTGAGAACGCCAATGATTCCATGAGCAGCGGTCTTCTAAAGGTGCTGACCACCAACTGCAGACTTTTAAGAGCAAGTCTGGTACCAATCTCTTAAGTCTCTCAGACTCTTGGAGGTGTGCTGGCCACACGGGTCCTCTGGAAGGCCCCTCACTGGGTCTGGGATGAAGAGGAACTGCTGTTAGAGAAATCTTCTCCTGGTCCATGATACAGCCCAGAGGTAGATGTTGGTGGTCCTTCCGGACTCGGAGCTAAGGGCTGTATGGTCTCTTAGCATGGGCTGCACGATTGGTCATCCAGCTCCTTCCTTTAGAACTCAGAAGGACACCTATTGTTTTGTTCTCAGCCTTTGGGGTCTCTGGTGAAACTGACACAGAAAGAACCCCATTTTAGTAAGTGGGGTTACCATGGTTATCACAGTTAATCTTCCTTTCTTACGGAACGCCTGTTCTCGAAGTAGGTTATCTGATGGACCAGTTTGCCTTATGAACTGGGCTGTGTGGAGATAGTTAAACAGAACTATTAACTATTTTTATATTATATTCTTACCTGGGTATTTCAATAAAAATACAGGAATGTACAGTGTTCACATATGTACAATTAGATGTGCAGAGATTTATGTCAATAAGCACTAAAAGTATTTGTGAAAACTTTAACATATAAGCCACTTTTCTGAAGCCTGATATAGCTGAAACAATAGCTGGTCAGATGGAAGAGGGACAGACGAGAGACCCCGCTGGCTGCAGCATTTCCCCTGACAGTATACACTGATATCAGAGGGAGGGCTGGACTGTGCATGCCAACTTGCCTCTGGAAGTCAAGGGGAAGGAAAGCCTCAGATTGGCACAGTAGGAGGGCAGGTCACAGATCCACAAAGAATGCTAGGGCTGGAGGAGTGACCTTCTTACAGGGAATGAAAATACCAAAGCAAGCCCCCTTTCATCTCTGGCTTCCTGATCGGAGATTTTTCTGTGTTACTTCAAAGTCTGGGCGAGTGGCAGGGTAGGATCCTCCCATGGGAGTTCTTAAGCTCTGGTATTAGTCACTCCCATACATTAAAATTCACTCTACGTGGTCTCAGCGTCCTGAGCTAAACACTTAGTTTGGAGTGGTCTTCGGTTAGTAATGTCCCTAGAGCCAGGAAAATGCAAACTCAGATACTCTTTTTAAAAATACTACACTTTTAGCCAGGCATGGGGGTGTACATGGTGGTATACTTTTAATCCCAGCAGAGGCAGGAGAACCTGAGTGAGTTCAAGGCCAGCTTGGTCTACATAGTGAGTTCCAGGACAGCCAGGACTCCATAGAGAGACTTGTCTCAAAAAAAAAAAAAAGAAAAAAAAAATTATAGCAACAGTTCACTTTAGGGCTGAAGAGATGACTCAGTAGTTAAGAGCACTGCCTGTTCTTCCAAAGGACCGGGGTTCAATTCCTAGCACCCACACAGTGGCTCACAATCCTCTGTAATTCCAGTTCCATGGGGCATGACTCACTCTCTGGCCTCTGAAGGGTGAGGCATACAAGTAGTGCACAAACACGTGCAAATAAAACCAAAACAACAGCAACAAAACAATAAACCCAGGACTCAGAGGAATCACAGCTAACATTCCAATGTGTACAGATCTGTATAGAATGACCTGGAGCATGGGGTACACACTATAAAGTTACACAGAACAGTAAACAGAAAACTCAGATTGATTAGGGACCAAGGCAGTGCCTGTGCTTTGCTCTGGGATAGGGCTGATGCTCCCAACGGACTTGCTGGTCTTAGGACCTGGGCCTCATCTTTTACTAGATATCACCAGCTAAGAAAGCTGATAAACCCAGGGAAAAACACAAAAACAGGTTAAAACAACCAGTTATGTCAAGAGCATAATCACAAGAAAACAGACTGAGCAGAGTGCTAGATAAATCCAAAGGGACCAAGACAGATTAGGAATGGGCACACAGGCTGGCATACAGCTGAGTGGAAGAGTGTCTGCCTAGCATGCACAGGACCTCGGCTTTGTTTGATCTTACAGGGGTCTACATCTGTGTATACCTACGATCTTTGTAATCCCAGTGCTAAGATGGTGCAGACAGGGCTAAGAGAAGATCAAAGTCAGTCTCAGCTACATCTCAAGTTCAAGGCCAGCCTGGCTTCATGAAACCCTATCTCAAAAACCCCAAAAACAAAAACAGAAGAAAAAGACAAGATGGAAAGTTTGGGAGAAAAACCCAACACAACATAAAGTCTCAGCAAAAAAGAAAACAGATGTCATTAGGAGAATAAATCCTAAAAACTAACTCAAAATGAAAGCAGCACCAACTCAGAAGTCTCCAGGAGCACTGAAGGGCAGGAAAACCTAAACACAAAAGAGTGAAATCTGAGAGCATCAAAACAAGCAGTGCAGTAGACTGACATGAGTTTTCCAAACAGAAGCACCAGAGAGGAAGGAAAACAATGAAATTATACTTTAAAGTGATGAATGAAAAGTAGCAATTAGGACTGGAGAGATGGCTCAGCCGTTAAAGGCTAGGTTCACAACCAAAAATATGAGTTCGGTTCCCAGCACCCACGGCTCTCTTCTCCAACCACCAAAAAAAAAAAAAAAAAAAAAGAAAAGTAGCAATTATATTCAGTTCACTGTTATGTAAACAGGAGACTTAGGAAGCCCATCTAGAAACTTTCCCGAAATACATAATTTTATAATAAATTAGAAATATACTAATACAGTATTCTTAATATACTACTTAATAAGCACATGGAAAGGGAAATGAGATGGCACTCTGGACCTGTGAGGATAGGTTAGATACAATTTAAAAATGGAAACTAGAGACTGGAGAGGGGGCTCATCAGTGAAGAGTGAGGACCTGAGTTCAGTTACCAGTGATCATGCCTCCTGAAGCTCCAACTCCAGGGCATATGACATCTTCTGATGTACATATATATACACACACACATACACACATACATACATACACACACATACATACACACACATACACACACACATACCTACATACACATACCTACATACATACATATACATATACACACACATATACACACATACACACATACATATACATACATATACACACATACATACATACATACATATACATATACACACATATACACACATACACACACATACACATACATACATACACACATACATATACACACATACACACACATACATACACACACATACACACATATACATTCACACACAGACACATACACATACATACACATATACACACATACACATACACACACATACATATACACACACACACATACATACATATACATACACACACATATACACACAGACACACACACATACATACACATACATACATACACACACATACACACATACATACACACACATACATACATACATATACATACACACACATACATATACACATACATACACACACATACACAGACACACACAGACACACACATACATACACACACATATATTTATATATATGTACATACATATATATGTGTTGCACACACATACAATGGGGAAAGGCGCTCATACACATAAAAATATTTTTAAAAGATACAACTACAATGAGCATGTATCCACTGACACTCTGAGTTCTTTGAAAAGTTAGTAGGAGAAATAACAAGACTGAATAAGAGGAAGATGTATATAAGCAAAACAGAGTGTGAAAACTGAAAAAAAAAAAAAAAAAACCAGACACAAAGTTATACAAATAAAGGAACTATGAGTATATTTCTCAGCATGTTGTGTTGCTAGGGACAAATATTATGGGAAAATACTTGTAATTATTCAACTTGAGCATATGATGATCTACATTCCCAAGCAACTCTTAAGTTTATAAATACCATACATCCAAACTGTACCCCAGGCATAATGGTACAAGTCTGTAATCCCTGAACTGGGAGGTGAAGACAGCTGAGTTCCAGGCCAGCCTGAGCTACATATCAATAGCCCATTTCGTAAAACAACACAATGGAATTCAAATATGCACCACACTAAAGAAACTTTTACTCTGGAGTAAAGGTTTTAATATTATCATTGACCACTGCTTAGCATCATGGTAGACCCAGCATACTGCTCCAGAAGACAAAAATCAAAGAACTGGATGAGGAGGTAATGCCAGCAGAGTATGGTGGCACAGAGCTTGCTAAGTTTGTTTCAGGCCCTATGTTCATAGACAGAAGCACAGTTCTGAAGAATGACACTTTCACTGTTTTATTGTCTAATACACAGCACAGGAGTTACTAGGATAGAGAGCTCCGTGCCAGGATCTTGCTTGGGAGTCAAGCGCACGCTTCCCATGGGTGAGGTTCTGGGTTCAATCTGCAATACCACCACCAACAAAATTAAAAAACGTTTAGCAAAGGTGCTGCATCATCATATAAGAAAAACCAGTGTCTATGTGGGTGTGGTAGTGGGAGTGGTGGTGCAAACCAGCAAGTGAGCACTTAGGAAGCACTTAGGACTTTGTTCAAGGCCAGATCCTGCAGCATCGAGGGAAAACGAGTCATATATTGCAAAGGCTGAGCTGTGGCTCCATCATGGAGTGTCTGGGCCTCATGTGGGCACAGCAGAGAAGAAGGGGAAACAAGTGAGAGAGAAGGGAGGACCCAGAGAGAGCGATGGCCAATGGTAAATAAGGTGCCTTGTTGCACATCTGCAGCAACCAGATGAGGAGAGCTGGGGAAGACAGGAGAGGAAGGGAGGAAGAGTTGGACATGGACAGGAATCAGTGGTACGCTGGGCAAGGTAGCATGGAGTCTCAACAATCAGGAGACAGCAGGAGGCAGCAGACCAGTCGGCTGGCAGCGCAAATACCACGCATTCCAAGTCTTTCTCCTTATCTTTCCATTAAAAGAATTCTATCCTGTCACCCTCACATCTATGCTACTTTAAGAACAAAAGGATTTTTCTTCATTATGATTATTTCATGTGTATATGTATGTGTTTTACCTACATGTATGTCTGTGTACCATGTGCTTGCCTAGCACCCAAGGGAGTCCAGAAGAGGCATTGAATCCCCTGGGGCTAGAGTGGCAGATGGCTCCCAGTTGCCATGTGGGTGCTGGTAATTAAACCTGTATCCTCGGGAAGAGCTGAACAAGTGATCCTAAGTGCTAAGCTATTTCTCCAGCCCCTAACGCTACTCCTTCCTACTACCTTATCATGGTCTCTGCCCTCCTCCCTACTGAGGCTCCTGCTTTGACATTTGATAGTCTCATTGTGTGGACAAGGTTGAGCACAAACTCAAGATCCTTCTGCCTCAGCTTTTTGAGTTCTAGGGTTACAGGCATGTGTGAGACCCTGCTTGGCTAATAACATTCTTTAACACAAGTAACAAAAGTCCAGAAAATAGAGAGTAGGATCTTTTTGTGAAAACGACAACCATAGCCGGGCAGTGGTGGCGCACGCCTTTAATCCCAGCACTTGGGAGGCAGAGATAGGCGGATTTCTGAGTTCGAGGCCAGCCTGGTCTACAGAGTGAATTTCAGGACAGTCAGGGTTATACAGAGAAACCCTGTCTCGAAAAACCGAAAAAAAAAAAAAAGAAAAAAAAGAAAAAAAAAGGAAAATGACAACCATTGGGTACTGAAATGACAGTCTGTAAGATCTCTACAGAGAAAAGTAGAGAGCACAGAAGGCTCTACAAATTGAATTCCATCTAAATAAGAATTTCAACTTTGTGGTGGTTTGATTGAAAACAGCTCCCATAGGCTTATGTATTTGAATGTTTGGTCTCTAGTTGGAACAGTTCTGAGAAGGATCAAGAAGTATGGCCTTGTGGTGGTGTCACTTGGGGTGGGCTTTGAGGTTTTAAAAATCAACACCAGGCAGTCTCTCACTCTCTGCCTTGTGCCTGTGGATTAGATGTGAGCTTTGAGCTACTTCTCCAGTGCCTTGTCTGCCTGTGTGCAGCCATGTGCCCCGCTACAATAATGGACTAACTCTGACACTATAAGCAAGCCACCAGTTAAATGCTTAAAAGACAAACAAAAAACCAAAACAGTTGCCTTGGTGTCTATTCCTAGCAGTAGAAAAGTAACTAAGACAAGTTTAAAACATTTTTATGTGTTTAGGTGTTTTGCTTGCATGTATGTATTATCTGGGCACCATGTATGTATACCTGGTTCCCAAAGAGGCCAGAGGGCATTGGATCCCGAGACTGGAGTTACAGATGGTTATGAGCTGTTGGGTGGGTGCAGACTCCCACCTGGGCCCTCTGGAGGAGTAGCCAGTGCTCTTAACTTCTAAGCCAACTCTCTCCCCACCTCAGCTTAGTTTTTTAATACAATGTGATTTTTTTTTTGAGAGAGGAGAGATAGAAAGAGATGGAGGGAGGGAGGGAGAGAGGGAGGGAGGGAGGGAGAGAGAGAGAGAGAGAGAGAGAGAGAGAGAGAGAGAGAGAGAGAGAGGGAGGAGAGAGAGAGAGAGAGAGAGAGAGAGAGAGAGAGAGAGAGAGAGAGAGAGAGGAGAGAGGAGAGAGAGGAGAGGAGAGAGAGAGATATTGACTGACTATATAGCTCTGGCTATCTTGGAACTCAGTATTTAGACCAGGCTGGCCTTGAACTTAAGAGTGATCTACTGGAGTGCTGGGATTAAAGGCATGAGCTATTCATGCCAAGTGTAATGTGAATTAAAAATTTTTTAAAAAGATTTACATTTTTTATGCAGACAGCAGATGAGGTTTAAATTGCATGTATGTCTGTGTACCATGTGTATGCCTGGTGCCCACCAAGGTAAGAAGAGAGCACTGGATTCCCTGGGGTTGGACTTATGGGTGGATGGGATTCCCTAGGGCTGGACTTATGGGTGGTTGTGAGCTACTATGTAGGGATAGCTGGGTCCTCTGCATGAACAAGTGTTCATAACCACCAAGCCACCTTGCCAGCCCCACACAATGTGAAATTTATATGACAATAAAAAATCCACAATTAGCTCGATCAACACAGAGGACAACTGGAGAACTGATGTGAAGCATCCTCTAAAACCCAAGTGGCAAGCAGCACAGTACTGGTGCGGAAGTCCACAGTCCCACAGGGAGAGCAGAGCTCAGGGGCAGGGGCCTCTATCCATGGCAACTGGGCAGAGGACAGGACTGGAACCACAAATTGAAAGGGGAGGATTTACTAGGTGTTTTGGGGGAAGTGCCTGAGTGAAACGGAAGAGAAGAGAAAGGTAAGCTAAGTCTTCAAGGAGAAAATGGAGGAGGAAATCTGTGGTCTAGGATAGGGAAGCTTGTTAAAAAGAACCCCTGGAAAACACCTAAATATTCATCTCCGCCCAGCCCCTTTGTGACAAGGTCTTGTTATGTAGCTTAGGTTGGTCTCAAAACTCACAATCCTCCTGCTTCAGCCTCCTCAGTGTGCACTACCATCCTTGCTAAATTGGAAAAAAGAAAAAAAAAAAAGCAAAGATTTCTGTTCAGTAAAGAATGCCACATACAAAGTTAATAGGCAGGCGATGGATAAAGGTGTGACATCCAAGACTGACGAGAGGAGAGCGTCTACAGTGAAGACAAGAGTACAACTGGAAAGCAAGCAAAGATCAACAGGTAATTTCCAGAAGGGGAGACTACTTTTTTTGGTTTGTTTTTTAGTTTTTCTGTGGTAATAAGGAATTAAAAGACAAACCAGGGTACCCACCTCTAGGGGATGAGCAGTTTACAGCAGGGTAGGAAACACACTTAGTATAAATGACGGAACAGACCATGACAGCACACAAGTATGTAGACCAATGAAGATACCCCAACAGAAAAGGCAGGAAACTTTTGCAGCTTAGTATCAATTGCATACATTAAATCTGAGTGTATGCAAAGTAATGCTACTTACCAGGATGCATGCACAAGGGAATGCATCAAAAAGCAGCAGGTGCTGGTAGGACGGGGCAGTGAAGGGCGACGGACTAAAGGATGGGCAGAAGGACAAAGAGGATGCTTTTGAACGGACACATTATCAGCCATACATGCTTACAAACACTTTGTAACAGCAGGAGCCAATTGGCTATGAAGCAAAAGCCTGAGCCAGCAACAGGTAGGCGACTGGGGGAGAGGTGAGCTTTAGTGGGCACCAGAGGAAGACCGCTATGTAAGATTTTGGAAGTCAGGAGTTCCCGACGCCTGCGATGAAAGTATTTTAACTGGGTTTTATCCATACCTGTATGCTAAGCCGTGATCACAGCAGTTTACAAGACTGTTTCATTTGTGTTTTGGAAAAATGGGAAAATGAAGAGGAATCATGTACTGAGAAGCAAAGCCATGGAGAAGAGCGACTGTAGCAGCTGCCGTTATTGGTACGTGCTAGGCGCTCTGCTAGGTCCTGTCTGCACATCTCTAGTCCAGCCACTCTGACGGGGGAGAAACAGGCAAAAACACATTTTAAGTGAGGCATTTATAGTGGAGCCATGTGAACCCAAGTCTGTCTAATGACAACTTGTTCTCCTTCACAGTATGCCACCCTGAGTAAAAAAATAGTGGGGGGATAGTGAAGGGATGCACACCAGGACGCAGAACAGTAAATACAAACAGAAAGGGAACACCCACATCAAGGCACATGTGGATAATGCACACATTTTTGAGATGACAAGACATACTAGTATATACCTGGAGGAAGTGACTGCTATCATCCTTTGAAAAGCATTGGGTCTCTCCTACAGTGGAACACTACTCTTGCTCTTTCTGACACGTAGCCCTGTCTGATCCATCTTCCAAGAGGTGAGATTACAGGCAAACGGTGGCACGCTTAGCATTGGATCGTTTTGAGAAATGCTATTAAGTGTTAATCTGATTTACCAAGCCATTTTTCTTAGACTGCATTCCTATAGTTACTGTAATGCTAGTGACACAGTTGGACCCAAACCTCTGCACACTCTCACCCCCGGGATGTGTAAAAGCAAAGTATCTTCATCAACAATTTGTTAAATCTAGCTTCGCATTCCGCCTTCCTTAGCCACTTTCCATCTTGTGGCCTCCATGGTGAAGAGTGAAGAATAACAATGGTTTCCTCCCCCCAAGCAGGGTCATATTATTATCTAGCCCAGGCTGACCTGAAATTCGCTGTGTAGACCAGTGTTCCCAACTCAGCCTCTTTAATTCTCTGCTAGCATTAAAGGTCTGCTCTACCACATCGCTCATTTTCCATACCCCAGTCACACCTTCTACACCTGGTCCTCACGGAGCTCTACACGACAGCATCAGTCTTGCCCAGTTACTTCTTGGCTCTCTAAACCATCAGCTTATTCCGAAACCCTTTAAGTCCTTGGATGACGTTTCTGAGCTCCATTTCCATGTACAGACTAGGTGAGGAGACAGATTCTGCCAGGAGAGCGGATGCAGCTGTAATCTAGCATTTAGGAGTTTGAGGTAGGATTACAAGTTTAAGGCTAGCATAGGTCACAAGGAGAAACCCTGTCTCAAACTTTTTTAGTATATATATGATTAATAGTAAAGCTACTGCTTATCTACTACTTTGGGTAAGACAGTGTGTCAAACCAAGGATGAGTTTTTTAAAAAGTACATTTTGAGAGGGAGAGAGCGTGTGTTTGTGACTGCACGAGTTGTGAAGGTCACAGAGTAACTTCCCTGAACTAGTTCCCACCGTCCACCATATGGGCCAAGGATCAAGTTCAGGCTACTAGGCTTGGCAATATACCTTTACCCACTGAGCCATCCCACTGGCCCAACAGGTCTTTTAATTACTTGGATTGCGGACAATGCATCTTTAGGGACCTGGAGAAATGGTTCAGTGATTAAGACCACATTCTGTTCCTCTTCCAGAAGACCCAAATTCGGCTCCCAGCCCCCTTCCCAGCTGGTTCACAACCTTGGTTACAGGGAGTCAACTGTTTGGGCCTTTATGAGCACTCACATGCACACTCTACTCATGGACCAGGACATGGACACACACACATGTAAGTACAGATCCAAATAAATCTCTAAAAAATTACAATGCTATCTTTAATACATCCATATTATACACTGACAAAAGGATGACATCATAAATTATGTCAAATTATTTAACTCAGGTGGTCTGATGTTTTTTGAGAGGTGCTAAGAAGTGCCTTCAGGGCCAGGAAGAACATGAGAGAGCTCAGACCACCTTGTCTTTAATTTGTAGTTTAAAGCAGCTGATCCGGTTTGAAATTCTTAGTCCTTTTTAGCTTCAGGACAAGACACTTTTACACGGTATAAAAGGAAAGAAAGTGAGAATAAGCATTCAAATCACTCTTTGTATCTTGGGCATCTATGTTCCTGTCTACATTCTCTATGCACAGATGCGTATCGATCAACATGTTGCCTCTAAGAAGGCTCTTGGACGCCACCCACTCAAACACAGACCTCCCAGCACACCTAACTGTCACTGCTTCCTGACTACCAATGGCTCAGAGGCTCACCTCAAGCTTTCACTACTTCCTGGAGCCCTCCTGTGTTGTTCCAGAACAGAACTCAAATGTCTGGTGGCAAAGCAAGTTTGAGGAATTCTTTTTGTACACCATCAAGTGATTGCAAATTGTTTAGGAATACATGAGCAGGCTGTGCCCTTTCTTTTATTATTATACTGTGCCTAGGTATAGTATAAGACTCAACCTCTGCTGACAGTGGCACATTTAAACCCAAGTTATCCCATTAACATAATAGACACAAGAGTAATATTTACATTCCTCTTTATTTAATACAACAAACACATAACATATACAAAAAGAAAAAAAGTCACTCATGTAAAAGGTCCTGCCTTGGAGGACAGGCAGGAAACATCTATACTGAATCAATAAGGCTCTCATTTCAAAATGGGTTTGCTAGCTACACCTGGAATATGAACAAGGCTGTGGCAAAGCAAAATGAACACAGATATCCCTGCATTGAGGAGTGCATCATGGGGCCAGTTTAATAAGTTCTCAGATGCATGTTTGGGAATATCCAAAACTCACCGGCGGTCCTATGAAATGTGAGGCTCTTTTGTTGCTTTTTTTTTTTTTTTTTTTTTATATCTGCCCCCTTTTTTTTTCTCTTAGGAAAGTTGTAAGAGCTCTAAAACCAGGAATCCTCCAAGTGTGCTTTAATGCCAGAGTTCAAAGAATGCTGGAGCCAGACCAAGAACACAAAGGTAATATGGCCGTAGAAGAGCTTAGCTCCTGACTGACTTCCAGCTTACTAGGACTAAGTGGACCACTGGAGGGCAGAATGAAAGACCTCCTCTTTGCTCATCGCAGGGTCAATAGCAGCAGTTTGTCCATATTCCTGCTGAGCTGAACTAGAAATTCAACAAGCACCAGTTTGTCTCAAAAGAGCCTTACACACACACACACACACACACACACACACACACATACACACACACACACACAAACATACATCATCACCACCCCCTTTTATTAAATTTATTTATTTATTGTTTACTAAAATAATACAAAAAAGGGAGACAGGTATATTTACAAAACTCCATGGCTGGTACAGTACATAATTTTTAAGACACACTAAATGCTACAATCTTTCAGGTCCTGAGATTATTACAAATACCAACTCAAAGCTGTGTTCAGGTCCAGTTTTAGAGGGAAAAAAAATCCCAAAGTATTAAGTCACACACTTATTTGAAGTACAGCATATATTCCTTCAAGTTAGCAAACACACCTTCCTACAAGCAGATGCAACACAGTAACTGGGGCTTTCTTCTAAAGGACCATCCTCAGGCTCCTTTCTTGGAGACTGTCTTGCAAACATGGTGGCATCTGTGTAGGGTGGAGGTGACTAAAGAGGAGGAGTGGTTTCCCTGGTGGGAAGCGGCTTTGCAGGGTGGACACTCACTGTATAAATAATTGTTTTTCCTTCTGCTACTAAACAAAAGTCTCCGTTTATCTAAACTTTTACCATAGGGTTAGAAATCTGTGCTTAACCAGACTAAAATTCACACTCTTGTTTTCCAGTTACACAGATAGGTCTGCAGTTCCGTCGTAAGTCTTACAATCATAAATAAACCTTGCTCACAAGTAGAGAGAGAAAACATCCATCTCTTAGTCACCTTGGTTAGACTTAAGTTCATTATTTGGGGCACAAAATTCACCAGACAGAGATTTCTCTTCCTCTCCTTGAAGTCTGACATGTTTAATAAGACAAGAGACACCATTAGGGGGGTCAAACTAGCATACTCTCCTCCAAGACCAGTTTAGCACGCCAGCATTTTCTGGAATAAGACAGTCTTTCAAAGACAGCTGACAACAGGTCACCGAAAAGCTTGGCTCTCTTCCCTGAAAGCCATATGGAAGGAAAACCAATCTTAATGGGAGAGAGCCCCTGATGATCACATGTCAAAGTGTACATACAATCTATTATGGAGTCAGGGCTGACATGTAAAGAAAGCTGACCAAAGTTGGCTCAACTTTCTAACTATTTAAAACAAATAACCTTTGTCAACTGATAAAAATATATTTTTCTTTTTATGTTACTAGCCAAAATTGGGAAAGTCCTTGGTAATTTTGCCAGCGAATTTTCTGACAGGACATAATGTTTCTGTAAACAGTAGAGGTAAGCAAAAGAGGAGGAAAGTCTATGGTTATAAATACAGAAAATACAATATGACTGTGAAATTTTAAGCACAGACTACCACACGCCCATAGTGGCTAGTCAGGGTTGCTGTTGACTCCTAAACGGACTTTGAAGATAGATGGAGCTGCTGACTCTCATGTTATCTCAGGTAAATAATCTTAACTATATTCCAACCACAGCTCTATTAACAAGCATCTAACAACCAGACCTAGCAAAAAATCAGAATACTGTAGCAAAGTGGGGGCAAATAATGGTTTTCTGAGGAACCTAAAATTAGGACTAAGGATTCAATGATCTGGTTGGCTGAGACCTTGGCAAAAGAGCTCTGGTGTAGGGAATATATGAAAACAGGTGAGGCAGACTGTTCGGGGCCGCTAATGAAGATCTGTATTTTTTCTGAAGAATCATGGAAGATACTGGTATTACCAGACTATCAAAAAATGAGATCTATTTATGTTCTTTTGCACTGATGTGTATGGATCTCCAGCCTATGCACGCGCTGGGCAAGAGTTCCACCACTGAGATACACTCTCAGCCTATGAAATCTATTTTTTTAATATAAATGAAAAGAGAAAAAAATCCCAGTCATCAGTGACCCTCCCCAAGTTCTGGACTATGTACAGAACCTTAATTTGTACCATAAGGACTTCAAAATGTGCCACTGACTAGTTTGGGTAGCAGTGTAAAAAGTATACAAAGCTTGAATACTAACTGCTATGAAATGAAAATACATAGGGAAGACAGACAAGTAGAAACATCACAACACAAGGAGATCACAAATAGCCACTTTAAAGCAAATGGTATTTTGAGTGTGCACAAGTGTCATTTAGCATCAGGCTCAAAGGTATTTCCACTAAACTCTGAAGATAATCTATGCTTGTATCCCCCACTACAATGTAAACTATCCCCTATACTATCTTTGCATTTGATGGGGACGGAGGGCAGATGGCAAGTGAGGGAGAGATAGGGAAACAATTTACCTTTTCTCCCCAGATCTAACAACAGCAACTTACGCTGTAGTGGAGCAGGTGGTAACTTAAGAGCTCACACCAAAGGCAGACTGAGGACTGAAAGAAATGAAGACAAATTCAACATTAATAACCAAAGCTATTTTTAATCAGAGCCCAAGGTAAGTTTGCAGCTCTGTCAACCTGAACACTAATCTAAACTTCTCAGCGTTACACTGGGGTGACTTTATCATAAAAGCGCAAACACGTTTCACAACATTAACTCCAGGTCTGCACAGGCAAAAGGATCTTCAGCTAGCGTTTTATGTAAAGTTCACATTTTAGGGCAGATGAACACATATGATACCTATTTTAGGCTTCGGTTACTCTTCCCCAGAGGAAACACACACATTCAACAAAAACCCTAAATCTTATTACTTTGGGTTGAAATCTTAATATTTGTTATTGAAGAATGAGTAAGAATATAATGTGGAAAATGAAGTGTATGCTTATCTGCATAGCCGATATTCAGAGACTACTGGAGAGAAAAAAAAATTAAACAAACATCTCCAAAGTGATTTTAGAAGGAGGACTAGAGAATGACTAGGTGTGAGCCAGTTCCGGGCCAGCCCAGATGTGCTGGCTGCTTCAGCCAGTGCTACTTGCTAACCCCCTTGAGCTGGGTAACTGCTCCTTAACAGCCTGCCCTCCCCTCTCTCTGACCCTGACTACGCGCTGTAATTTAAACTCACCCGTACACACTCCACATACACTATTCGGCCCTAACAAAACCGTAGCATCCTTTTGTTCCTATTGTTATTGTTTGAAAGAGAAAAATGTTATGCGTTACTTCTTAGTGTGCATGAATGGAGGGTGAGATAAAATGATCCCAATTCCCTCCCTGGAGCTAGAAAAATCCTATTTCCTTCTATCCTGACCATCTTTACCTCTGCCCCAGCTAGGGAGTGAATCTTGTCTTTCTTCCTCCCATTTTATTACAACCTAAGCAGCTGATGGCTCTGACTGAAGAAGCATGAACTACAAAGCTAAAAGAATGTAGAGCTGCCCAATCCCTGGGCAAAGGTGGACAATCCTACTGATGCAGGAGTCATATACAGGGTCTGACTTACTCTTAGAAAGCTAAAAAATTAGTTTTCCATCACCAGGCAAGAACTACAAGGAAATTAGATTCAGAAGGTAGACAAGGGAGGCTATAAACTTTCAGAATCATTTATCCATAATTCAAACTTTATCTAACTTTACTTTCACGACCTTTGCAAATACCACACAAGTAATAACATCATAAAAGCTTTAAAAAAATCTATTGGTAGTTAAGAAACTTAGTGTTCATCCCCCTTTGATTTAATCTGAAACTAATAATTATACCACACGACAAATATGGTATGTTTAAATATCAAATATACATCTAAATTAAAATTCCAGTGATTTTTTTTTTTTAACTTAAAGACCATAGGGTGCTCTTTATATCCACTATAAGGAAAACATTTGTTTTTTTCAACCTCTGCAGGAAGATAATACTATCATTATATAGAATGTTTTAGAAAAACAAAATATTTTTGAAATAGTAAAGTCTCTGATATCCCTGGGAGGTAGGTGATTATTATTATACCCAATTGTCTCATGGGTAATCTGAGGCACGAAGGTTAAATGACTTCCCCCTAGATAAAGTAGTTTAGGATTAACACTCACTACTGATCCTAAGCTAGCTAACAACAGCTTTGCTACCAGGAACCTTTTTCTTTTAGCCATAGGTCTCCTTTTCCAAATAAAGTTTTACTTAAAAGGGGGTCCATTGTAGATATACAGAGGATCAGTTCAACTTAGTCTCTTTTAACATGTCACATTTAAAAAAACAAAAAAACCCAAAAATCCTTAAGTCTTAGATACTGAAAGTTATGTTATTTTGCTGAAGAAAGACATTTAAACAATCATGAAATCAGAGTAAATCTGATCATCTGGCAATAAACAGTCTGAAAATTTCTCAAGTATGTCCAGATTATATGAGTGTTTCCTAACTGTCTAAAAATCTAAGTTTATTGAAGTTTCAGTTATATAATTTCAAGATCACTTTCCAGAAGAAAACATCTTTTAATATTGACATGAGTGTCAACTTCCTTCAAAGTGTATTCAGATACCACTCTATGGTTCTAACTCAAGCTTCTATGTATTGAATCTTGTCTGCATAGGGCACTGTATCAACTTGACCAACAAGATACTCTTGTTATTCTGATGTTTTCTCATACACTACTTCTGCAAGATTTGAGGGGTAGAGAGAAGTGGATTACATCCAGAAATAGTCAGTGAGTCCACCGAGTTTATTATGTTTGCAATAACCAACACATAGTTTTTTATATATAATGCCCTATACACACACACACACACACACACACACACACACACACACACACACACACACACACACACACACATTAACTTCTACAGATATTCAGAAAGGGAAGCTAGCATCATGTGCAAAGACTACTTCCCAATCTGCCCATCTGAATCAACTCAAAGCAATGGAATAAACAAGGCAGAAGTTCTGACATGTCAAAAGGGCAGTGCTTAGGAAGATTGCCACGGAACAGCTGCTCCTGGTTTTATACATACACACTGTGCATCTCATACTTGTGTGACACACACAAAGCACTAGGAAGAGAGTTATTACATGACATGATTTTTGGCAAGTCTGAGATTCTTTCTCCTGAATCCCCTGACTTAATCAGTCTGTACGTGAGGGTGTCTGAAAGTTTCAAAGGAGGGAGAAAAAGAAAGAAAGAAAAGGCACTTAACAAAGACAAAGGCCTGAACTGAGCATGGTTTAGAGGAATAATATAAGCATTTTACCAGAGATAAGAACTTATTTACAACGAGTTAAACTTTCCCTTAAAACTTTATAAAATAAAATTGCATAACATGTTTGTGATCATTTATCTACTACTGTACTTTTCTCTGCTTTGTTTTTACAAAACCAAAAGCACCCCCAAAGCAAAACCAAACAAAGAGTCGCACATGCACAACTAGAAGTAAAAGTGCCCTTCAGAGAACGTGGGTCAGCAGAAGCACCGTGCTGAAGCACAGGGCAGTTCTCAAGTGTGGCCTGGATTATAGACTTTACTTTCTTCTATTTTCAATTTGAAAAACAAAACAAAACCAACAAAGGAAACAAATTCAAAACCTATATAATAATAACAATACAAGGACCAGTGTGCTTTTATAGTACACTCCTAAAATAAAGTACCCTAGTTCTTCTACACAGGGGTCAAAGGACATGACGAAATCTCCTACAAATAAAGCAGTTAAAGTCAACCAACACAGGCAAAGTTCATCTTCCATATGTAGCAGCAAGTAGGACAGACAATGAGTTCTAGAGACTTCCCAAAGGACAGAGTTCTCATAACCAATGGCAGTCGCAATAACAGTAGAATTTTCATCTCAGAAAGTCTTGAACCAAGTAGAGGTGGGAAGGGCTGTGGGAGAGGGCAACCAGAGGAGAGAGAATAGGGGTGCCTACCCTTTCCATCTCTGCATAGTAAACAATTTAGATCTGCTTTGGGAAAAAAATATCCTGGATTGAGCTCACTTTCAATAAACGGTTTCCAAGCAGGTGTCAAACCCACAGTCTTCATACAGGTATATGCCCGGTTCTTTCCCCAGTGTTGGGACCCAAATAAGCCTTATTCAGTGTCTATGACACAAAACAATATAATTTGGGCTAATAACATCCATCAAAGGGGTGGTGGGCATGAAAAATGCACTAATTGAATCTTCTTGATTTCTTCAAAGTATCAGAACTTTGTTATTATAGATTAACTTGGCTTCTTTTCCCCAAATCCTTTCTCCAGATTGTTTTAAAATCATGATTTCTCACTCTTTGTTCTCAGAAGCATGAGAAGAATTACAATTTAATTCCAATAGAAATTATTGCTAGTATTTACTTTGGAGGCTCTGAATGAGCTTGACACTTTGCTCCCAGTCTCCAACTGCGGTCCAGCACAGCTGCCCGAGGACAGCTCTGCTGACTGTTATTGCTTGTGAATACTGAGGGTCACCTTGTATGTAACAGTAACAGCTTATACATCAGTGAAGGCAATTTCAGATAAGACAGTTGGAAACGCACAGTTTAATCTTCCTGAATCAAGGACCCCATTTAGTGGGACCTAAGTGTGCTGACTTACTTCTGCATTTGGACGTTGCTAACGTTCTTTAGCGATACACACTGCTCTACAGATATCCTTTCCAGTTACTCACCATTTTAAAAATAACATAATTTGACTTTAAGTGCAAAAATACAGTATGAATCGCAAGTCTCTGTTAAAAAATAACCAACGTATATGCTTGTTTAGTAATAAAAACTGTAAAGACAGGTAGCCATAAAGTATGGACACCATTTTCAATGTTATGATATAGAAAGAAATGTATTTACATTTAGAAAGGACTTTGATTCATTTGTATAACATGAAAGGGTTGCTGGAGTGGGGATCTGGCAGCAGTCTTTAAGGAATCAAGACTGACAGGAACAGAATGTACTTTACATATCATATTCTCAGAGCCCAGGGTAATTTTATAAAATGACATGGGAAAGAGAATTACAAATTTTGTTCTTTTCTAATGATGGCAAAGAACCATCAAGGGTCTTCATAGAGCATGGTGTAAAATCGATGGATTTAAGAACCTACAATTATTTGACTTTTAATAGCTTTTGATTTATACGAATGTGTATGTGTATGCAAATACACAAATACACAAGTATCAACAAGAAGAGACACTAATACACGGACTTCTGAGTAGAGAAAATGAAGTGCAAGGCTGCCTTCCTCAACAGACACCCCAGCACAGCAACCCATAAAGTATAAGCAGGCCTGTGAAAGGAAGTTACCCGGTGCTGGTGTAAAGCCAAGAGCTGAGCAAGTTTCTCTAAGAGACCTTTCAGATGAACCTTAACATGCTAAATTCAAGTCAAACCTCTCTGCAACATCCCAGTATCTTTCCAAAGTATCTACTGGGGCTCACACAGCCTCTGTATTTGTTTTATTGGTAAAGTAAACTTCTACAGTCAAGAAATTATACCAATGATTCCTTTCCTTTGTTTTTCCTTTTTCTTCTTTTTTGAGACAGGGTCTCATTGTTAGCACAGCATGGACTAGCCTGGGACTTGCTGCTAAATACTCCAGGCTGGTCTCAAACCTGAGCTCTTCCTGCCTCAGCTTCCTGAATGCTAGGATTACAAGCAGGGCCATCATGCCTAGCTTCAATAGTTCTTCTCTCCATCTTCTCTTACTGTAACAAGTTCTTGGAACTAAAGCTTTCAAGCATTAATTGACTTTTTGCTATTAAGCATGCCATTGCGACTTTAAAGTCAAATTATAGGCATAGGAATTGGAGCAGGTCTGTGGCTGGTTATTATAGTCCTAGAGGCTTCTTGGGACTTTTGTTTATCAAAGGAAAATGGGGTCTGGTTAACACTCTTTTCTGAATAAACTTAATGATACAGGGTAATATGTAATGAGACTGTAAAGGCAATCTTGTTATTACCAGGCTAGTCTGTCACCATATATAAACTAAAGTTATATCACTCAGCGATTATTCTTGGATAGTCTGAAAATACTCAGAAGTTTAAAATTCAAGGGACACCACAAACGTAGCTGAGGCAAAATAAAATGTATCCCAAGAGAACTGTGTTTTCCCCTTCACACCCTTCATTGGCTCTATTTGCATACAGAAACTAGAATTAGAGAATCTTATAATCTGTAGGCTGACTTGAATATTAACATTCTGAGTAAATCCTAGTAAAACTTTTAAGATTCCAAATGCTCAAAACATACTACGCTTGATATGGGTCATAAAGCTTCATTGTGATAGTTATAAAAGGCGATCTCTTGTACACATCCGTATTCCTATGGGAATTCATCCCTTTAAAAATACCACTTCAGAATGAAAAACAGTGTACTATTATATATATGCTATTTGTTTGACCCATGAAGAAACATGCTTTGCACACTCCTGTTTATATCCAGCTCTAGTCACCTAAAGTACCACTAGTGAAAGAGCATTGTGCAGGGAGGGAACTGGGCATTTGCAGTTCTTGGCAGGCTGCAAGGGAGATGAGCAGCAAAGCAGCAGCCCAACAACAAAGACACACACGTCAAGAGAAAATGCGAGCAGTCACTTCTGCACATCAGGACTAGAAATAAATATTAACCAGTCAATACCAGATGACATGTCACCTGTGGAAAGGAGTTCAGTACTTACTTCTGAATGGAGGGTGAAACTGACCCTTTTATAAAAAGGGGATTATCTACATTTTGTCTCTTAAGAGCTCGGGCTCATTTTCCTGACTTTAAAAATCTAGAAGCTATAGTCTATATATCACTGTGTTACAGCAACTTTGCTGAAGCGTCTTCAGTCCGCTGACTTGCACGGGGACCTGCTACATACTGGAGAAGATTCAAGTTTGCTCAGGACATTTCAGGGTACAGTACTCTTCGGCTACTGTCTGGAGAACATCATGCAACTGACTGTGGCAAATCTGTCCACTAAACAGACATGACGGATTCTCCTCAAACTGGGCTAATTCTACTTGTAGCTGCTTTTATTATGCACTTATATGTAGAGTGTTCAGATCTAACCCCCAGGATGGATGGCCATTTACCCAAATCGTCTCAACTTCCTTCCTTCTCCCCCAGTTTTTTTTTTTTTGTTTTGTTTTGTTTTTTTTTTTAATAAAGTCAAATTGATACTTCTGTGGGTTTGACAGCTGAGTCTGTTTTAAGTAGGTTAACGTGGGAACTTTGATTTTAAAAGACCAAAGGTCACTAACTTTGCACAAAAGCATTTCTTCCTCCTGCACTGGCTTTGCTCAAGTAACATTTTCTTTCTTTTCCTCCTCACCACAGTGCTTGGGACAAGAATGTAAACATCGACAGAAACAGCAGCCCTGTGACCACCAAGACTTCCCATCAGGTCGGTCCCGCTAGCCAGCCAGCCAAGTGGTTCCTCTCTCGCTTGCTGGAAAGTCACTGAGGTTTCCGTGGTAACTTAGTGTCCCCTTTACTTTGGCCTCCATCTGAGAAAAGAAACATTAAATTGATATGTTTTGCATATTGTTAAAAAAAAAAAAAAAGCAAGAAAAATCAGTTTATTGTAAATTACATTTCTAAAAAAATAACCTTTACCTCACGTGGTGATGGTATTACAAAAGTTAATTAAACATAACAGGTAGAGAGGCAGTGACTGAAAACTATGAAAACTGCCCCAGCAGGCATGCACCATTTATTTGCATCATAACCATGTTCAATGCTGGGTTCTAAAGGAATCAGATCACACAATGCCCACCTTCAAGGGACCTACTTACTCCATCTTTTGATTTCTTTGGAAGACTAGACCATTTTTATTTTCTTGTAAGTGGAATTAAATATTTTGCCATAATATGACATGTGATAATTCCCAAGTATTGTGAACACAGCACATTGGTGGTAAAGAAAGTGCAGCTATGTCTGTGTTAGGTCCTAGCCTTGTGGTACCAGACGCAATCCGCTGCTGGGCAGCTCAGTTTCTACATCTGCCAATGCTGCTGCACGTCCCTGTTCTATAGAACTATCAGCCAAACACTTCTAAAAACACTGGAGGAAGAGAACGGGGTTCCCCAGGCAAGAGCGGTACCCAACAACCCAGAGCACCAGACAGTCTTGGTTAGTTTTCAGAGCTCTAGTAAAAAAAAACAAAGACCCAAAGAGAAGCCAGGCCTGAGAGAAAATGACAAAGGAAGGAAACTTCACAAGAAGAGGAATCCTAAGTCACATGGTCATATCTACTCAGGTCGTATCCAAGTATCTTGAAAAACATTAAAAAACAAAACACAGCTGTTTTGGAAGAAAAGCTGTATCAATACTAATGATTACTTCAAAGTTGTATTAACATTCTACTAAATAATCAGGGCTTTTTTTATTCACAATATATTCACTTGTAGAGAGAAATGATTTGATCTATGGTATAACCAAATTATTAAGATGGAAAGGTACTATTAAAATAGAATTTTGTTCAAAGTAATGTTGTTTAATTAACAAAATAATTTAACTATCAAAATAAAGCAATCCCATTAACTGAACTGTGAAATTCTTTATAGCACAGTTTGGTGCAGTATGGCCCATGGCCAAGTCTGGCTACATCTGTTTTTGTTAATATAGTTTTATACTGGAATTCAACTTTACTTGCTTAATTAAAGTCATTTGTGGCTATTTTATATTACAACAATAAAGTTGGATAGTTATAAAAAAATTTTGTAGCGACTACAAAGTTCAAAATGTTTATTATTATTTGTGCCACCCATGTATGGTGGCACACAGCAAGCAATGAGTTCAAGGCTGGTATGATTTGCAAAGCACATTCCAGGCCAGCCAGGTCTACACAGTGAGACCCTGTTTCAAAACACAAACCAAACCAACCAACCAAGCAAACCAAAAAAGCCCCCTTCGGCCTCTGTTTTGGATAAGATTAAGAGTATAAACACTACCGGGCTCTTACTATCGACCACTTACTAGACGAGACTCTTTCAATCAGTTATTTTTATTAGGTCCCCATAGGAAGTCTACTAAAAGCTGTTTTGCTTTGTTTTCAATGTGCAGTGAGAGAGGCGATGCTAAAGCTTTTTAAACTGAGTCCAAACCCAAGCCTAATGCCTTCTATTGTGCTGTTTGAGTGAACAGCTTTAAGCTTAAACTCTAGTCACTTGGAAAATACTTAGTTTCCCCTTCTTGTTCTGGGAGAGTGGTATTCACCAGATAGGAAGATAGTTTACACAGGTCTGAGTCTTTTCAGCAACGAGAATCCTGTTTGTCTACTTCCTTGTCGGTGGACACATTCACACTAATCAGTAAAGCGCAAGTCTCCAAATGAACCACACGACAGGAATATATTTACCAAATCAAGCAGAAAAAGCAGATGGGGTTATGTTCCTTCTCAAGTATGAGCCTTGAGCAGCTGAGCACAGGAATGACCACAGGATTTATGATAGCCTGCTGCCGCAAGACTGCTGCATAGCTTGAATTTCTGCCATTTGCTCAAGAGTAAACCGGTTTAAAGACAATTTATTTTAGTTTTAATTTTATGTATATGGGTGTTTTGCCTGCATGTATGTATGCGCTATGTGTGTGTGCCTGCAGGGCATCACCTCTCCTACAGTTACAGACGGTTATGAGCTGCCATGGACTGAACTTGGGTCCGCTGTAAGAGCAGTAAGTGACTTTAATTGCTGAGCTCTTGACTATGCCTTTGAAGAGAAACTGTATGCATGCAACGATGTGTATAGCGGTGTTTGTGTGGAAGTGAGAGGACACTTTTGTGCAGTTGGCCTCATTTACCTCTTTTTGTGGGTTCTGGGGACTGAACTCAAGTGCCTTTACCTGCTCGCTGGGCCTTCTTGTCAGCATCTATGACTTTGATTAATTATTTTATAAATTCATACTTAGGCAACACATCTATATAATAAAACCCTTCAAAAAAGTCTTCTCAGTCTTTTATTTTACTTCTCAGACAATTTTTTTTTTAAAAAAAAGTCTTCTCATGTCTAACAGATCTCATTTATCCTTTTCCTTTTTCTTAAAAGTGCTTGTTGCACTGAGGAGACAGTCAAATGAAAAATGTCCCTGGTGTTTTGTCATTCCATTTCCATCATTTGAAGAAAGTTTAATCAGCATCTATAAACACTTATAGACAACGGAAACAAGCAGCTTGCTTACCATTAAATGCTTGCTGTAAGTGTGTAGGCAGAGGTGAGTGGGAAAGGGCTGCTGCGTGCTGAGTTCCTGGCTGTAAACTCTTTAGTAAATCTGAGAGGAAAACACACTTGTCAGTGACCTTCAGATGTGAGACCCTCAGATCAACCTTAGAAACAACGCCTCATCTAACACCAGTGCACGCCCAAGCTCCGAGAGCTTTCCAGTACCACAGCACACACCTAAAAAGCTGACTTAAGTAAATACAGGCATGATACACTAAGAAACCCCCAAACTCCGACTTTCTCCCACATAGCAATGTGGTATTAGATGATTCGTTTGCTCACTTAAAATAAAGCCCCACTTACTCTGAGTTAGGCTGTGATGGAAAGCCGCTGAGGTAGATCCCGAGGTGGTTGTCACTCCAGCTGTGTCCGTTCCAAAGCCAAGTAGCTCCAAGGGAAACTGGAAGGGCATGGTCACTGGAACAAGGCCACCCAGCATCCCAAAAGGAGTCACAGTTTGATTTGTTACAGACAAAGGTGATGTCATGAGAGTCAGAGGTGAGGCATTAGCCAATAATGATGCTCCTGCTGTGGACTGTGTAGAAACCAGGGGTCAAAATAGATAAGAAATAAAGCATTGCACCTAAATTGACTTAACATATTCATGGATGTGAGACTGTCTCTTTATCTGTTCTAACAAATCAGAAAGAACTTAAGACTGAGGTGAAAAATATAATCCGAAGAGTTACTAATAATGGTTTTGAAAATCTGCAAGTGACAGTGGAATGTTTTTTTGTGTACACAGCTCTTTTGTCGGCACTGTAGTCTGTGTCTTGAATGTCAATGCCCATTCTTGCTTGTAAGCCTCAAAGTCCAAAACTTACACTCCCCCTTCTTTGCCTCTCCTTCCAAAACCAGACATGAGTCACTAGGAAGTAATTCCAGACACTTCCACTGGGACTCTGCAGGCTCACTCCTCTGGCACAAAGCAGTCCTCACCTACTGCTCCCTCATCCCAGCGCCTGGTGCAGATGAGGCCCCCTGACAGCTCTTACCTGTGCTTCTCTAGAGCTGATAACTGCCCCACCTACAGCACAAAGGGTTCCCACTGTAGGACAGCACAGTGCCTCTCCACACTCCATCCCCACTCTCTTTCCTTCTACATCTCTACTGTTATTTCTCGATTCCCCACAGCTCCCAGTAATAATCTGATATTACTTGTATCCCTTTTAAAAAATCTTACTGAAGGGCAGCCTCCTCCATTTCCCACAGACTAGTTTCTCCAGAACTGCTGAGAGCAGGTCTCCATTGCGCTGCTTTTCTGAAAGTAGATTCTCTAAGTGTAAATGTTTTCTCACCGGGCAGTGGTGGTGCATGCTTTTAATCCCAGAACTTGGGAGGCAGAGCCAGGTGGATCTCTGTGAGTTTGAGGCCAGCCTGGTTTACATGGCAAATTTTGGGCTAGCTAGAACTTTCAAAAAGCTTTCTAAAATTGATAATACATATTAGCTATTGTTGGTTGTGTGTGCTTACTTCTACTAAAACACCTCATTAAGAGTTGATATTTATTTATTTATTTATTTATTTATTCATTCATTCATTCATTCATTCATTTATTCATTCATTCAAACAGGGTCTCTGTGTAGCCCAGGCTGGCCTAGAACTAACCTTGAAATCTAAGTCTTCCATACTCGACATCTTAAGTACTGTGATTACAGGAATGCCTCAGACACCACCATGCCTGGTAAGGGCTGAAGGTTTTATTTCTTAATGTGTTAGAAAATATATGTAACTTTCCCATATATGTGTGGCATATTCATAGTATACATTCTAGGGTTCATACTACTGCTGAACAGAAGTAAGATCACTCTGCAGAAGCCATCTTGTTTTGCTTCCACTCTTCCATTTCCTCCTCTCCTTTGTTACCAAGGAGATTTATAAGTTCAGTTTTGACCTGTCACCTCAGTTTTAATCCTATGAATCAGAGTTTAGTGAAGAACACCATGTGGATTTCCAACACTTAACTTGACATGTCCAAAACTGGAATCACCTGGTCTCCCACCTTGGGGTCTCCTGCCCTCAGCAAGCATTTCTTTTTCAGGTGTTGGGACTGCAATCTTAGTCTGCAGGCCTCATTAACTGAAGGACAGTTTCCCCTTCACCCAACTTTCTCCTCACCCCCTACATACTAATCCTCAACACTGTTAAGTGACACACTGAAGGGTTGCCAGCCTTTTTCTTTACTATGCTGATTCTGATACACATTTATAAAAAGACCACGAAGTTAAAGCAATAAAGATAAAAAGGATCCTGTATCAGTTTAAAAGTAAGCAATAACGATTTCTTCATTTTAAACATTAAATCTACTGTAGTTTCAAGACAGTCCCCAAGGCTGTATCCTGAATGGACTCCCTCAGTGAAAACAGTAAATAATGAGTTGAACCTTTTAAACTTTTAAAATCTTTCGGCAAGAATCTAACTGAAGCATTACAACAGATAGAGAAGATAAGTTGGGGCAAGTTCCTATTTTTAAAAATAACTTGAATATCAGAAATTAAAAAAATGTTATAACTAATGTTTTATACTTTCTAAGAATTTTCCAGATCTGATTTTATCTATGGAACTGGAATGCCGGATGACCTCCATGTTACACTGACATGTAGAAGTTTAAGGTGCACTTTAGGAAGTAGAAAATCCCACTATTTATAACATATAGGAGCATAGAAAAGCTGTCAACATTATCTAGATAAGCAGAATATATAGTGTCTACAATCAGACATGTTTTCTAAGCTTTCTCCATGTTGAGAAAACAAATGAGTGGAAACCGCTTTTCTCAGGCACGCACTTGTTCTGATAAAACTATTCACTGGTTGGTGAGACAGCTGTTTCCCATTCACCCAGAACAGTATTCTGAAATGTAGCCATACCATTCTTAGTGAAGACCTCCTTTAGTGCTTTCCTACCACAGTGTAGACCCCAGATCCTACCAGGTCGCTCAGCAGCGTGGGGCCTCCCACACTGTCCCTCCTCAGCAGTGTGGTCTCCCACACTCTGTCCCTCCTCAGCGTGGGGCCTCCCACACTCTGTCCCTCCTCAGCGTGGGGCCTCCCACACTCTGTCCCTCCTCAGCGTGGGGTCTCCCACACTCTGTCCCTCAGCAGTGGGGGCCTCCCATACTCTACTCACACAGCACAGGAGGGCTCTTTCACACTGTTGTCTTCTCTACACATGGCTGTGCCCTGTTCCTCCAACTCTCAGCTCAAATACAACAGTATTTCCTCTAAGAGGCCTTCTGTGTCTATGATCTTAGCAACAACCCATTTTTTAGCAAGCTTTTCATAGCACATACTTTTTTTTTTTTTAAATAAAACTTGTGTTTAGTTTATCTAAAAGGTGTGTCCCACGAAAGCAGGTATAGAAGAATGCTGTTCACCCTGGTTCCCCAGCACAGAGTAGAGAGCTTGGCACACAGTACTCGGTTTGCTTACTGAATGATGACTACAATCATAAAGAGGCAAATATGGGATCATACAAAGTCAGTAAGTTGAAAGTCAAGAAAGAGGAAGAACGTTCTGGAAGGAAAGTTATTAAGTAGAAAGTAGACAGAATTAATAAGATTTGAGCTTCCAACCTTTGTTAAATGACCTCTCTTTTCACTGTGCTTCAGATAGCCCTGCAGATGCCTTGTAGACAGGAGATGCAGCTTCGAGAGCAACAGGCCCCAGATTTATTCCCTCACCAAGGAACATCTGCTTTCAGCACCTGGGTTCAATAGGCATCTGGAGGCCACAAGCCACTGAGAACACTTCAGAGATGCTACTGCATGACAACTATCCAGTGCAGAGGCTACATGATGTTAATAAACTGTTGACTTTTTCCTGAGTCAAACCAGTGAGAGATAAAAACAGATCAAAGAGGGCAGCTACCTTGGGGTTTTTGTGTCATAAAGCCACTTGGGAGTGGAAGAGAACTGGGAAGGAACTTGTCTGGAGCACAGATTTTGTCATGCAGCTTTCTTGCTGACAGATCAGCTATTCTTAAGATAGTGAATAGCTTCCTTTGGGGTAAATGATAATCAAATACAAGAATGTCAGATAGATTTGAGGTGAAAAAAAGTGAAGGATAATTTAACCAGATACTTGAAGACAATGAAGTAAAGAACAATACACAAAACCAATTTTTAAGTGTAGAAAACACCCCTAACATTTTATAAGAAAGTAACGAAGCTGTAACTCTGATAGTGCAGCAAAGACAATACTTATGTCATGGGAGATTTAACCAAAATCTGATCACTACTTCAGCAAAACGGTACAACTGTATGAGAACTGAAACTCTTATTTTTATAATGGAAGTCACAAGATAACCAATGGTTAATATTTATAAAAGTAAGAGTTTGTCATTCATTCATTCATTCATTCATTCATTCATTCATTCATTCATTCATTCTTGTACAAGGTCTCACTGTGCTCACTATGTAGCCTTGACTGATCTGGAACTCACTGAAGACTAAGCTGAACTCAAAATCAGAGCTGTGCCTCTGCCTGGGAATAAAGTGAGCCACACTGTATCTGGCTGCCATTCATTACTCCTTCAGGCTGGGCATGGTGGTGTGTGCCTGTAACCCCAGCCCACGGGAAGCAGTGACCATCTTGAAGGCCTTGTCTCAGAAAAAAACAAAACTGTGGATGGTAAGGAGAAGAGGATGGACCAGGAACTACAATTTTGCTGGAATTTCATTTTTTTCTTTGATCAAATTAAAGGTTAACTTTAGAAAGTCGCTTCTATTAGCAAATATGAATAGTAATGAAGGCTAATTCCCAGATCTTATCTATAATTAACAATTTTAACAAATAATCCCCATAATCAGTGTATTTGAGGCTTATTATTTACCCCTCTGCTCTTTGTCTTTAACACTCTTTGAGGAATGCTCTCACTGTCTTGCCGGTCTTGAACTTATGGACTCAAGTGATCCTTTTGCCTTAGTGCTGGGATGTTCACTCAGCTTTATTTTCTTATGATTTGTTCTGTATTAGTATTCCTGAATCCACAGGAATGGGAAGAATGATGTAAGTGAAGAACGGTGACTTGGTATTATTAAATGTGTATTCAACACCAAGTCTTATACTATACTGAACTGCAGGAGCCTCTACAAGGAGCAAGGGGAAAACCTCATTAAATTACCATTCCACAAATTAGGAAGCAGTAAGAACTTAAAGCATTGACTTAGACAACTCATTTCACAGATGAATCACATTCTCAAAGATTTAAGTACCTGTACCTCATAAAATATGTATTTTCAAAAAGATAATTACAACATAATATTATGTAAGATAGCTTTTCGAAAATAGCCTTAAAACACCCTACAAAAGGTGGTACTCATAGGCGGCTTTTTTTCTTGTCTCTAAATTTGCTCACAGTGAATATACATTAATTCCAGGAGGAAAAAATATTAAAGAAGCCATATCATTAATGTGAAGAACAAGTCTCTTGAAAGCCTCAAAATATAGACAAGGCAGAAAATGAACATAGTACAAGATGATTTAGAAGTCAGAACCAAGAAATATATGACCAACATATCAGATGTGTTAGTCCAAGACTGTCTTAGTCCAAGGCTGTCATTCAGCACTTGGGAGACTGTAGCAGCAGGACTGCTACAATCCAGAAGCTAGCCTGCGCTACAGAGTAAGATTTTGTCTCAAAAAAAAAAAAAAAAAAAAAAAAAAGAAAAGAAAAAGAAAAAAAGAAAAAAGAAAAAAGCCCTCAGCTAAGTTGGGTGTAGCAGCACATGCTGGGAACCTCACCTCAGGGACAGGTAGGAGCGCAGTAGGGTCCTAGCCAATCATGTCTATATATACATGTCTACTCTCTAAACAAATCTAAACAAAGCACTGAATCAGAAACAACTACCAAACACAGAATAACATAGTCTTTATTTTTATCAAAAAAAATCTTAAAATTACATTTATTTATTCTTGGGCGGGGGGGGACTGTGCCATGGTATGTGGATGTGGAGGCCAGAGGACAACTTTCAGGAGTCTGTTCTCCTTCTACCATGTGGGTCCCAGGGATCGAACTCAAGTCGTTATGCTTGGTGGCAAGCACCTTTACACATTCAGTCATCTCACTGACTGAAAGTAAAATGTTCTTGAGCTGAAAAAATAGTCAGGTCTGAGGTTCTTTATGTCCTAAGCACAAAATTAATGAAATTAGATAAACACAACTATAGTCTAAGAATACTGGGATTTAAAGGTACATTTTCTACTCATTTCAGCAGAGAAAACACATCACTTATAAAAGGGTATAATATAATCATCACAGCCTCAGACTTTTCTATTATCCTAAATATCATGCAAGGAATTCTGAGTGGCAGTTTGTGAGCCAGGAAGTGCACTCTCAGGTAAGTGTTACAACACACAAAGATGTGATCAGGTGTGCAACAGCAATGGTGAAGGAAATATTATTTATATCCCTTCTAGCAAACAGGCCTTGACTAACTGAGAGGCAAGTTTACACCAAAAATTAACAAACTGGGAAGATGTGGTATATAGGCACTCCACATTAAGCAGACAGAATTATACATAACTAAAAAGATAACGTAAAATAAAAATTTGGAGGATAAATGCTTAAAGAAAAATAATACAAATGTATAAATTTGATTTAATAACTAAAGAAGGTAGCTCAGTGGTTAAGAGCACTTGCTGCCCTTTCCGAGGAAGGACTAAAGGTTGGTTTCTAGCATCCAAGTCAGGCTGACACCTGCCTGTAACCCAGCCCCGGGGGATGTTGCCCTCTCCTGGCCTTCTTACGCACTGCACCCAGTATGCACACCATGCCCTCTCACACATTTATAAAGACAGGATGAAAGGTAGTGGAGTGAATATATGTTAAACTCCTGCACTACTAATATTTTATTTTTGCTTTTAATGAGGGAGGGAGGGAGGGAGAGAGGGAAGGAGAGAGAGAGAGAGAGAGAGAGAGAGAGAGAGAGAGAGAGAGAGAGAGAGAGTGTGTTAGTGGAGCTTTTTTTTTTCCTCAACAGGGTGTCATACAGCCCATGCTGGCCTTTAACTTGATGTGTAACCAAAGATAACTTTGAACTTTTGAACATCTGGCCTCCACCTTACAAGAATTAGGATTGCAGGTGTGTACCACCATGCCTGGCTAAGAGATAAAGTTTTAAATATCCACTCAAGCTTTGTTTTTCAGAACAAATGTTAAGGTAAATGTTATTTTTTTTTCCTGGTATTGGGGACTGACCTTGGGGTTTCATACATGTTAGAGAGACTATCACTGAGCTAATGTGCTCACCATATAAAGTTTTATTTTTTTATTTTTAAGACTCTGTTATGTAGCCCAGGTTAGCTTAGAATCCCCTGCATATAGCCCAGGCTGGCCTTCAACTTGAGTTCTTCCTGCTTTAGCCTTCCATGTGCTAGGAGTACAAGTAAATGGCACCATACACATGGCCTAACATGATACTTGGTTGAAAAAATAAAAAACCCACATGCCCATGAAAACTTAACTCAGCACTATGATGTCAACACTAGCAATATTTCATAGGCGAGGCTGTCATCAGTCCATTTTAAACACATACTATGTGTTGTATGTATCACCTGGAAAGTCATTAAGGTGACTCCGAAAGTTTGCTCATCTTACATTCATTATATAAATACACAGTCCATACATACCTGCACACTGGCTGTTACCACTGAAGACCCTGAGGCAGAGGTTGGTCTATGTGGAGTAGACAACGGTTTAGTAGCACTCTGTGTTCCACTTCCTGTTCCCCCAGATAGACTAGTCCTATTAGCTCCACTTGAGTTAAGGTTGCTACCTCTGCTGGCAGGTACATTCACTGGGATTCCACTCAAGTTGTTCTTCCCAACAGTTCCAGTGGACGATGAGTTTGTTAGTTTAGAAGGGGCCTGAAGAGTTTTTGTAGTCGGAAGGCCAGAAGTGCGATTTGAGGGCAACAGATTCAGAGTGGGAGACTGTCTGCTGATGTTCATGCCACTGGGCTGCTTATGGACAGGGTTACTACTTGTGGAGTGGCTACTCTGGGCTACTAGTGTGTTTGGACTAGAGGAACTTGGGCATACAGCAGGCTTGGGAGCTGGGTTGGATTTAGAAATCAGTTTAGTAGATACTGAAGGCTTAGCTGACAGAGAGGGCTTGGGTGAAACAGAAGGCTTAGGTGAGGGCAAAGGTTTGGGAGATGTGGCAGGTTTGGGAGATGCGGCAAGTTTGGGAGATGCAGCCATTGAGAAGGGAGATTTGAAACCCTGCGTGGAGATTTGTGACACCATAGCCTTGGCTAAATAGTTACTGGAGGTAGTGGTACTCGGTGCTGTCCTAGAAACCAGGGGGTGGGGCCCCTGAGAACTATTTCCAGGTGATGGGGTAGACAAAGGGAGGCGATACATCAGTGGCTTATCTGAAGTCTTGAGTAGCTGGGAGGAACAGGAAAGTTGGGGGTTATTACTTAATTTCACCACTGGGTTGGTCTGTGATTTACTAATGGTGGCTTGTAATGGAGACACATAGTTCTGCTGGACAGCTGAGTGCTGGTGCACCTTTGTTACTTGTGTTAACGAAGAAGCATCTTGGGCCTCTGATGTTCCCAGAGCATGAGAGGAGGCAGCGGCTGGGGCTTGGGAGGAGGAGACATGAGTCTGTGAAGAGGAAGAAGCATGTATCTGGCTTGACCTTTGCAGTCCTTGCTGGAGGAGCCTGGCTGGCAAAGGTTCTAAGGAAACTTTAGGGTTCTGAATTGAAGAACCAGCAATAAGGCCTGAAGAAATACCAGTATGAGCTAAATCCTGGGGTTTCTTTGGTACTGGCCCCGTGTGACCAGCAATAAGACTTGATGAGTGAGCAGTCTGAGTAGAATCTAGTTTTTTGGGAGTAGCCAGTGGTAACTTACTCATGATACTTGCTAGCTTTTCTTCTCTCAGTCCTGGACGAGGTTTTGAAGTTGGCACATTTAGCCTTGAACCAATTGAGGGGCCTTTGTTCCCATTGTTGATGACAGCTAAAGCTTCTGATACAAGATCCAGAGAGGTTGAGGGGAAAGAAAGGTCTTCGTCTAGGGAGTCGTCAAGGCAGATGGTTTCCTGGGCTGGTGTTGAGCTAGAGCTGGCTGAGGCAACAATGGATGTGCTGGAGCTCGTGGAAGGACCACCTGAAGCCACTATGGAGGCAGGAACTTTTGGGTCTTTTTTTGGGCTACATTCCTAGCATAAGCAGCATCATATTAGGAAAAAAAAACAGTTATTTTACAAATTTTAAATTTTGTTTTTATAAGACTAAGAAATTCTTATGATGACTAAAATTATTATCTTTTGGTCATTTTATTTGTTCTAATGTAGGTCTGTTTATAGCCTTGCCTGTTCTGGAACTCCTTAGACTAGCCTTGAACAAAGATCTATGTGCCTCTGCCTCCCAAGTACTGATATAAAAGTCATGTGCCATGGTACTGGGTCTTTTATTTTAAAGCTAGAAATCTTGAAAAGACTGCTGAAACCAAAGTAACATTAAGACGGTACTCTACCCAGCCCTCCAAATAACAGTGTGTGACACACACCACCACCGTGTCCTTGCAAGTCATCTTACTAGGGCCTGAAAATGGGGTTAAAGGACACTATCTGACATCACTCATTAACTCCACTTAAATCAGAAATTCAGAACCTATGCCAATCCCAGCTTATCAGACACTTTCATTGTCCTGGTGCTCTGGTGCTTGGAAGGGACTTTACTTCTATATCAAGACTCTGAGTCTTGTCTAATAAGGTTTGCTGGGATGTTGACTCTTGCTCTCTGCTTCCTTGTATTTCTATAGCTCCTGACCACCAGTATATTAGTGAGTTATTCAACCATATTTAAACCATTCTACTCATTTTGATGGATATCATTTGTAATGTATCAAATATGTGCTTACTGTCTCCTACAAGTGAGAAGACACTCACCTAAGTCTTAAGTCTAAGTCTTACTGTCCTAAGAAAATGAAGGTATCAGTAATTAAAATGCTAAAAATCTAAGTGAATATTGTCTGTTAAATTAACTTTCTTAAAATTCAAGAAAGAGTTAGAGAATTATACTTTAAAATATTCAGAGAAAAAATATTACCAAGTTAAAGAGCAATCATTTATTTGTTGAGAGTAATAAAAAGTACTAGATTTCATGTTTAAGATAAAGACAAAACTACTGCACAGATCAATAAATCATTTCAGAGGCACTATTAGTTCCTTAGAATGAAAACGTCCCAAACCCAGAGTCTTATATACTGATGTATACAGCCATATATATATCACTTACCTTCAGCATAGTGGGGAAAGAACGAACAGGAAGGGTCTTTACCATCACCTCCTACGGTGTTACAGTAAGTAAGCTGTTAAGAATGCTGTTACACTCTCACTTCCATAGCACCTGTCCTAAACTGTATTCCAACAATTCCAACTTAAGAGCCTCACTATCTATAGAAGTGTGGGTATGACTCCATTAGGGTCCAGTTTGCTCAGATGAGGGGTAAACATGGGACACATGCTTGCACATGTTGACAGTCCAAGCACACTGTAACTGAAACTCCATCATTAGAGAGTACAAGACTGAGGTGGGGGCAATAATATCAAAGGTATCACCAGCACCAAGTTTCTATTTTAAGTATCTCTTTTGGGGGAGGCAGCATCTGTTTTATCCCAAGTTAACCTCCAACTCCATCAAGCCAAGGAACAGCTTGAACCTCTGATGCTCCCGTCTCCACTCCAATGCTAGGCTTACAGTCGCGCACTACCATGACTGCTTTATGTGATGTGAGGGCTTCAAGGATAATAGAGCAAGCACTTATCAAATGAACCCTATCCATGTTATGGATATGTCTGATTTTTTTATTACTTTTTCACCTTAAATATTCATTTTGGTAGCGAAGGAAGATTTGTACATGGCTAAAGAATAGAAGAAACATGGGAGGGCTGACAATTCAGCTTCTCCTAAATTATTTTATGTTCTTTTTTTTTTCTTGGAGGTAGAAGCAGGTCTATGTATCCCTGAGTGACCTTGAGTTATGGAGAAGACAGACTGGTCCCAAACTTGCTGCAATTCTTCAGTCTCTCCCTCCAGAGTGCTGGGATTACAGATTAGTACCACTATGCCCAGGTAATTTTATGTTCTAAATTAACAAATCTATGGTCTGTCCTCTTGGGGATTTAATTGTGATGCCCACTGACACTAACCTATACTAATATATCCCCACGTAGTTTATAGTACAAATAGTAGACAGTAAGCTCATAGCTTTTAAATTTTTTGTTTGTTGTTTGTGTTTTTTTGTTTTGTTTTATTTTTTTGTTTATTATTATTCTGGGTCTTTTCTGTGGTGGTGAGATTAAGCACAGACTTCTGCCATACAAAGTCTACACTCTGAGCTCTGTCTACAGCCTGTATGTTTGATTGATGAGTAAGTAAGCCTAGTATGTGAAACATTACATGGCATTTATCTGCTGTCCTAGGCCACCTTTAAGGCTTTGCCAAGTAATACAAATTAAAGTCCTAACAAAGGGGACATTTTCATGCAGGACTGTCCTTCTCTAATCTAGACTACTGGCCAAGACATAACTGTCTTCATTTCTCTACTGCTCCCTCTCTCCTCATCTGCAACTAAAGATGGACTTCTTTCAGGGCCCCGTTTTTCTGCTTTTTGTTTTTTAAAGATTTATTTTATGTTTGTGAGTAGACTGCTGTCTTCAGACACACCAGAAGAGGGCATCAGATTCTCTTAGTGAAGGTTGTGAGCTATGATGTAGTTGCTGGGAATTGAACTCAGGACCTATGGAAGAACTTCTGAGCCATCTCTCCATCCCCCTCAGAGCCCTGTTTTACACTGGTTTCTTTTCTATTTCTGACTTGTACTAACCCCAGAAAATCCTACCTGCTATACTCTGAAAATAAAGTGAAAAGAAACCATAATGTCTCACTCCATATACAGTCTCTCCGTAAAGTGAAGAGTAGTTTTTCCAAGGGCAAGGAGGCCTCAGCAACAGGCCATCAACTGGTAGCTTCTCTTCGACTCTGGACTTCCTCCTTTCTATTTACAATCTTAGCTATGTTTTTTGGAACAGAGTTTCTCTGTGTAGCCTAGCTATGCTAGATAGAACCCACTCTGTAGACCAAGCTGGCCTTGAACTCACAGAAATATGCCTGCCTCTGCCTCCTGAGGGCTGGGATTAAAGGCACATACAACCGTGCCCAGACAACTATGTTTTTAAAGAACATTTGTTTCATTTTATCCAGTATTTCTATATATAATTAATGTATGCAAATTCCCACTGCTCCACAACCATCTATTTTTCAAATGGAGTTTTATGAAGTTGAAATCAAGGAATTTAGCATAGCACTTATTAAATCTTGGCTAAACAGCATATATTCTTTTCATCTTAAAAATCCATCCCAACACTCAACAATTAGGACCAACTACAGATTTGCTGGACTCTTACCTTGACTTTGGGTTTTGATGTAGGAATCACCTTTTTCTTTGCTCTATGATAAAAGATTAAAATGAAGGTCATCTCAAAAGCAGTTGTATGTTACAGATTACAATCGACTACTCTAACTCTTTCCACTATTGGGAAACAGCCTTGAAGGAAGGAACTGCATAAAAGTATTTAGCTTGCCTGGGGATACTTAGCAATATTTTTCTAATTCAAATTGACTAAAAGGCCAAATAATTACTAAAATAAGAAATACAGGTAAGAAAAAATTAAAACTCACATGTAAATACACAAAACATAAGATAACTCAAAACAGGTGCCTAAGGAGACTGACTTCAAAGGACTGGTAAGAACTTACAACTATATGAAGGGAAACAGCTTCAGGGTATACCAAACATAATTTAGGGAAATGGGTTATTAATGACATTTTACTTAAGAAAACATTTTTAAGGTTTTATTAAAAATTATTTTTAATTGCAAAAATCAAATAAAAATTGTTAGAATGACAACAAATTAACTAATTAAAAGACAAGAAGAAAGTTTTGTGAGTTTGAGGTCACTCTGGTCTACACTGTAAGGTCCAGGCCAGCCTGGGCTATACAGTGAGACTCAGTTTCAAAATAAATAAAGCAAGAAACTTTGGACATTTAGGAACCAGCATGAAACAGCTGCCAATATTATGAAGTTTCAGGAAGGCAACAGTAATTCTCCATGCCCTTTTAGGAGGAAGGCAGTAGAGCATTCAGACAGCCATAATATTTACCTTTCTCCTTCCCTCCCTGCCTCCCTCTCTCTCCAGGCTGCTATCTCTGTGTACCTTTAGCTGCCCTGAAACTCACTCCATAGACAGCTGGCCTCAAACTCAGAGATCTGTCTGCTTCTGCCTCCCAGGACTGGGATTACAGTACCAACACTGACTGGCTTACATATCCTATTTTCTGATAAAAACAAACAAACATATATACACACATGCATACGTACAACAAAACACAAAGGTAGCAGTAACAATGCAACTATGTTTTAAAAGCCGAGGAGTGGGCTAGGATGCAGCTCAAGGCCCAGCATGGATGGGAGCCAGACATAGTGGCTGTGCTCATGATCTGAGCTACTTGAGAAGCAGAGTCAGGAGGGTCACGTGGAGTCCTTTAAGACCGGACTGAGGAACAAAGCAAGGCTCTGTCTTAAAAGAGAAACAATAACTGAAACACAACAGATCTCTGATAATAAACTAACAAAGTGTCCTTTCTATACACTGAAAATTTCTATTTCTTCTAACTGTATGTATAAGAGGAGAGCAGCAGTTTTATAATATCATCCCAAAATGATAATTAAAAATACATTAAAGTGCTAAGCAAATTATAACTTGATAACTTTATATATTTCAATAACCCCTTTTTAAGTGCTAGAGGTAAAACCAAGGGCCTTATACATTGTAGCTAAGTACTCAATGAACTGAGCTATTTTCCCAGTGGATCAATATGTAACCCCCAAAGCAACCACAAACAAAACATGGCATTCGCCTATGTCTTAGGAGAATAAAGGCTCACTCTTCAATAGTAGTCTCGCTGTGCTAGGCATGTGGCTGAGTAGGAGAGTACCTGTCTAGCATATGCTGGGACCTGTTTCTGGTATTAACACTTTTTAAACTTCGATTTTAGTTGTGAGTGACTCTGTGTGTGTGGATATAAACATGCCGCGGTGCATATATGGAGAGCGGGTGAACTTTCAAGAGTTGGTTTTCTCCTTTCGCCACTGGGTTCTAGGGCTCCAATCAGGTTTATAAGGCAAGTGCTTTTATCCACAGAAACATTTCGCAGACCTAGAAATTTGTTTTTTATTTTTACTAAGAAATATACATTTCTGGATACACAAGGAAGAACACCACATGATCAGCTCATCTGATGTAGTTACACATGCAGACAATAAGAACAAGAGGAGCTAACCTAAGCTCCCTGCCTAGCTCCCCATAGGAGAATACCGATCTAGACTGGGAGAGTATCTCAGGACTGTTTCCAAAGTCACCAGACAAAACAACATAAAAACCAAACATAACAAAGGGTGGCAACAGAGAGATGACCTAAAAGGAGACTTAAGTTTTATCTATGTCAACCAGCACTTTAGTAAACATCTTGGTTTCTTTTTTTATTTTAAAGATTTATTTATTTATTTATTTATTTTGGTTTTTCGAGACAGGGTTTCTCTGTGTGGCCCTGGCTGTCCTGGAACTCACTCTGGAGACCAGGTTGGGCTCGAACTCAGAAACCCGCCTGCCTCTGCCTCCCAAGTGCTGGGATTAAAGGCGTGCGCCACCACTGCCCGGCAGAATTATTTATTTAATGTATATGACTATACTGTAGCTGTCTTCAGACACATCAGAAGAGAGCATCAGATCCCATTACAGATGGTTGTGAGCCATCATCTGGTTACTTGGAATTGAACTCATTGAGCAGTCATGGCTCTTAATTGCTGAGCCATCTCTCCAGGTCCATCTTTGTTTCTTAATGCCATAACATGAATTAAAAACAAATGGAGAAATTTGGAATCAGGATTTACTCACGGAGCAGAAGTAAGATGATTATGTACACTCCGGCTTTCCTTAAAAAGCATTCTGGAAACATTAAAAGACAACATTATTTTTGTAGTAACTAACATGGTAATTACTTCACTTTTTGTTTTTATTTTTCATATAAGATCTTGCTCTGTGGCCCAGACTAGCTTCAAATGTAATATATATATATATATATGTCATCTGCCATGTTGACCTTGAACTCAAAATCCTTAATCATTTGATTTTTGTTTATTTATCAAACAACTTTATTCAATAATGTATTTCATGAAAAGTTTTATATAATTTCTTTGTATTTAGAAGTTTTAACTAATCAACAGAAAAAGGTTTATGTTACTTTAAGATAAAAGGCTGAAGCCGGCGGCATTGGTGGCGCGCGGCGGTGGTGGCGCATGCCTTTAAGCCCAATCCTAGGGAGGCAGAGGCAGGCAGATCTCTGAGTTTGAGGCCAGCCTGGTCTACACAGAGAATTTCAGAGCAGCTAGGGCTACAAAGAAAAACTCTGTCTTGAAAAAACAAAACAAAAAGAGATGATACGGTGATAGCCAAGCTTGGTTTTTTTATTCTCTTAAAATTACTCCAAACCGGCATGGTCGTGACTTCCAGTACACAGGAAGCAACGGCAAACAGACCTTTGTGAGTTCAAGGTTAGTTTGGTCTATGTCGACCCAGCTGGCTTTGAACTCAGAGACTCCTGCCTCTGCTTCCCATGCACTGAGACGAGAGGTGTGCACCACCATGACCAGTGGTTTTGTGTTTCTTCAGATGGGCTGCAGCCCTTCTGTATCATTCTCATTACTCGTGTTACTGTGTGTGCCAGCACATCAAGCTCTGCTCTGACCCAGTGTGTAGATTCTTTCTATGCATTAATAGCTCCTCAAACTTACAACAATCATTCCACAACCTTTCTTCCTACTACTAAACTCAGAAGGAAAAAGAAAAAAAAATTGAATTAAAGACAAAATAAAATCTTTATACTTATTTCTATTTCCACAAGGCTTATGTTTTGTTAAGTGGTGATGATCTACTACACACACACACACACACACACACACACACACACACACACACACACACACACACAGTTGTTTTATTGAGATGAGGATCTCTCTATGTAGCCCTAGCCTATAATACTATGTATTAATAGAATGTTGAACATGTAAGTTCTTACTTTAAATAATTTTTTTTGAGATTATATTCCTCCTTTCTTCCGTCCAAATCTTATCATGTACCCCCCCAAATTTCTTTGCAAAATCAAAGTAGTGTGTTTTCATGCAAATATATTTAATAAAATTGACAACAAGGAAACACATCAAAATCCCAGAAAGCACATTTCTTACCTTGCCTGCATCCAGCCCTTAGGCCACAGTGGTTTCACCTCTGTCTCCATGAAGGATTTAAGATAATCTTCAGCAGACTGGCTTTTATTTGGCTCTAATTCATAGCATCCCAATTTGATCTCAACAAGGTTACATAACAAAGTTCTAAATAGATTAAAAATATATATTGATACAGAAATCTGAACTGTGAAACTAATGAAAATAAAACTCAGAACAGGTATTTATTAATAGCTCCAATAGAAGCACACAAATCTGGTGACAATAAAGAATTCAGACAGTGATACGTAGGTTCTAACACTAACCATTCATTGCACACAGTCACCCCCACCATTAAAGCTTTGGTACCTTCCTCTAAGTATATAAAGATGGAAAGGGAACAGATAGCAAGCAAATAGTTCACACACGAATATTTATTACATGCTTGTCCTCTGCCACCAGATTGACCCCACTCTCTGAGGTCACTACAGCAGATTAATATTCGTGAGTATGCTTTCTCACACACTAACTGGTCTTTGACTACTTCCAGTCTGGTTCCCACCTGCTGCGGATTCTTCTTCTCACTCTATCTTTGACTCTTAGTGACAACCGACAGAGCTTACCTGATGGTGTCGTCCCAGTGGAATTTCTTCCGTGGGCCTATGACTCGCTTCCCTGGTTTCTCATCATCATCATCATCGGATCCATTTTTTTCCCGTTCTTCATCTGCTTGCAACCTGAAAAATGAAAAACATTTTATGAAGCAAAGTTTTCACCCAGAGTTCACAATACTCAGAGTTGCTCAGCCAAATGTTTACTCAAAACAGAACAAACAAGAAGCTGTATTTCCACACAATATGGCGAATTTTGAACTAGCATAAAGTGGCTGAGTAAATAGGCCTCTGAACTATAATACAGAGGTACAAATGCTTATCCTTTAGGTCAAAGCTATCTGTATCCAGCCCAGACTTATCCAGATTGGTCAGCATGTGACCTGCCTAACCAGTCCCAGCTTAGTCAGACTTTTCAGTGCTTACATTTTTTTTTTTTTTTTTTTGAGACAGCATTTCAGTATGAAGTGCAGGCTAGTCTGGAACCTGAATCACTCTGCTGAAACCTAATTGCTGTTATTATAGGCATGTCCCATCACGCCTGGCTGGGTTCTTGTTTTGTTAATATGGATATTAACTAGATAAGGCCTTGTGCTTTTTTGACAGCAAAGCAGTTGAGTGGGGATAGTGACAGGAAAAATTCAATTACATCATTTCAATGGCACACGTGGTTTCACAAGGATGAGAACTACTTAAGAACATCAGCTAAAAGTGATTTTTGTAAAGCCAGCCCGAAGCAGAGGTACATACTTGGCACATTTGGCTTGACTGCGAGCCTGGCAGTCCTCCTGGTATTTAAACAGCTGTTCAGGCATGACATTGCTAACAGCCAGCTTCAGTTTCTGCAGAGGTTCTCTTAAACGATCATCCTAGGGGGGAAGAGGGGACATATCTGGAATGTTTTCAAACATCCTAACACAACTTACTCTATAAACAGATTTCACATTTCACCGATTGATTACAGACCTGAAATGATTATCTAACATGGCTGTTTCTTTAACAGCACTGATCTGTCAAAAGGCACATTGGAGGCAAAATTAGGATGGCTGCGTCTCACCAAGCAGAGTCCCAGGTTTTGCCTGCTACTTCACATTCTAAAGCATGAGTCCAAGTTTTGGTCAATAAGTTTTATGAATGAATTGTAATGCAAATAACCTAGAGAATGGGAGAGACATTGCCCAGACTACTGTTTAACTCCAGGCTAGAAGATACACCCAAAGAAGACACTAGTCATACAATACACAACTGGTGACTACCAACAGCATATGGACATCCTGGTCTCCCAGCTGTTAATTAGCAATTATAAGTTATGCTGCAAGCAAAAATTAAGTTCAAGGCCAAATGAGAGAAGAAATAGAAACTCTTCTCCATATGGGTTCAGCATAGAAACCAAGAATTTTATATTTCCAACCTTAAATCAGCCAATAGCATTTTCATCTTGTAAATAACATATACTTAGCGCTTAAAATCTCTATTACTGTCATAGGCTCGGAAATATCTTAACTGTTTCTTCACTGATCTTCTTTGTTTTTTTATAATGAGGACTGAACTCAGAGACTCAGGCATACTAAGTGAGTAAATCTTTACCCCTGAGTTGCACCCCAAGTCCTAAAAAAAAAAAAAATTATAATTTTTGATAAAAGATGTATTTAGAATATGAAAATAACTAGAAAGCATGTTAACTATTCCATGGATACCAATTAATAAACTAAGCATATAATGGTATTTGGAATAACATACTATTTTTTAAAAATCTCAACATTTACTATCAAGGTTTCTTGAAGAATAATGTAATTAAGACAACCTTCTTGGAAAATATCAAATATCCATAAACAGAAAACAGAAGCTCAACGAGATATATTCATATAAGAAAGAACTTTATACACATCAGTAGCAATGGCTGTTTACTATATATAGGCATACATCTAGCATAGCCCTAGAAAGCAAGTTATACAAGAAACAATTTATATGAAGCTCAAACATTGTAAAGCTAACAATACAATGTTTAGGGATAGAAATGGTGTCACAGAGTTTATATAAATAACAACAAGAACAAGAAAGATCGTGCCTTTCTCCTATATCTAATGGAATAATAAATAACTTCAAATATCAAATTTCAAATGTTTCTCTAAAAATATTTTGTGTTTTTTGTTTATTTTTGTTGTTTTTATGATAGGGTTTTACTATGTAGCTCTGGTTGTCCTGGAAGTCACTATGTAGACTAGGGTGGCCTCTGCCTCCAGAGTACTGGTATCAAAGCACTAAAGCTGGTGCTGCTGGTACCTCTACAGCTGGCCCAAAATATTTTATAATCTCGGGCTGGGGATGTAGCTCAGTTGGTTGAAGGTCTGCCTAACATGCATTAAGCCCTAGGTTTGATTCCTAGAAAGGCATAAAACCAGATGAGTGAGGCAAGTCACGGTTGTGCATGACTTTAATCCAGTCTGATTTATAGAGCCAGTCCTAGGCCAGCCAGAGCTACATAGGAAGACCCTATCTCGAAAAGAAAAGAGGAGAGGAGAGGAGAGGAGAGGAGAGGAGAGGAGAGGAGAGGAGAAAGACACATAGGAGAGACAGACCCAGATTCTGTTCCCCAAACCCACATGGCAGCTAGCAACAACCTTTACCTCCAATTTCATGAAAGCTAACACTCTCTGCCCTCTGTGGGCACTATGAACATTCATAGTACACCAAAATACTATAGGCAGAATATTCATACAGAAAATAAAAATATACACTAACAAAACCAAGCAAAATGGTGAAGGCCTACAGTCCCAGCACCCAAATGTAAACTCTGCTAAATCTGGGCTCATTTAGGTCTTATGTCCTTTCAAAAAGGACAATAAAGTGCTGTACACTATGCCAACGGCATTTCTCTGGGTTGGGTATGGCGGCATATCCCTTCAGTCCCAGCACTGCTGCTGCGTCTGTGACTTCAAGGTCAACCTGCTATCTATAGTGAGCCCCAGACCAGCCAGCCAAAGCTATGTAGTGAGGCCCTGTTTCAAAAAAACAAAACGAAAAAGTGTTTCTACTTCTAGTTCTATTTTATCAGTTACCCATTTTTGTCATTTGAATTTTGGCTCCAACTGTCAATGTTTGACGTTGCCAGCAAAAACACAAGATATGAGATAGCAATACAATTTCTTTATTCATTAATTTGCTTTGAATCAAGAAGGAACTGTAATTTCTCAACTCAAAAAAAAAACCTCTTTGTTAACAGAAATCAGTACCTTAATAAAGAATTAATTATGTTTGTGGTGCCTACTACACTGACTTTCTAGTCCAAGAATCTATGCCTTAGGAATCAGTATTTCTCATCTAAACCTATCAATTGTTGAAATAAAATTTAAAAAAAATGTATGTGCACACACACCCCCCCCATGCCCATGTGTACATGCTATTGCTCATGCCATAGTATATTTGTGAAGTTCAGAGGACAATTTTGGTAGGCTTGCTCAACAAGTACCTTTACCTTCTGAGCCACCTTACCAACCCTAAAGAAGGGGCTCTCAAACACCCATGTTTATTAAGGCTATACAAATAGAACTATAAAGTAACAGATGTGCAAAGACTGAGCAAACATTTTCTTGCTTACAGGTTACAAAACCCAAGATGTAGAAATTACTCTTCCACTTACCTGAACATTAAGATGTAACTTCTTTAGACGTTTTACCAGTGTTTCCTTATTGCACGGCACAAAGGCTTCAAGATGGGAGTAGACACCACTACGAATGACAGGACCCAGTTCTTGTAGCTGTAACTCGATGCTGACCAAACAAAACAAAACAAAAAACCCAAAACAATAAAAAACACACACAACAATAAACAACACAGAATCATAGCACAATATAAGCTATAAAGGAGCCAGGTGGTGTGGCATACTCCTTTAGCCCTAACAGTAGGGAGGTGGAGGCAGAGGCAGAGGCAGGCAGGCCATGGAGTTCCAGGCCAACCTAGTCTACAAAGCAAGTGCCAGGACTACATAGAGAAATCCTCTTTTGAAAATCAATCAAACAAACAAAATAAAATAAGGGAAGGAGAAAGGGAAGGAGGGAGGAAGGAAAAAAAAGAAACAAAGGTAGCTGTTTCCCACCCTGCACCCCCACTCCACACCTTCCCGGAAGGCAGCTGGGAAGCTAAGGCTCCTCATCCCAGCTATACGTACCTGCTAATTTTTCATTTTTGTTTCCCTGTTGTAACTGTGACACAGCTGTGTATTTAATAGTTTACTCAATTTATTGTAAACGATCGGTCACGTAAATCTGCATTTTGCCTAGTAGCTATTTTATTTTGATGGACCAGCCTGACTCAGTCTTAAGATTAGAAGCCATCTTGTTACAAGGTCAAGATAAAATTCCTTCCAGTTTTCTGTATAACTTAAATTTGACCATGTCTTGGCCCATTTTCTGGAATTTGACATGTTCCACATCCTTTACCTTCAACTCCACCCTCATAAGATGTTCTGCCAAATAATTTTGAGATGTTCTGCCACGTTCCTAGGTAACTACAGCCCTTGGAAATCCCCTAGTCTTGCAGTTTTTTGAGCTATATTATCCCTACTTTCTCCTATGTTCAATGCCATTTTCTCAAACCCCACTTTAGGGAGATAGCCCTGTTTGACAGAAAACAAAGCTTGCCTAATGACCAAAAATTTTGCTTCGATGGTCTTTACTCTCATTAGATGGGATTAATAACTTTTGGAGGCCCCAGAGAGATAAAAACTCCAACCCAAATTCAGAGCAGACTGCTACCTCAGGTGGTGTGAACCTTGAAGATAATTCAAGGCCCCAAGGTATATTTTCTGTTTGGCAGATTGTTAGAACTGCCACACAAAAAAGAAATCAGCAAGCATCTGTCTGAGGAGGCCTCCATCGGTAAGTCATAGTAAGGCATCTCCTTCTATGACATCTGGTACTGGTCTGCTGGGGTCCTCTATGGGACAGTGAGGGTACCTGATATCAGAAGAATACCTTCTATTTGAAAGTCCTGTCCCCAATCAAAAGATACTGTTGGACTATCCAACAAAGATTCAAGGGTATGGGTAGAAACCAATGCCCAGGGACTGGCCCAACACCAAGTTCCTATAACTGCCCATCTAACCAGTTTAGTCACTTCCATCCAGATTAAACAATGCTTGCTGATACAGTATTAAAGCTGCACCTCCATGCATTTACATGCAAAAGGGTATCTTGTGTTGGCAACCAAACTTTGTAATGTAAGAGTCAACAAGATGGTACTAGTTTTAAAAGGCAGAAAAGAAAGACTCATGCTAAACCTTGGCACTATGCGGCAGGACTGGAATTCCTGGAGTCCAGGTAAGACGACTGAGGAAAATGCAGCCCAATTGCAATGAGGGACCTGAGCAATTTTGGAAATGACAGTGCCATATGATGACCATCAAGAACAGCAGCCATAATGAAATAAAGCCAACTGGAGACTAGGTGGTAGGCTATATATATAGGATGCTGTCAAGAGTGGAGCCAGAGAGGTGACTTGAACCCCTTAGAGGAACCCAAAGGATCACAAATGAATCCCAGATATTAAGCACTGAGTTGTTTACATTGTTAAAGTTTGGTCTTGCCTTGTCCAGATTATGATTGTGCCCTGTTTCTTCTCTGTTAAGAGATGTAACATGGCTCCAAGAGCTGCCCTGGGATATTCCTATCTTATGATGCAGCAGGACAATAACCTGAGCAGTCTAGCAAAGAGCCTATAGAATGTCTTTCCTTACTTAAAGTTTATTCAGGCTAAAAAATCTAACTTAGGAATACATGTACAGTTTCTTTGCTTCTTTTTATTAAGCTTTAGCTATTTTGATAAACTGAGTCAGACAAGAGACTATGACAGTCTACAAAGATGCACCATAAAAAGACCAGGAAAATAAAGTTGCCAGTCTCATGACTTAAAGTTTCATTTTGATACTCAAAGAGCTTCAACTTAAAAATTGTAATTTTTTAAAGGCTAAACCTAACAGTAGGATAAAATACAAATCCTAATCTTATAAAAGCAAGTAACTTGTTGTAAACTGTTAAAGATAATTTAAATACAAAAGTTAATAAGTTACCTTATAAATAACCAAATTTTTAATATGTCCAAAACTATACTTGTAAGTCATGCTAAATATAAATTTTAGAAATAAACTTTGTTTAGACTTCTGTATATGTTTTCAAGGTTAAACTTATAACAAATAACTAAAAACAAGTAAAATTTATTTAAAATCAGGTATTCTTAATAAATGGCCCTCACAACTTTACAGAATATAACATTTAATCTGTTTAATGGAAAAATGATCCTATGATAGATATAAATGTCAGCTCCTAGAGGCAACCATAAGGTCTCTAAAGGCGACGGTTAAGACACAGCCACTGGGAAAAGCTGCCCCATGCCTCACTTTCTGCCAGGACCCTGCACAAACTGTGGGCACTGTTGGGTTGACTATCTCACTCTGCCTAAGTCAAGGGAGGTCAATTTTACCAAGTTCCTCATCCCCAGGAAAATCTCTCTGACCTTGTGGGTCTGGCAGCCAAAGGCCTACCCTGTCCTTGCAGCAGCTGAAAATGCAATGCTGTCCTATGTGACAGCTGAAGACAGACTTCTGCCCCCAACAAACTACCACTGGAGCCTAGGATAACTGTCTAAGTAGTGTTAAGCCTCTGTCACTTTAACTGACATTTCTTGCTATAATTTATTTCTCTCACATCTCTGATGATGTTGATGGCTAACTGTTAGTTAACATATTTCATATATGAAAACCAGGCCTTGAGCCAGGGGTGGTGATGCACACCTGTGATCCCAGCACTTGAGAGGCAGAGACAGGTAGGTCTCTTAAGTTTCAGGCCAGCCTGGGTTACAAAGTGAGTTCCAGGACAGCCATGGCTACACAGAGAAACCCTGTCTTGAAAAAAACAAAACAAAGAAAGCCACCACCACCACCAAAACAAATAGGTCTTGCTTGATGAAAAGGGCAAACTCACAGGTTTATCTTGCTAACAGGCTTCATATTTAAGTATAAACAGGTTTCAGATTAACTTTTTACTATTCCTTTATTTTAAAAAACCTTAATTTGCAATGGCTTCTCTCAATCAACTACATGTCTAAATAGCTGGATAAAAAAAAAAATTAAGGTTCATATAAAGTATAAAGGTTTAAAATAATTTAAAATATATAAACGAAAGTTATGAACATCTAAGGATATGAAAACTTGAATAACTTATAAGAGTCTAAAAAGTGATTTAAAATAAAAGTTTCAGATTGCTTTCCCTCTCTATGCTATTGTTATCCTAAGATTTCAAAGGTTCAGAGTTTTAACATAGATCAATGGAATTCTGACAAGCTGGTAAGCACTGACTATTTATTACCAGTCACAAGCTCAAGATTTAAAATTTCCTTTGGTTGTCTTTTAAGTAAAGACTTAAAGATACTTCTTATCATGCTAAGAAAAAAAAAAAATCTCTGTATTGTCTATATATCCAGGCTTCTGAACAGAGAAAAGAATGTTCATGCTTTTTAACCCAAAGCTATAGCTTTGGTTTGAAATTTGTTTCAAAAGCATGAGTCTACTCCAGCTGTTTTACAGACAGACCTGTTAGCTGCATTTTCTACAATGTGGATTTCAATACAGATTACAAGCAGTGTAGCTTCAAATGTTCAAAGCTAATGTATCTAAAACTCACTCACTCACTTTTTTTTTTTTTTTTTGTAAACTTAAAATTTTAAATAAGCTTTGGCTGGGCAGTGGTATTGCATGTCTAATCCCAGAACTCAGAAGGCAGAGAAAAGCCTATCTCTGAGTCTGAGTCCAGCATGGACTACAGAGCGAGTTCCAAGACAGCTAGGGCTACACAGAGAAACCTTGTCTCAAAAAACCAAAAATGATTTAAATAAGCTTCCTTGAGTTGCAGTCTGAATTGACCTGTCACAAGTCAAATGGACTGAGTACTTCTGTCATGACAACAATCAACACCCTAAAATTCCCTGCCTATTATCTGTTCCTGTAGGGAGAAGGTCCAAATGTAAAAGTTTCCCTCACGTTCCTTAACTTTACAGTTTCCAGTCTCTATGTGTCCTGGCAGATTTCTACTTGGCTGACAAACACCATCTAGGAATCATCTGCTCACTAAAAATTGTCCCAAAGATGATCTATACCATGCCAAACACAAGCAGTCCTACAAAACTGGAGAGCCCTGGACTTGCTGAAAGCTGATTTGAATCAGTCTAGCAGACATGATTGATTATTCTGTCTCTTCAGCAGGATCAGTGAGCCAGATGCTTGTGATCAGTGCCCCACTGCCTGAAGTTTCCTTCCTGAATGGAAGTGCTTGCTAGGCAGTCAGAAGCTCATTATCTATTAGGAATGCCTGCTTCAGATAATAGGGAAGAAAACCAAGTGAGTATATTGTGTATACTTGTTGATTCAGATCAAATTTAGCTATGAAAAAAAGTTGAACCATGAAACTAATCTTTTCCTCCTCAACAAAAGGAAGAAATATTGAGGCCAATATACCTGGGTAATGTCACTGGATTCTACCTTAAATAATCACCACAGCTATTACAACAGCAACTCTGTCTAGAAAGGTAGAGCACGTAGGTTTAGGACAGAGAAGGACAGGCCAGAAACAATAAAGAGACTCCAGAAACCCGTCAGCTCCTTCGAGAGTCTGAGGACTTGAAGAATAAATCACGGTGTGGGGAGGAGCTGGAGAGATAGATGGTGTAGTGGTTAAGGGTTCTGACTCTCTTCCAGAAGACCCAGGTGTGATTCCCAACACTCACACAGTGCCTAACAACTGTGTGTAAAATTCAAAGGAATCTGGCAAACTCTTCTGAACTGTTTGGGCACTAGGCACACACATGGTGCAATGACATATGTGCAGGCTAAATACCTGTTAGCATTCCTTCTGGGCTCCACCCAGCAGTTACCTGGCAACAGCCAGGTAGGCCTGGCTTACTATAATAGGGGCTGCTTGCCTGCTCCTCGCTCTCTTACACTCTTATTCTGACTTATTCTCTCCCTGACCCCCTTTCTCCCTCTCTCCTCCTTACCTCCTCTCTCCCAGTGCTCCTGGCTGACCTCTCCCCCTCCCCCTGCTCCTCCTTTTCCTCTCTCTCTCCTTCCTCCCTACCCCCCCCCCCCGTCTTTTTCTGTCTTTGCTACCTTCTCAACTCTCCTTCCCATACTCCAAATAAACTCTATTCTACACTATATCCACTGTGTATGGCTGCTACCTAGGGGGAAGGGATGCCTTGGCATGGGCCTGCTGAGGCACCCCTCCCACCTCACCATACCTGCCTCTATCAAACATATCCTTGGCTCTTTCTTTTTTTGTAAAATACAACAATACTCACACAAGAAATAAAAATAAATATATCCTTAAAAAAGAAACAAAAGTACATGAGCTTCCCAATTAAGAGGTTTGTTTTGTGACAGATGGGGACGAATGAAAGAGAAGCCTCTTAGTGGACCGCTAATGGTCTATCTACCTGTGCTGCCAGACACAAGGATGGGCTCTTGGTTCTCCCTGGGGAAAAACACATTTCCTCTCTTATAGAACAGTGAGATGGAGTGGGAAAGGAGGGAGAGAGTGCAAAGGCCAGTATTAGGCACGGAGAAAAGAGTTGCTCTAGTACATATATAAAGAAGGAAACAATGGCTAGTGAGGTCTCGCCCTGGAACCTGGACAGCCCTGACGAGTGACAGCTGCACTGCCCAGGGGCTCTGGAGTTACAAGAGTCACAAGGAACCTCGTCAGCACCGGCATGTGATGAATTACACACTCTTCCACGCACCTGCATTCAACCTGAAAAACTGAGGCTACTCCACTACAAACACTCATGTTTGAGGAGCCTGTTTTTAAGTATTAATATATCAAACTACAACTAATTATACGTAATGAAAAACAATAGGTATAAAGTACCACGATCAGTTTCATGCAGTACTGGGGAATCTGACCCAGACCTTTATAAATTAAAGGCAAGAACTGTACCAGTTGAACTATATCCTTAGCCCTTCAACCATCTACTTATTATAGCGTGAACGTATGTGTGCAGAACGTATGTGTGGGGGAATGCATGCCAAGTGTGTGGAGCTCAAGGAGTAACACAGGGAGTGGGATTTCTCCTTTCATCTGGGTTCTAGGGTTCAAACTAAGAACAAGCTTGCATATCACGTATTTTACCCACTGAACCATCTCATCAACTCCCAACTTAGATCAAGCTAGCCTCAAATTTGTAGTTCTTTTGCCTCAGCCTCTTGGTGCTGAGATTGGAGGCATATACCACTACTCTCTGCAAAATTTTTATTAATTAGTTTATTATTTAAGATCGAGTAGCCCAGGCTGACCTTGAACTCACAATGTAGTTGAGGATAACCTTCAACCGTCCTTCCTCCACTTCTGAAGTGCTGAATTACAGATGCACCACCACACCCAGCCAATGCAAATCCCAGGCTGCAAGCATGCTAAGGAAGCACTTTACTAAGTGTATCCTCAGCAGCCTGCAGCATTCGTCCTCTGCTCCCTTTTCTTTCTTTTGAGTTAGGAATTAAACTTAGGACCTCATGAATGCTAGGCAGGTATTCTATCATTGAGATTTATTCCCAGTCCAGGTTTAAAAAGAAAAAGATAAAAATCACTTACTCCAGAAGAATATTATTCATATCTTGTGTAAAGAATTTTTTCCTTCCTTCTTCATCAAAAAGTTTGGCAGCCTAAAGAAACATAAGAAAAACAGACAATGTAATTCACAACAAACAACACTGACATGGATTTCCTAACAACAACACAACAACAATAATTAGTAAACAATCATCAGTAAAATAACACAAATTCTGACCCAGAGTCAGGCAAAGCCATTTGAGATCCAAATCAAACAGGCAATCATGTATTTTTGCTGCAGTGGCTATATCACAGACTTAATGTCGTAAAAAGCAGAGACTTGGGCTAGAGAGATGGCTCAGAGGTTGAGAGTACTATCTGTTTTTCCAGAGGTCCTGCGTTCAATTCCCAGTAATCACACAGTGGCTCATAACCAGGGAGGTCTGATGCTCTCTTCTGGTCTGCAGGCACACATGCAGATAGAACACTGTATACATAATAAATAAATAAATCTTTTTAAAAAAGCAAAGACTTATTCTCTCATTTGAACATTCAAAATCACTACTGTGCTAAAATCAAAATGGCAACAGGGCTAGGGTCTCTTTCAGAGAACATTGAAAAAAAATAGAGAGAATCTCTAAGAAGCTAAAAGCAAAGCATACAGTGAGTTAAAGATGCACATGGAACTGACAGTACCACTTGAAATAAAGCAACTTCCCAAGGGCCATTTGAATGACAACTACAGGGAAATACTATCCTTAAAAATAAGCAATGTGAAAATACATTAGCACTGCCTATTTTAAGACTTAATCGTCATCAAAGGTCACAAAAAGTATGAAACTGAAAGCTGAGTGTCAATTCTGTGATAGACAGTGCTTGCTAAAATGTCTAAAATAAAGAACAGATACTTCCTTTACATAAAAACACATAAAGAATTATAACACACACACACACACACACACACACACACACACACTCTCTAAAAGACATAGGACTCTACGTAGCACAGGCTAGTCTTGAGCTTGGTGATTCCCCTGAATCAGACTCCAGAGTACTGGGATGACAAGCATTTTCATCATGTCCACCTTAAACTTTATAATCTTAAAAGCTTTAATGTGATTAAAAATTAGACTTAGCCAAAAAATCAGACTTAGTACTCAATGTCATATGTATATATCCAAACAAAAATTCCAGGCAATAGTACTTTCTGCTCCTGTCTTCTTGTGTTAGGACTTTCATTTTATTTCATTATTTAAACTGCTGAATTTTACCTACCAATATTGTGTTTTCTGTAATGAGTGAAACCAGGACCATGTACATGTTAAGAAAGTTCCCAAACACAGACTGAGCTAATCTCCCGGCCCTCAAACCACAATTTTTTAAAAACAAGATTATTCAGTTTCCAATAGAATAAAAAGTCCTTGGTGATAGGTCTATGAACTGTTTAGTATTTTTTTTTTTAAGTTTGTAATCTATACTTTTACTCATTATCATATAGAATCTACATAAACAGCCAGAGGTTGGTATTATATCTCCCCGTTTGTTTGTTTTTTTTTTCCTTTTTTTTTTTTTGAGACAGGGTTTCTCTGTGTAGCCCTGGCTGTCTTGGAACTCACTCTGTAGACCAGGCTGGCCTCGGACTCAGAAATCCACCTGCCTCTGCCTCCCAAGTGCTGGGTCTTCCCAGTCTTATAAATAGGAGTCAAAAACTTAGAACCGTTCGTTACACAAGATGCCCCCAAATCAGACTCCTAGCAAGTTGTGCAGACAGTGGCTGACTTCAGTAGTCTGGCTTCTACTTTATTAACAACAATAAAAAAATTATCAAAGAACAAGCACAAACTAATTACATGGGTTTGAGGGTAACACTGTCATCACGGTATTCCCTCTTAACCAGGTGACTAGAAGCGAGAGTTTCTAATGTGGAAGCTCTGGCATAACCACTTACAGCACAATAGACAGAGGAAGTCAGAGGCGCAGCTCACGTCAAAAGCCATGAGACACACGCTGACTGGACAGAGCAGATACAAGAACTTGAGCAAACCAGGGCACCACTGCCAAGCTACCAAAGTATTTCACAATTTTACATGCTTTAGGTAGAAAAGGCAAATTTCCAAGACATGCTTCTTAGACACAATGAAGATTAGGCATGCGTAGGAGACAGAAATATACAAAGAAAGCCAGAATGAAAATGAAACTTAGAAAAAGAAAAAAAACCTTAAGTCAAATAGTTCAGCATGAAAGGATATTTATTCACTACAAAGTAAAATATGAACAGCAAGAAGGTGTTTATCAGGCAGATGCGAATGTTGAAGCCAAAGGTACATTTTCATCTCCTGAAGAGAAAGCACCATTCTCATATTTCAAAGTAAGACATGAAGAATTTGTGGATATAGCAGTAAGTGAATCTTCTAATTGGCAATTTCCTACTAATACCTTAGGGAAAAAAGCTGTAGTGACCCTGTCAGCGCTACTACAGCTTGAACTTGATGTGAGACATCACTGAGACTTTTAAGACCAGAATATGCCCACAACTATCTTGAGTGTGTATGAAGAAGAGTAGCTTAAGTGACAGTGTGTATGCTATGCAGTGCCACTCTGAACCTTGCCTTGGCAACTTACAATCATTTGGCCATGCTGTGCCTTAGTCCCCAGCCTGCAGACTATGTGGTATGTAAAGTCTCTGACACAAGTCTACTATCTCTTGAGAGAAATGGCAATAGCACACTCAAGACAGAGCATCATTTATTTTGTTTTGCCTTGGCTAATCAAACAGTATTTAATATTACTAATAACTCCATCTTTGAAAGCCAAATCATGTCACCAGTGCTTTTTAAAACCTAGAAAAAACTCAAGCAATTAGGGTTAGGGCAAAAGGAAATGGAGAAAGCATGAAGATGAGGTGACTCTCCAGGCTTACATGTCACTTCTGTTACTTGCAAGATGTGTGCTCCTGCTGAATTATGTATCCATTCTCCACTTACGTAAATAATGCTTGTACTTCAAATACAAGATTGTCAAGAAAATTAAGAACAAGCAAGCAAGCAAGCAAGCTCAAATTAAAGAGTTATAGCAGTACTCAATAGTACAGTGCTTGCCTAGCAGGCACAAAACCTGGATTCAAATGCCAGGACAATTAAAAACAAACAATCAAACAAAAAATTCATAAACAAAACCTCCCAACTCACTCAGATTAGGTCTACAAACTTCAACTTATATATTACCTTTAAGGGAAAACTAAAATACAACAAATCAAACCGGCTGAAGGCACAGGATGGCAAAAGATGTCTCAGGCAAAAGTACAGGGAAAGGCGTCCACAACAGAATAGCACAAAGCTGGAGCCTCTGCCATTCACAGACCTCTCTGCCTCCTGTGTTTGGATCGATACTGCTCTGACTCCAGCTGCTGCTCCTGCACCATGCCTGTCTGCCTGCTGCCATGCTCTCTGCCATGACGTGCATAGACTCTCACTCTCGAACCACGAGGCCCAAGGTATTTTCTTTTGTAAGTTGCCTTGGTCAAGGTATTTTGTCACACCTATAGAAAAGTAACACACAACCGGGCAGGCAATGCATTCCTTTTAATCCCTGCACTTCAGAGGCAGATTTGAAGTTTGAGGCCAGCCTGGTCTACAGAATGATTTCTAGAACAACCAGGGCTATGCAGAGAAACCCTGTCTTGAAAAACAACAATGATGCTGACAAGGATGGCGGAGGGGGAAGAGGGACAGAGGAGGAGGAGGAGGAGGAGGAGGAGGAGGAGGAGGAGGAGGAGGAGGAGGAGGAGGAAAGTAAGACTTATCTACAGCTCCAGGAAAATCAAAAATCTCCTCTGGCCTCAAAGGCATTGCACTCACGTGTACAACCCCACTCCACCCCCACATATACATACATAATTTAAAAAATAAAACAAGGGGCTGGTGAGATGGCTCAGTGGTTAAGAGCACTGACTGCTCTTCCAGAGGTCCTGAGTTCAATTCCCAGCAACCACGTGGTGGCTCCCAACCATCTGTAATTGGATCTGATACCCTCTTCTGGTGTGTCTGAAGACAGCTACAGTGTACTCATATACATAAAATAAATAAATCTTAAAAAATAAATAAATAAAATCTTTAGAAAGAAGAAAAGAAAGAAAGAAAATTAGAGAAAAGAAAAGAAACCTATAAATCACAGATTTGGAAGAAGGAGAAGAAACCCAGGTCAAAGACACAATATTTTCTTTTTTCTTGCTATTTTTCATTTGTTTGTTTTTGGTGTTGTTTGTTTGTTTTTTCAGTCTTTTAAGACAGGTCTCATTATGTAGCTTTTGCAGTCCTGTTGCTATGTAGACCAGGCTGGCCTTGAAAGCACAGAGATCCGCCTGTCTCTGTCTTTTGAGCACTAGGATTAAAGATGCGCCCCTCCTTACAGAAAATATTATCAACATAGGGAAAACATTCACAAAACTAAGAAAAAAAAATGCCTACCAAAGTGCAAAAGTCATACAGAATATCAAATAGATAGGACCAAAAGGCAACATGCAGTAGCCAAAACACTAAATGTCCAAAACAAAGAAAGAATATTGAAAGCTGCAACAGAAACAAAGTCACATATAAAGCCAGGCCCATGAGAGAGAGCAGGAGCTGGTTTTTCAATAGACACTATAAAGCCAGAAGGGGCTTAGGCAGATGTTTTACAAGTCTGGTTGACCACTGATGCCAGCACAGATTTATCTGCACTAATCAAAGGAGGAAGGAGGACTTGCAAAGATAAAAGGCAGTTTAAAGGAATTTATGATCACCAAGTCAGCCTCACAAAGGAAACCTTAAAGGAATATTTGGGACTGAAGAAAGAGTTTGGCACTTTCAAGAAGTAGTAACAAAGGAAGACTAACAAAAACAAACGAAATAAAATTAACAAAAGACAGATATATATATATATATGTATATATATATATAATCATCTGTGGTCTTAACTCTCCAATCAAAAGACTCAGACTAGCAAAATGAATTAAGAAACACTATCACTTTGTTACCTCCAAGAAACATACCTCACCACCAGAGACAGAAACCATCTTAGAGTGCAAGGATGGGCAGAGACACACCCAAGAAGACAGACTTCTCTAACTAAAATAAGGACACCACATCCTAATCAAGGGAAAAAATCCACCAAGACACTACAATCTTAAATATATATGCACTAAATTTTGATGCACTCACCTCTACAAAGCAAATATTTACAGATGTAAAGTAACAGGTTAAAACACATACACACACACACACACACACACACACACACACACACACACACACACACATTATCAGTAGCTGGCTTCAATACTCATTTTGACCACCCCTCTCACCAATGGATGGATCATATAAATAAAAAATGAACAGAGAATTAAATGACATCATAGATCAAATGGACCATATATATATATATACATATATATATACACACACACACACACACATATATATATCACAATATATATCAATCATTCTATCCAACCATTAGATCATATACATTCTCAGCAGTCCATGGAACCCTACACTAATATATTAAGATTCAAAACATATCTCAATAAATAAAGGAAATTGAAAAAATTCCCTGAATTTTTTATCTGGCCATAGTGAAATAAAACTATGTATCAACAGCAATAGGAACCATAGAAAACAGACAGGCATGGTGGCAAAAACCTGAAATTCCAGAAACTAGAGAGACAGGGGACAAATCTCAACATAATAAATAATAGTGAAAAGACAATAAATCCACAGCCAACATATGTTAAACAGAGACAAACTTAAAGCATTTCTACAAAAATCAAGACAAGAATGCCTGTTCTCCCCACTCCTGTCCAACATGGAAGTTAAAGTCTTAGACCAACAAGACAGGAGGAGGAGGAAAAGGGGGTACAAACCAGAAAGGAAAGAAGAAGTCAGAGGACCCTTATTTGCAGATGATATGATTTTAAACATCAAAGATCTTAGAGACTTCACCTCAAAACTCCTACAGCTGATGAACACATTCAACAAAGCAGCAGGATACAAAATTAACACACAGCAATCAGGAGCCTTCCTATGTACCAAAGACAATGACGCCAAGAAAGAAATCAGGGAAACAATGCCATTCACAACTTATAAAAACAAAAAACCAAAACACTTTGACTAAGGCTAAGCAAGGAAGAACCTAAGGCATAGGAGAGAACTTTACAAATAGAACTCTAGTGGTGCAGGAATTAAATCCAACAATTGACAAGTGGAACTTCATAAAACTAAAATCTTTCTGTCCAGCCAAGGACATTATCATTCAAACAAAGAGGCAGGGCACAGAATGGGAAAATCTTTACCAGCTATACATCTGACAGAGTTGGTATCTAGAACATTCAAAAACAAAAACAAAACAAAAACAAAAAAACTAAACACCGGGAAAGCAAACAACCCATTATTGCTGCTCTTCATAATAGCCAGCAAATAGCCTAGATCTCAATCAATAATGAATGGAGAGAGAAAACGTGGTACATTTAACTGTAAAGAAGATTCAGCTGTACAAAGAAAATGATGAAATTTGCAGGTAAATGGCTAGAGCTGGAAACAGTCATTCTAAGGTAATTCAGACCCAGAAAGATGCAGTCTCTCTCATTTGTGTATGCTAGCTTTGAATTTTTAGATATGTATTTAGTTTGGAGCACAGGAGTCAGGAAACTAGTTGCTCCAGCTCCAGGGGTGTGCTTGTATGTGCACAAACCACTTCACCTACACACATGATCATAAATGAAATAAAACCTTCAGAAATATAGTCATTATTGGCAATGAGCCCTCTTAACACACTTCCTTTAAGTTCTGCACTGAGAAAGGACATTCAAATAAATAAAAATATAGAACAGCTAATTAGCAAGTCACAACCTTAAAAGAAACAGTAAATAACAAAAATAGTAGTTAGCACAACAGACTCAATCAATAAAACCAAAGGACCACTTGATGAAAAAGGTGACATTTTTGCTCCCCAACATAGGACATTTAAGTTTTTCAGAGTTAAAGAATAAAGGCAGCAGCATATGGATGGTTTCAATGGAGAAAGGAGAAAAAAGGAAAACAGAGGAGTTCATACATTACAGCATTACGAAGAATGATTTTAGTAAAACTAATTTCAAATTCATGAATTCAAATCCAAAAAAGACAGCAGTTTAATAATGGCTACTTCTGCTAGGGGTGAGTAACGAGAGTTTTTCCTTATTCATTAAGCCCACTCTACGTTGTGTGTAGTAGATGGGCCAGGCTGGCCTCCACCTGCAGATCCTCTAGCCTTAGCCTCCGTGCTAGAACTGCAGGCATTCACTACTACACCTGCCATTATAAACGTTTATGTTACTTTTATAATGAGGGGAAGAATGACTAAAATATGGCATGGAATCAGACAAACATGCAAGTAATCAAACATCAATTTAAGCAAGGTCTGCCAAATTTGAACACAAACTATTCTGTATCTCAGATGAAGGGTGTGTGTGTAAGAGTGGGTTTGCAGCTGGTCAGCCTAACGATGAGTCAAAGGATGAGGAGACACCAATGTGACAGCTGTCATGGTGGGAATATAACTAATGCTGACTATAGCTTCTGATTAGCTAGCAACATAGACCATAAAATAACTAGGGGTTCAAAATAGGGCTCAGAGGTAGAACTCTTTTTCAAGATAGAATTTCTCTGTGTTGTCCTGGCTGTCCTGTAACTCGCTCTATAGACCAGGATGATCTCTACCTTAACAAGAGATTCGCCTGCCTCTGCCTCCTGAGAGATGGGATTAAAGGTGTTCCAGCCACCCCACCCCCCACCCCCTCCACCCCACACCTCCCAGGCTAGTGGCAGACTAGGTTATATGAAACCCAGGATTTGATCCTTTGGAATTGCAAAAATATGTAAAAAAATAAAACAGCTACATGTTAAAATAACTTCCACCAAGTAATTTCAGGTACAATTTTCACAATGCTACTATGTATATACAGCCAATGTCTAAAACGGATTGTGGAAAATAGCAAGTAGTTTAGACTGTGGGTTGTTTTTGTCTTAAAACTTCAAACTAAGTGTTTGTGTAGCAAATAAAAAGAAAAAGCATCATTACACTTACTACACGAAGGTCCTCAATGCGTTTCTCAAGAAGCACAGGTAGACCATCTGGAAGTGTAGGTACCACCTTGGGCACAACCTGAGAGGCAAAGGTGGGCTGGGTGGTATTTCCATTTTCTCCCCCTGACTCAGAGAGGGGACTTCCGTCAGAAGTAGCATCCAGTAATTTGTCAAAGTCAAAATCATCTAGCATCTCTAGGGCATTTTCAGCTTCCTGAAACAGTTCATGTTCGTTTGTGCTAACAAAAATAGGGAGGTCTGGATCAGCACTGTTCAGACCTAAGTCTGGGATGTCATCCCCCAGGGCTGTTGCAGCACAAGGGGGCTTAAGCAGAGAGGAAGTTGAGGGGGTTACTGGGACTTTAGGGGTAGATTCCTTCTTCAACGCATCCTTCTCTTTTTGAAATTTTCGTATCATGGCAGCCAGAGAAAGGGAATCTTTATACCGCTTTTTCTTTTTTTCAGACTTGTGTGAATTAAGAGCTACAACTCTGCGAAGCAAAAAAAAAGAGACTGGTTAGGCTTTGTCATTTTAAAAGTTAATCCCCTATGTAAATAAGTGAAATAAAAGAATCACGTGGGAGATGACAGAACAAAACTGTCTTCTTAGTTTCTTATTAAATTATACTTTCACACTTCAACATCTGGATAATATGACAGGGTTTCACACTCAGACTTCATATATGGCATCCTTAGGATGCCTCAAAATCCTGCTTCACCCTCCTAAGTCTTAGAATTACAGATCTGTGACAACACATGTGGATTAAACTGGTTCTTTTAGGTTAAAAAGCTGTACTGAACAAGACAGTCAATGAAAAATCTGTAAGTGTAATCTGAAACACCATGAGTCTCTAAGATGACATGCAGAAGGTCAAATTAGACATAACTAAATATATTAGTGGTAAATACGTATTTCTAAAATGGAACTGGAATATAACAATTTCCTAATAGGCTTATTTAGCTTACCCCAGTTGCTTGGGTACTTTTTTCCTTGGCTTCTTTTCTTTTTCCCCTTCCTCTTTCCGCTTCCGCTTCTTTACCTCAATATCATCTTCTTTTATTTTGGGAACCTACAAAATAATAAGAGACTATCATTTATCAATATATCAATATCTTCCTCTTTGATGTTAGTAATACAGCATCTAAGATAGCAGTTTTTAAAAGTGATTTTAAGTGTTAGAATTACTTGCTGATTCTTATACTGATTCTTGGGTCTATGAACACTCTTGCCTAAGTTTTTGCTGTTACTGTTGTATATGTGTGTAGTACAGATGCACATGAAGTCAGAGGGCGACCATGGGCACTTCTTCAATTGTTCTCCATCTTACTCAGTTTCTCACTGAACATGGAGCTCACCAATTAGGCTAGACTGGCTTGAGGGCAAGCCCAGATATCCTTCTGTCTAACTGTGGCTGTGATTCAGTTCACTGGGACCTCAGAGTTGACATTTTGAATAAGAATTTTAGTGAAAATAAATAAAAAGGATTTGGTAAAAATAAAGTTTTTGACTCCATAGCAGAAAACAACTATAGATAATCTTAGTTTCTCAGCTATAGTACAACAACAAAAGTCGTTACACGTTAGGTCTGAAGGAGGCTCTATAGTTATGAATGGTTCTTGTACAGAAAATCCTACTTTCTTATTTGTTTGTCCATTTTGTTGTTTTATTTTTGGAGGCAGGATCTCACCCTGTACCCATGGCTGGCTATGAAACCAGGCTGACTTTGAACTAACTCACTAAGATCCACCTACCTCAGCCTCACACATTCTGAGATTAAAGACTGTTTGGTTGATTTTTGTTTCCTTTAAATAGTGTAGAGACCTAATCCAGGGCCTTGTGCATAGGAGGCCATGACTCTACCATTAAGCTATATCCCCTGCCCACATCAATAATTTTAAACAAATAATTAAGTATAATTTCATTAAACAATAGTATTTTACTTTTCTTATGTTCATAGTTGTGGCACAAATAATATTCGAAAAGTCTATCCTAAGGCTAGGTGTGGTGGCACATGCCTTTAATACCAGCACTCAGGACGCAGAAGCAGGTAAATTTGAGGCCAGAGTGATGTGCATAGCAAGTTCCAGCCCAGTCAGTGCTACAAGTATATCCTGGGGCAAGAAAGATGGCTTACTTAGCAGGCAAAAGTGCTCGCATGCAACCCTGATGGCCCGAGTTCAATTACCAGAGCTCACAGTGGAAGGAGAAATCCAACTCTCAAGAGTATTGCATACACATACACACACTCATCATATATATACACTACAATAATAATAAATGAATAATCAAAAAAATATTCTGGTCTGGGTATACAGTTCAGTAATAAGAGTGCATATTTAGCATACGAGAATTCCTGGACTCCTTTTTGAGCAAGCAGAGCAAAAATATACACAAAATAAAACAGAAGACATATCATATTAATTCTATGCTTTCCTTATCACTGAGATGTCAAACTCACCTTGGGTGGCTTGTGCTTTTGGTTTTCTGTAAAATCATCGTCTTCAGTATCCGAAGTTTGGCGGAACTGCAGAGTACCAGTGTTGATATAGAAGCCTCCGTATTTTGTAGTTAGAGAAGCAGGGACTAATTCGTCATACTAAAGTAAAAAAAGTTTCAAATATACTCTCCTGTTTATAATTCTATAAACATGTCCAAGAACAGCACTTACTGGCAACTTCCTTATATACTAACTGTATACCCAGCAATCCCACTACTGGGCATGTTCCCAAAGAGGATGACATCAGTGCCCAAGATACACCAGGCTTCTGCATCATTGCAAAAACCAACACTGGAGCAACCTAAGTGTCTAGCAGTAAATGAGTGGAATATTAAAAAGTGGTACATTTACTTATATAATGAAACTTTATACTAAAAAAGAAAGCCAGAGCTGGGTTGGCACATGGCTTTAATCCCACTATTTGAAAGGCAGAGAGAGGTAGGTGGTTCTCTGTGGGCTCAATGCCAGCCAGGTCTACATAGTGAGTTCCAGGACCACCAGAGCTAGATAGTGAGACCCTTTCTAAAAAGAAAAAGCCAGAAAATCCAATTCAATATATAAAAGATAGATGTTAAATAAAATAAGTCAGCACAGAGAAACCAATACCACACACTATCCTGTGTATGTGGACTCTAAATAGACTGAATTCATAAAAGTATAGAGTGCAATGCTAGATACCAGAGGTTTGAGGTAAGGGCAGAAAAGGATGGAGAAACTGGTTTATAAATTTTGTATTTCAAAATAGCTAGGTGATTATCCAGGCTAATTAGTGATCATCTGATCACTAAAAATGTAGATATTATCAAAGTGTTACACTGTACCCTATAATATATGTACAATTACTAATTTAAAATTGTTTTAAATGATATTTATTTTAAATTAACAATTACTAATTGTCCTCTCAAAATAAATGAGAGGAGGAGATCAAAACTGCAATAAAATGTTGACAGAGTTTAGAAAGTTTAGAAAAAGTATCTGGAATAAAAGGCAATTCTGATCATTCAGTATATTTAAGAGAGGAGTTTCCAGAAGACTCCTGACAAACGGCGTGCTGATAAAGTTAAGAGTAATGGTGCTGTTCTTTATCCCCTTCCCTTGCCACCATTCTTTTAGAACTGAGTTTATTTGTTGGATGATGTTCTAAAAACATATCTGACAAGCCCCCCAAAAATAAATAAGGAAATAAACAGCAGCTTCAGAAACAAAAAAATCTTTTACCTTTGGCCCTTTTATAAACATATCATACAAATCAAGGACTTACAGTATTCCTTGCCTCTACCCTTCATGACAACAATTCCAATGAAAAGTCGAAACAAATTAAAGCAGAAAACTGAACATTCAGATAAAAAGTAAGTCCTTAAAAACCTCATCAATATGTAATTTTATTAATAAGGAGATGCTACAGAATAAGAAAATTCTTTGTCTTGCCTCTGTGTGTGTGAGCAGAAATATATTTTCAAGCATTTAAAAGAAAAGTAAAGCATACATCTTTAAGGAAAGCAGAAAACCAATTTTACAGCAAGGAAAGATATACAGTCGAGCAGTGAGCTGGGAAACTAACTTAGACTAGGCCTCAGAAATCCAGTTTAAGGTTTATTATCTCACCCAGTGAAGATGGACAAAAAGCAAATATTAAATGGTGGCCAATCCTCAACAATCAAAGTGTTTGGGAAGGAAAAGAAAAAGCATTCTGTCCCCAGCAGTGCTCAGACTCAGTAACCAGAGCGCCTCACTACTCTCCTCCTGGGGTTCTTCAGATCACACTTCTCTTTGTGTTTAAAGAAAACATCCTTGGGAGTGGAGAGATGGATTAGCAGTTTAAAGCACTTGCTGCTCTTAGAGACAACGTAAGGTTCTATTCCCATCACCTACATGATGGCTCACAACCATTTCTAACTCAAGTTTTAGGGGATCCAATGCTCACTTTTTGATCTCTGTGGGCACGAGGCACACATGTGATGCACAAATACACATTCAGAAAAAACACCTGTACATATAAATTATGTCTCAAAAAACAAAAATGAACAAGCAAAAAGAAAGAAAGAAAAGAAAGATGGAAAGAAGAAAAACATCCTTGTCACAAGCAAGGAAAGTCCATAGTCTACTGGTCACTATGTGAACACAAGGCAGGAAAGTCCATAGTCTACTGGTCACTATGTGAACACAAGGCAGGAAAGTCCATAGTCTACTGGTCACTATGTGAACACAAGGCAGGAAAGTCCATAGTCTACTGGTCACTATGTGAACACAAGGCATAATAGCACAAATCTTTAAGCCCAGCATTCAGGAGGTAAAGGTAGGTGGACCCCTGTGAGTTCAAGCCAGCTAGTGTATGAGGACATCCAAGGCTACACAGAGAGGCCCTGTCTCAGCGAAAAAAAAGAAAGAAAGAAAATTATTAAGGCTAAGCATAAAAGTTATGGTGTGATTCTTAACTGATTCCTTTCAAAGATTATGGACAAGGGGAAAGGTTTAATTATGCTAAATTTCAAGGAAGAGAAATGAAGAAAAGAAAAGAAATAAAATAACTCGGGAGTTGGAGAGATGGCAATGAGGTTAAGAGCATTGTCTGCTCTTCCAGGTCCTGAGTTCAATTCCCAGCAACCACATGGTGGCTCACAACCATCTATAATGAGATCTGGTGCCCTCTTCTGGCCTGCAGGATACATGCAGACAGAACACCGCATACATAAAATAAATCTTTAAAAAAAAAAAAAAATCAAAGAAATAAACTACTCTTGATTTACTAGATGAATTGCACTACACACCTCATAGAAAAAGATCAGTTATTACTGGCAAGTGAAAGACTGAAAGAGCAAGGCAGTGGTGGCGCACGCCTTTAATCCCAGCACTTCGGAGGCAGAGGCAGGTGGATTTCTGAGTTTGAGGCCAGCCTGGTCTACAGAGTGAGTTCCAGGACAGCCAGGGCTACACAGAGAAACCCTGTCTCGGAAAAAAAAAAAAAAAGAAAGAAAGAAAGAAAGAAAGACTGAAAAAGAAAAATTAAAATGACCACATGATAACATAAACATCCCTGTATCTTTGGTTTCACATACTGAAAAATACCACTAGTTCTCAATGATTCTTCACAAGGATGCTTCTCTTTGGTTCTCATGATACCCTTGGGAGGCGGGGAAGGCAAACATTTATTCCTATTTTGCAAATGGAAAACAGGTTAAGAATCTATCCAAAGCCAATTTGTGTCTTTAGTAAAGTCAGCCAACTCTCAACCTATTTGCCAAACCAAACCACTTCTTCATGAGAAAAAACATGCAACAGCAGATATTCAGGGCAATCCTAACTGCTCTACCCTCAGAATAAATTTACAGGTATGTAATTGAGCCAACTAAGAACAAAGTTAAGAGGCAATGAAACAACTTAAGATACCCTAGTTCTAAATCCTTTGCCAAAGACTAACAAGAACACGGGCAAATCTCTCAACATTAACTTCTGGAAATTACCCATGCTCAGTCCTTTTACAGTTTAGAAAAATAAGACTGAGACTGATTTTTAGGCCTTTTAGTAATAAAGTAGCAGAAGACTATAAACACTCATTGGGAATAGATGATTTTTAATTTGGAAAGCTTATTGAAAACAAATCGATATAAGCAAGGTGTCCTTTGAATGGATTATAATTGTTTTATGTTGAATTATAAAAAGAACAAAGTGACTTTTAAAAGATCAATGACAGGGCTGGTGAGGATAAGAACACTAGATGGTCTTTCAGAGGTTCTGAGTTCAATTCCCAGCAACCACAAAGTGGCTCATGGCCATCTGTAAAAGGGATCTGATGCCCTCTTCTGGCATGCAAATGTACATGTAGACAGAGCACTCATACCTAAATGAGTAACTAAATCTTTAAAAAGGTTTTTTTTAAAAAAAAGATCAATGACAAAAGGTTACTAACTGTAGAAATCAACAACTTATACCAACAAAATTCACCCTTATTAAAGCAGCAGCTTTCAAATTTTCTTCAACACAAGTAAAAAATAATATATCAAAACCCAGTATAAACATACACAATGAAAATGTAATCATCTATGACAGACCCTTTTCTTTGAAATACTAGTGAGAGCTAGACAGATGTCTCAGCAGTTAAGAGCACTAATTTGCAGAGAACCCAGATCCAATTCCTAGCACCCACATGGTGGCTCAAAACTATAACTCCAGTCCCAGATCTTGTCTTCTTCTGATTGCTGCAGATGCCAGGCATGCGTGTTTTGCACATAGATACACACAGGCAAAACACACATACAGATAATTAAATAAACTACTAGTTATATGATCTAAATTGGTACATAATTCATATACTAGGTGCAAAATTAAGTTGAAAATTGCTTTATTCAAATATTATAAATGATTTTAAAATCTCCATAGATGAAAGTTCATCTATAATGGTTTCCATTATAAGGCACTCTTAAAGAGTCAAAACTGAGCCAGGCAGTGATGGCACCTTTAATCCCAGAACTTGGGAGGCAGAGGCAAGGAGATGTCTAAATTCAAGGACAGTCAGAGCTACTCAGAGAAGCCCTCTCCCACTCGCCCCCCAAAAAGTCAAAACTGAAGACACTAAGATTGTTGGAGTTGCCAGCGATCAGGAGGGTGGGGGGGTGAGCAGGCAGAGCCTAGAGAATTCTTAGAGTGAAACCACTCTGTGTGGTCATGATGGTGAACATATGCCAACAAACCTTTGTCTAAACCAACAGAATCTATCACCAGCAGGCATGAACTATGACCTTAGGTGATAACAGTGTACTGATTAGGTTCATCAAGTGTAACAGGTACACCGCCATGACACAATGTTGACAGTAAAGGAGGCCCTGTGTGTGTGTGTGTGTGTGTGTGTGTGTGTGTGTGTGTGTGTGTGTACACTTTTCGTTTTGCTGTGAACCTAAAACTGTTCTAGGCAGACATGGTGGCACAAGGAGTTTTCGGGGAGTCTGAGGCCAGTCTAGTTAGTCTACATAATATGTTCAAGATACCAGAGCTACACAGTAAGATTCAGAAGCAAAAAAACCTAAAAAATAGCTGGGGGGTGATGGTACACGCCTTTAATCCCAGCACTAGGGAGGGAGGCAGAGGCAGGCAGATCTCTGAGTTTGAGGCCAGTCTGTTAATACATCTCAGGACAGCTAGAGCTACACAAAGAAATCCTGTTTCAAAACAAACCAAAACCAAAGCCAAAAACCCCCAAAACATAAAAAGAATTAAAGAAAAGGAAATTTGTTCTAAAATACAGTATTACTTTAAGAAGCTATTTAAGTACAAGTATGGGCACATGCCACGGCCATGATTGAATTTCCTTGAGTAAGTCAAAATTTTAAATCTACATATTAGCATTATTACTAATCTTTGATACTTGTTAATATTCTTCACAATACTTAAATTTACATTATTTTAATCTCAAAGTAACTCTGGGAGATAGTAATTGCACAGAAACTGGGTAGATAGTAATCACACAGAAAATTAGGTAACACTGACATATGCTTTCTTGATCAAATGCCAAATTAGGAACTAATATAAGACTAGAACCTTGGACTTCTACACTGAGTTCCAAGTAGCAGACAATTTTCTAGATAGATGCATTCCAATCTTAGCTTGCCAGTGGCTACGTTTTAGTAATGGCAAGTGCTCTCCACTCTAAACAGCGCTGCGAATACACCTTGCCAAGAAACCACAAGTAACTTAGGAACACGATGTCCAGTGTCCACTGCGCTGACCGCCACTGCAATCACACTCTTACCATGTAAGCTCCATCTGTCACCATGTATGCACCCAAGTGCTGTATCGCCATGCAAAGGCTATACTAATTTGCAAATCATAAAATATTTAAGTACTGTCATTAAGTACTACAGAAGGGGCTGGAGAGATGGCTCAGTGGTTAAGAGCACTGACTGCTCTTCCAGAGGTCCCAAGTTCAATTCCCAGCAACCACATGTGGCTCACAACCATCTGTAATGGGATCCGATGCCCTCTTCTGGTGTGTCTGAAGACAGTGACAATGTATTCACATATATAAAATAAATAAATCTTTTTTTAAAAAAGTACTGCAAAAGTTATTATCCTAAAAAAGATATCATAATTCTAAGCATTAGAGTAAACTAATACCCAGATAAAAATGTAAGAACATAGGCCGTACCTACTACAAAACATGACAAGCCTTAATTCATGTGCTAAAACAGAGTACTAATAATTCTTATATGTTGTCCCAAATTTCATCTTCCTTTCATAAGAGAAATTGGATGCTAGAACTAAGGTTGTAGAATTTGGTCAAAATATACTGGTGATAAAGCCTGGTGCTCAATATACCACTACTGTAGTAAGGTATACAACAACAGCAACAAACTAAATAGTTTCATAGGTACCTGTCAAACTAACTTTTTAACTCTTTATAAGTCATTCCAAATTGACCTCCAGAAGCTTGCTTCATGGTAGAAACCCCATGACCAATAAATTCCATTGCTAGCAATTTGCCTCTGCCATATTATTTGAACTCTATAAAGTACTGTACATATATGTTTATTCAAGTAGATGAATGCACACGAGATGCTCAACTACCTGCAAACACATAACCCCAAGAATTAAAACTACTTTTACTAAAATCAGTAAATAATATACTGTAACAACCATTAAAAGCAGTATATCTGTGCACTAATACATACTACTAAAAGACGTTGAATTTCAAGAAAAGAATATTTAAGATACATATAATATTATCTGTTTCTTTTTTACAAAGATATACAGGTTGAATGTTTATTAGACACAGAATTTCTTGATGATTATGTTTACTTCTTGGTGGGGACATTTGGGGAACACTTTGTACTTAGTATCCATCTGAGCTTTATTGCTGACTTAGCATCCTGATCTATGTATGCCTATGCTGCATGTGTGTTTGAGGGGGCACTCCCTTGAATGTGGGTATGGAGGCTAGAGGTCTATGTCAGGGGTCTTCTTCAGTCTCTCATCTTAATTTTTAGTCTCTCATTAATCTGTTCAGACTGCCTGAATGGCCAGTCCTAAGATCTGACTACCCAGTGCTCACCACTTCTGCGTGGGTGCTGGAGATCCAAATTCAAGTTCTCATGCTTGCATGACAGATACTTTCCAACTGATCCATCTCCCCAGTATCATAAGTGATTTTTTTTTAATTTTAATAATATTTAATTATTTTGTATATGAGTACACTGTAGCTGTCTTCAGACACACCAGAAGAGGGCAACAGATTCCATTATAGATGGTTGTGAGCCACCATGTAGTTGCTGAGAATTGAACTCAGGACCTTTGGAAAAGCAGTCAGTGCTCTTAACTGTTGAGCCATCTCTCTAGCCCATAAATGATTCTTTTAAAAGCTAGAAAAATAAAACCAAAGAAGTCCTAACAACAACAACAAAAAAAATTCTTGTTTAAGCCGTATACTCAGAAATTGTAATTCAGTAAGTCTTAGTTAAGACAAACATACCAGGGGGCTGGAGACATGGTTCAGTGTTAAAAGCATATTATTCTCACAGAGGACCAAAATTCAAAATTCCCAGCACCCATATCAGGCAGCTCACAACTGTCTAGAACTCCAGCTTCAGAGGGCTAATGCCTCTCTGATCTCCCTGGGCACATACACAGACACATATGCATACACATACACAAAATAAATAAAAATAATAAAATTTTACAAAATTAAGAAAGCATATCAGGGGCTGGAGAGATGACTCAGCGGTTAAGAGCACTGTCTGTTCTTCCAGAGGTCCTGAGTTCAATTCCCAGCAATCACATGGTGGCTCACAATCATCTGTAATGAGATCTGGTGCCCTCTTCTGGCCTGCAGGATACATGCAGGCAGAACGCTGTATACATAATAAATAAAAAAATCTTGAAAAAAACAAAACAAACAAACAAACAAAAAACCAGAAAGCATATCAATGTTTTCCACCATTGATTAAGATTAATATAATCATTTTTAGCACTTGGTTAGAACATTCCCCTTTCCTTTTCCCACGTATGAGTATGAATGTGTGCTTGTGTATAGGAGAGTTCATGTGCTTATATGAGAACATGTACTATGTGCTTATGTTTTTAGATAGGGCCTCATATGATCCAGACTACACTCTCAATTTGCTATGTACTCAGGAATGAACTTGAGCTCCTGATTCCCCCATCTCTACCAATGCTGGGATTGCCAGTATGTAATACTGTACCTTTGCCCTTTTTGAAAATTTTACTTCTCAGTTTGGGCAAGGAGTAATGACTTCTCTAGGAATTAATGCTAACTATGCACCTGAAAATAAGCAACTGATTAACCTCAAAAGATTCTTGAAAGACCTGAAAGCATAGCAAACTACATGTAATGGCCTACTGTTGGCAAACCAGGACTTGCTGGCCAAGCTCAGCCTAACAGTTGGTTACACAGCCTGCCAGAATAAATTTTGCATTTTTTAAGCGATGGGGAAACATCAAATTAAATATTCCGTGATGCATGAAAATTACATGAGTTTAAATTTTACAGTCTATCAGTAAAGTTTTACTCTTAACATTGCCACATTAATCTATGTACATACTCTCTGTGACTGCGTTCAGGCTAGAGTAGGAGAAGAGCTGTAAGAGACACCATATGTCCCACAGCCTAAAATATTTACCACATGGCCCTTTATAGTTTGCCAAAACCTGGCCTATGACAGCAATATAGTAACAACTTACCATGAACAAGCCAACATTACAAAAATGTAAATCTACAGTTAAAAAAAACCCTCAAACTATGCAAACAGCTTTAAAAAGAACAAATAAACATCCACTGAAATATCTGAAGTTGCTTTGATGTCTACTGCCAAGAGCTTACTGTCATATTAAAGATATATTACTCACAGCCTCTGAGTTATCAATAAATGGATCTGTCTCATCATAGCCAAAGCCTATATCAATTAAATCTTGTAGGCGATCCTTCCGGTGTTTACGGGCTTTCCCACCCTGCAAAGAAGAGATACGTTAGACTTATTCAGTACCTGTACTGTTTCCATAAATTAAAAAAAAAAAAAGACCTGTTAGAAGAATTCACATAATTTTTGTAGTGAAACCCTCTGTAGGCAACTGGATCTCCCCATATCTTGCATATAAAGTGCACTTAGTGACTGTATCTTTAGATTAGAACAAGCTGGACAAAGTAACTAGAAGGTAGAAAATCTGTCAACACTTCCTTAACTACACAGTCAGCACTAACAGTGGGAAGTCAAATTGACGGCATCTATCTTTGACATAATAAAAATTACTTTTCGTCGTAGTTGGGCAGTGGTGGCGCATGCCTTTAATCCCAGTGCTTGGGAGGCAGAAGCAGGTGGATTTCTGAGTTCAAGACCAGCCTGGTCTACAGAGTGAGTTCCAGGACAGCCAGGGCTACACAGAGAAACCCTGTCTCGAAAAACCAAAAAACCAAAACCAAAAACAAAAAAACCCAAAACCCAAAAAACAAACAAACAAAAAACCCAAAAAACAAAAAACAAAGTAAGTTAGATAGCCAGGGCAACACAGAGAAATCCTGTCCAGAAAAACCAAACAAACAAACAAAAAGTATGTTAAAACTTTTTAAACTCTACTAAGAATTATATACTTTATTATTTTATATATATACTTCAAATATTCTATAAAAATATATTTTAAACCAGTACTTAAGGTTTTAAAGTATCTGCTAAGAGCTTGTGGTTTAGCTCAATGGCAGAGTGCATGCTTAGCATATGTGCAGTCCTGGATTCTATTTCTAGTAGTTCTCCTAAAACATGTCAAGAATTAAAGCTATGGAGAGCATGTCTGCAATTCCAGCCCTTGGGAGGCTGAGACAAGACTGAAAATTCAACGCCACTCTTCTACACAGTGAGTTTAGAAAGCAATATGATAAAATATCAGAAATTATTTAAGTTCTTTTAAAACTTTTATTTTTATTTTATGCCCATAAGTGTTTGCCTGCATGTCTATAGGTATACCATGTGCATGCTTGGTGCCCACAAAGTCCAGAAGGGGCATTGAATCCTCTGGAAGTGAGTTCCGGACAGCTATGAGTTGTCTGTCATACTGGTGATGGGAACTAAGCCTAGGTCCTCTGCAAGGGTAGCAGTGCTCTCAACCACTGTGTCATCTTTCCAGCCCCCAGAATTTAAGTTCTTATTCCCAAACAGCTAAACGCAAAGATAATCTGATTAAGAAATTTACCAAGCACATAGAGTGAGCCAGCCTTTATAGACTGTATAGTATTGTAGCCAGAAAAAAGATTAATGACTACACTAATTATAAACAGTAAAAAAACGTAAATTCTATGATGGTTGTATAGAGTCTTTTATGACAGATGACCTGCTCAAGTCTTTCCTAAGACATTTATATTCTTTTTTTTTTTTTGGTTTTTCGAGACAGGGTTTCTCTGTGTAGCCCTGGCTGTCCTGGAACTCACTCTGTAGACCAGGCTGGCCTCGAACTCAGAAATCCACCTGCCTCTGCCTCCCAAGTGCTGGGATTAAAGGCGTGCGCCACCACTGCCTGGCTGACATTCATATTCTTAGACAAGACAAATGCAACTAAACACTTGAGTGAAACCACTTGGCTACCCCATGGGGAACAAATCCAGTTAAACTAGAAAAAAAAAAGTGCAGTGATCTCTCGCCAGTTAGTGGAGGCATAAATCTGTATTGTAACTAGATCATGATGACAACAGCTACTATTGTCATCAGACACTAAGCACTTCCTTCTTTAATTTCACATTCCACAAATGAAAACACACCAAAGCTTAGGAAGGAGAGGTAACTCATCAATGGTTACTGTGGCGATTTGAATAGGAATCGTCCCCATAGACCCAGGTGTTTGAATGTTTGGTCATAGGGAGTGGTACTACTAGGAGGTGTGGCCTTGCTGGAGGAAGTGTGTCACTGGTGAGCTTTGAGGTCTTAAAAGTTCATGTCTGGCCAATGTAACACAGTCTCCTTTTGCTGCCTGCAGATCAAGATGTAGAACTCTCAGCTCCTCTAGCGCCATGTCTGCCTGCATGCCAATGCTTCCCACCATGACGATGATAGCGGACTAAACCTTTGAAACTGTAAGCCAGCCCCAATTAAATGTTTTCCTCTATAAAAGTTGTTCTAGTCACAGTGTTTATTCACAGCAATAAAATCCAAACTAAGACAGTTACAAAGACTTATTTGTATCTAGAAAACAATTAAGAGATGTTACAAAGCCTGTGGGGGTCACTCTTTAGCTAGAGTCTTCAACTCAGTGTCAGAATTCAAATTAGTGTCCACAATGCCACATGTCTCCAGATTGGCTTCTCCCACACAGAACTCATGATTTTGTGCATAGTGTACTTAACTAGCTAGCGAGATGGCTCAGAGGTTAGAGGCACTTGCACAATTCAATTCCCAGACTTCACTCATGGCAAGAGAAACATGACTCCCAGGAGTCGTCCTCCTGATCTCCATATGCATGGAACGGCATGTTTTTACCTACTCTGGATCACACACACTTCATTACCTGGTGACATTAAAAGTGATAATAACAAGTGTTAGCAAGGATGTAGACAAACTAAACTTCTACTTCACTTGTGGAGACACAAAGGAATCTAAAAGCCCAATGTGAAATCTACACTTATAATCCCAGCGGGAACAGGAAGATCTTGAATTTGAGATTACTCTTGGCTACATAGAGAAAGATACTGCCTCAAAAACAAAACAAAACAAAAAAACAAAACAAAAAAAAAACAAAAAAAACCAAGCAAACCAAAACCAACCAAACATATATACATACAAACAAGCCAGACATGGTAACATATGCCTTTAATCCCGGCACTCACAAGGAAGAGGAGGATGTTTGTGAGTTTGAGTCCAGCCTGCTCTACATAGGGGAGCTCCAGGACAGGCAAGACTACATAGAAAAACCCTGTCTCAAAAAAGAACAAACCCACCAGCCACTTTGTAAGAATGGGCGTGGTAGTGTGTGTATACAACACCAGTGCAGGGTGGGAGAGGGGGACGCCCAGAACTCACTGGCCAGCCGGTCTAGCCGATGCAGAGGAAGAGCCTGTCTAAAAAAGTAAGGTTCTCCAGCCTTCACACACACCTGAGAGCACACCTGAACACAAAACAAGCACAAACATGCATACTACATGAAAGAGAGTGCACAGTAAAAAGGTATGGTCTTTTTCCTTTTATATGTTTTATTTCTGTGTGGGTCTACAACACTCAGGTGGAAGCCTGATGACAGCCTGTAAATACTGGTTCTCCTCTTCTACCATGTAGGTTCCAGGATCAAACTGAGGTCATCCTGGCTTGGCAGTAAGTGCTTTTCTTTTCCTTCTTTATAAGTTATCTTGCCAGGCACAGGCGGTGGCAGTGGTGGCACACGCCTTTAATCCCAGCACTAGGGAGGCAGAGGCAGTTGGGTCTCAAAGTTCAAGGCCAGCCTAGTTTACTGAGCCAGTTCCAGGACAGCTAATGCTACACAGTGAAGCCCTGCCTCAAATCAATCCTCCTGCCTCAGCCTCAGTGCTAAGGTTATAGGCCAGACTAAAACATATGTTAAAATAAAATGTATGCTGTGATTTCTTTGGAGCAGTTTTATGTATGGTAGTGTAAAACTAAAAGTAGGGCCTAGTAAGATGGCCTGAATGTGGCTTTGCAGCCACATTTGATGACTTGAGCTTGGTCCCTGGAATTTACAAGGTAGAGGAGGGAAAACAACTCCTATATGTTGTCCTCTGACCTCAACATGAACAGAAAACAGAAAATTGTATTTTATAAAAATAAAGAAAAACCTCAAACTCTGAAAACAGTACAATGTCCTTCATGTGCTGAATGAATAGAACACTGGAAGACCCACTGATACATGAGACACATAGATGATTCTCAAATCCATGTTAAACCAAAGCCCCACACAGACAAGGTTCATTTACAGGAAATTCTAGAAAAACAAAAACCTATAGACACAAAAACAGCCCAGAGGTTACCAGGGCTTGGGCTAGTGGCAGAGAGCTGTCTGCCGAGATATACAAGGAATTTTCATGGGGAGATAAAGCTGGCCTATGCCATGACTGTAGTGACACAGACTGCATGCCTTTATTAAAACTCACTAAGTTGCACAATTAAAATTGATGAATTGTAATTAAATTATACTTCAATAATCCTAACCTTCAAAGTCTGTCATTCAGTTCTTTCTTCTCTACTTTCCTTCCTTCTCAATCTCTCCCTTTTAACTTTTAAATTTTTGCCAGAGCTGGGGTTAAACCAAGAATTATTATTTCTACCTCAAGTCTGTCTCCCATGAACTTTTGCTCACAGATTTAGTCACACCTCCAGTTTCCTTTCCATTCTAACTCCAGGTCTAGAAAGCTGAACATTATTTTTACCTAAATGTATTCAATTCCTTGGCTAACCTCACTTCCCTTATGTTTACCTTTACTACGTCTGATAAATAGTTCAAACATATCACTTGCTATAACCTCCTGCCTCAGAAATATGCTACGATAAGACGAATCCAAAGGCCTCAATACCGCAGCTCCAGGCTTTCCGCATGGAACATCCAATTGCCTGCCCATCTTTCTCTCATAACCTTCTAACATGAACTTCGGTCCCCTGAAATCCTCGGGTTTCCTTATCTTTTCCCTTTCTTTGGACTCTTATCCCTCTCACAGCTCAGCGGGACTTTAAATTTTTCTCTAGAATGCTAATTAAAATCACAACCACACATAACCACAGCCACTGCTCATCAAATACTTTCAGGGCAGAGGCATAAGGTACAATTAGATGAGTATAATTCTCCTGGGGAAACCTAAAACAAAACAAACAACAAATCCATGGTCTGTTGTGATGAACAAATACAGAAGAACAAACAGCTTACTGGCAATTAGACTTAAGAACATGTGTGTCTAGTCAAGGTTACCAGCTTGTTGCCACTAAAAATGGCTGTCGTTAATTGTTAGTGCTCAGTGGAGTGGAACAGTACTGTTAAATAGGTGTGAATCCTTTTACGTGTCAGTCTTAAAGAGATTATCAAAAAGAGCTAACTAAAGCTTTGACTATTGTATTAGTCTATAATCTCACAAAAATCCTATCAATAACAGCATCAAATGATAGAAATATAAACCATATAACTATAACATGATCATTCAATGCTAATAGCCATTAAAAAACAAAAGGCTATATAAAAGGACTAAGAGAAGCAGTTTGTTAAATCTTATTTAAAATTCAGGTTAATCACAGAAAGGACACTATGAGTGTTTATTAAACATCTGAGGGCCAACAAGTGGTAAAGACACTTGCTGCCAAGCCAGACAAAGCTTGATTCCCCAAAGACCTACGTAGTAGGAGAAATTGTTCTTGGATATCCACACATGTAATGTGAATGTGTACACCCAAATACACACCACATAAAATACATAAATATATAATTTTTAAAGTTTAAAAACAGGTGGTTGTAGAGATGGCTCATGCAGTTACGAGCACTTGCTCTTGCAGAGGACCGTGGTGGTTTGAGTCTAGCACCCACAGGTGGTTTACACCCATCTGTAATTCCAGTCCAAAGCTGAAACTTGCTATGCAGCCCAGGCTGTTCTCAAACTTGTAATCTCCCTATCTCACTATCCAAGTACTAAGATTACAACGTGCACCATTCTGCCTTGGAACAGCACACTCAACAGATGCCCAAAGGAACATATGCACTGGGAATTTTAAACATTAAAATTTACCTAAAGGCCAGGCAGTGGTAGTGCACGCCTTTAGTCCCAGCACTTGGGAGGCAGAGGCAGGTGGATTTCTGAGTTCGAGGCCAGCCTGGTCTACAGAGTGAGTTCCAGGACAGCCAGGGCTACACAGAGAAAACCTGTCTCGAAAAACCAAAAAAAAAAAAAATTTACCTAAAGTACCTCAAGACAGATTGGTAATGTGCCGTCCCTAGTAGGGCATACCTATTTTGA
>CM052700.1:97207227-97223862 GCA_028551405.1 Uromys caudimaculatus
GGAAGGATAGATAGGAAGGAAGGATAGATAGATAGATAGATAGATAGATAGATAGATAGATAGATAGATAGATAGATAGATAGATAGGATAGACAGACAGACAGACAGAAAACATTTTTATATGTATTTAGTTATTTTGGGGCATGGTGCACATGTGGAGGTCAGAGGAAATTTGCAATTCCTATCATATGAGTTCAGGAATCAAGCTCAGGTCCACTGGGCTCAACAGAAAGTGCCTTTACCTGCTAAGCCATCTTGACAATCTAACATATATTTGTTTTATAGTCTATAGCAAAATAAAACTCAGACTTTTTAGAAACAGGGGTGGGGGGCAGACGGTTAAAAAACAAACAAACAAACAAACAAACAAACAAAAACAAAAACAGAGGCAGGGTCTCACTGGGTTGTAGCCGTGACATAGAATTCACTGTGCAAATCAAATTGGTGTGGCCTACAATTTGTTGTGACCCCCCTGCCTCTGTCTTCAAAGAGCTGGGATTACGGGCATGCGTGTTCCGCGCCATGATCACTTCAACTCTTTCATTTATATGGATCCTCAGAACTATTTCTGGATCACCAAATGTATCACGGTTCTCTTAAAAAACAAAAACAAGAAAAATAAACAAACACCCTGAAGCTATTAGGACTCTGATACATGCATTAATATTGGTATTCCAAGTCTTTAAGGTGGAGGAAGCAGATATTTTTTCTTTATAAGAAAGGAGACTTTAAAGCTGTAATTCATCAGTGGCAGTAAATGCTTGGACAAGAGTTGCTCAGAATCAAAGTTAACTGAATCCCATGTGTGGCACTAGGCACTGTGCTGGACACCTTCACAGAGACTACGGAATTTATACACACTTCTAGAAATGGGAGTTACCAAGACACATGCAGTACCAAAGGTAGAGAGAGAAATCACGAAGAGTAATCTTTTAGGCATCACAAGTTATTCTATGTCCTACACCAGATTAAGAGAACAAGTCTAAATCCATTAAAAGGAACCCTGTTCCCTGCCCTGACATACACCACCTAGGAACTATCTTAAAACAGCCAGAATCTTATTCAGGAGATAGGGACAGGAAGATCATGACTTTCAGGCCACCCTTGGCTACAGAGTGAGACTATAAAACAAGGACAACCAGAAAAGACCTCACTACAAATTAGTATGGATTTTTGAGTATCTTTTCTTCTAGAGCTTCTACCAATTCAACTGTTTTAGTGAAGAGCCACAGAATATATACCCAGAAGGACTCTAAAAAAACCCTCCATAGATATGAAATCTGGGGCTTAAAGAGCAAAACAACTTCACCCAAAGAGCACAATTTGTTGGTGGCAAAGAGTGACCTACAACCTGATTCAAATTCCACTGTATTCTGTTATTTTTCTCATGTAGGAGCCAACAAGTGTCAACTCTAATTTGAGTTATACTTTGAGGCTAAAAGGAATGGCAAAGCCAGTGAATACTGATATCCCATCTCTGTGAGCATTTCTAATGGTCACAGAGGAGCCAGAAGTGCGGCCTCAGTTCTCAACTCACAGGAGTAGGTAAAGCCATAGAACAAACAAGACACAAGAGGAAAGCTTCCTACGGTCAGTTATATATTTTTAAAATTGGAAGAAATGTTATATGAAAATTTATATTATACTTTTATATTTATATTGTTATTAAAATAAGAGTTAATATATTGTTGCATGGAATATAGGATATACAAGAATATTTAAGGTAAATATGACATAAATAAGCTTCATATTGATTCTGATCCACAGTCTAAAGCACTTCTCTTAAAGTATTCTCTTACAAGGGAGGAAGGCTGATAAACTGCCACACTGAAACAACGGTTCTCCACAACAGTGGTAGGGAGACAGCACTGGAGCTACACACAGCCGGACGTGTGATCATGGACCAGTCACTTAGAGCCTCTTCACCTATGAATGTAGTAAATATTATTTGCCTTACAGTTTTTTATTGTAAGATTTGTTAAGCAAACTGTTTAGATTCTAGAAAGACTGACTGTAATGAATGCAGCCTACTAATACAGTCAGGAGAAACCTGTAGAACTGTCTGGCTGTCAAAACTATTCATTCAGATTCAATGTGTGAGATCAAGATAAGTAAGCAGTTGCTATTTATAGGCCCTCCCAACTAGCTGCACAAAGAAAACAGGCCAAGAGGGTAAAATTACCTAGGTGAACAGTATTGTACTCACATATTTCATTTCAAACTTCTTAGCCAACATTTCCACCTCTTGCCTCTCCTTACGCTCATCAGTAAATGGATCTTCTGTATGAACAAGTTTCTTCTGATTCAAAGGAAATGGGAAAGAAACACAAGTATTAGCACTACTTCGACGACACTGCAATGTGTTAATCACAGATCAACTACAGTCCATTTAATAGCATATCCAATAGGTATTCTCAGTATTATAGATTTCAAAACTACTTCCATTATATTATTTTCCAGACTTGAGTATATCTTTAAATTTCAATGAGTCAATTTTTCCTAATATAAAACAAATAGGTCAAAAGCATTAAAAGCTATTTTTTAAATGCTGGTACTCAGGAGGAAAGTATCCGCACCTAATAGACTTACATACACTGTACAGGTTTTTGATGGTTAAGAACTCAACAATCTAAATTGACTCCACTTGCAAAATTATCCCATCCCAAATAAAGCAATCCCCAAGACTACATTAGGTAACAATGAAAATATACATTTTATTTTGATATTATCCTTAAAAAGGACTAATTCAGCCATTTAATATCCCTAAAAAGTTATTCAATTATAGAATCAGGATTCATCATATGCTTACAAGTTATTACTAAGTATCTGTAGCTGTCCTGGCTTTCTGCTGAGACTAAGAATCAATAATTTCTATATCATCTATCTCCAGTCAATGGATATCAATTCAAGGAATACACAAAGCTAAAAAGTGCAATAGCCCATTCTAATAGCGTAGAATAAAACACTGTTCTAAAATACAGTTTAAAACACACACACACACACCCACTGAGTAAGTCACCATCCACTTGCCAAAACAGATAAACTTGTATCCTTTCCTGACTTACTACTTTTAAAAATTAAAATATTGTGTGCTGCATGGTGGGGATGAGTGAGCATGTGCATACATGTGGAGGTCAAAGTGCAACTTTATCAGGTTGCTTCTTTCCTTGCACCTTTCTGTGGACTGTGGGGATTGAGCTCAGGTTGCCAGTCTTACATAGACCTGTGTATTTTAGCAGATGTTTTATATGCATGCTTTTCAATGTACAAAAAAAAAAAAAAAAAAAAAAAAAGCTAAGAGCTACTTTAAAAAAAAATACTATTTTTAGCCAATTTTTAAAAATTTACTTTAAAGTACATCTAGTTTTGTTGTTTGTCTATTTTGTTTTTTGGGCACAGGGTCTTTATGTAGTCTTGGATGACCAATTTACTACATAGACCAGGATGGTCTCCAACTCAGAAGTCCTTCTGGTTCTCTCTCCCTAATGCTGGGATTAAAAGTGTACACAACCACACTCATCTGGAAGTAAATGTTTTAAAGAGTTATATTTTTTCAAACTGATGTAGCACCTTTAAATAATTGAAAATGAAAGTGTATTACAACCAGGACAAAGACCTGAATTTGAAACTAAGGCACTTCATCCTAAATATATAAAGACTGACACACAAAATCAGCCCAAAACATGACAGGGTAACATGGACAGGATGGACGGCTGAAGGGTTCATCTTCCCCAGCACATCAGAATAAAGGGAGACTTCTTAAGATTTTAAGGAGTTGATTTTACAATCAATTTTTAAATGTAGTAATAAATATTTATAGACTTTCTGATTCTAATTGGCATTATGAATGAAAAACATAGAACAACTCAAGGGGAGCCGGGCAGTGGTGGCGCACGCCTTTAATCCCAGCACTTGGGAGGCAGAGGCAGGTGGATTTCTGAGCTCGAGGCCAGCCTGGTCTACAGAGTGAGTTCCAGGACAGTTAGGGCTACACAGAGAAATTCTGTCTCAAAAAACCAAAAAAAAAAAAAAAACCAAAAAAAAAAAAACCCAACTCAAGGGGAAACAAACCAGCAAAATAAAAGTCTGGTAGGGAGAGCAGGCATTACATCGGTACAGCAGTCATCTGAAGCTAGTGGAGTCTCCTGAGGCAGTCAGCATGCTCCCCCCCATCACTGTGTAGTTCAAATACTAGGTCCTTATTCTGATGGGCCCTTTATTGAATGAGCCCAGAGCCTTTCCCATGCTCGTCAAAAGCTCTACCACCGAGCATTACCTCCAACCCAGCCTGACTCATTTTATATATGTAAATATAAACACAAGGATTTAGATTTTTTTAACTAAAAATCACCTTAAAATGTCATTCTAAATTTTTTTTTCAAGACAGGATTTCACTACACAGTCTAGGCTAGCCTCAAAGTCACAACCCTGCCTTAGCAGCATGATACAGAGTATCACCATGTCCAGCCTGCTCTAAAATACTTTGTGTACTTAATACAGGCATCAAAATCTATCTCTTGTTTACATATACTCTATAAAATTAAAACAGACTCACTTCTCCTTTACAATTAAGAATAATATTAGCAATCTCAGCACTCAGGAGGCTGAGGAAATTTGAGGCCAACCTGGGCTACACAGTGAGACCTTACCTCAAAGCAACAAACACAAAGAACCATCACTTTTCCCAATTAAAAACTCAAGAAGAATCCCCACCCACCCACCCACCCACCCACCCACCCACCCAGGTGATCAGCTGCCTAGGTGTGACATCAGTGTGATGATGATTCTGCCCTTTGATCCTAGCAGCACGTTCAAATCCTTTACAGGTCTTATCCAGCATATGCAAAGGAATACCAGAGTTCTGTAACAGTGCAGGCATCACCAATCTTCTCATGGCTTTTCTCTTACAGGAAACATTTAGTTCATTTTGTTCTCAAATGGGTACTCAGGTTATCTGATTTCTTGGTTTGCTAAGAACTGAACCTTTTCCTTATGTGTTTGTCATGTCCAAAACATATTCATAATGCACTGCTGCCCGCAATGGGGAACAAACTCATCTTTCAGGGCAGGGATGATTCCAATGTCTCAGGCACCACCTGAACCACAGTCATGGCATAAATACCACGAAGAAAAAGCAAATCAAAGGGCTGACGTCACCAGCAATGTGATCTTGCTTGTTAGAGTTAGCCAAAATATACTTTTCCTCATAAATACAGAAAAATTCCAACTGTATATCTGTTAGTTGGGGTTGCATACTTCCTTTAGCAGGTAGGAAGGGGGCTTATGTAAATGCACCCCAATGCAGATGGTACTTACACATGCTGTTTTCAACAGCCCACAGCTACCAACTTTCAATTGACAATCTTCCCTCTTTTTAGGATTCTTTTTTTTTGTTTTGGTTTTTCGAGACAGGGTTTCTCTGTGTAGCCCTGGCTGTCCTGGAACTCACTCTGTAGACCAGGCTGGCTTCAAACTCAGAAATTTGCCTGTCTCTGCCTCCCAAGTGCTGGGATTAAAGACGTACGCCACTACTGCCCGTCAATTGACAATCTTGTTCACTGACATACAGCTATTTTAAAAATTGAGATTTTTTTTCTAATTTGACTTAGCTTACTAAGGCACACTATTTAATAATTGTAATTCAAAATTAAAGTTACTTTGGAAAAATTATAACTCTATAAAATAAATTAATCTGAGCCAGTCTTGGTGGTACAGGCCTGTAAGCCCAGCTACTCAGAAATCTGAAACCAAGGTCATGAATTCAAGGCCAATATAGGCTACAAAGTAAATTCATGGCCAGTCTGACCAACTTAAAATTATCTTGTCTCAAAAAACAAAGGATGGGGTGTACTTGGAGTCATGTCAATAATATAGCACACCCTGGCATGCTGGCATGCTCAAGATCCTTGGCTTCATTCTCGGCACTGAAAAAGACCAGGCTTTCCAAAGGAGGAGATTTGGGGGTCACCACTTTCCAGACATTCTCCAGTTGGTCACTCTTCTAGGATCTCTTTTTGGAACCATCACAGCTCACAGAAATGTTATTTATGCATTCTTAAATAAATAAATATGTCAAAAGGGACTAATCAAAGGAAAATGTGGCAACTTTTCCTACAAAAGTATACCACATTAAAAAAACAATAAATTCTTTTGTGGAATTACAAACAAAAGATATCTGGTTGAATACATAATGAGAAAATTGGACCAATAAATACCTAAATTGATAGTATATATGAAGCAAACATAAAAATTAAACCCAATTCATATGTCCCATAGAACATAAAAGTACAGTCATGTACCAAACATTGCTTTAAAGGTCAAGGAACGATCACGTACACAATGATAAATACCACAGAACCTATATGGCAGGTTAAATGTAATTAGATATAACTAACAGCAGATTAAAACACCTAGATTAGCCTGGCATGAGGGCGCACACCTTTGACCTCAGTGCTCAGGAGGCAGAGGTAGAGAAATCTAAGTTGGAGACTTGGTCTACAAAGTGAATTCCAGGACAGCTGGGGCTACACAAATCCTGTTTCAAAACAAAACAAAACAACATCTAGGTTAGTGTAGGTACTTCCTATATATTTGCACAACAACAAAACACTAACTAGCATTATGTATTTTTACCTAAAAATGGCTTTTGTCTTGTTGTTTTATTATACTTATTTGTGTGTATGTGTACAACTTGTATAAGACGGTTCTCTCCCTCCACCACGTGATAATGGGGATGGAACTCAGGTCTTTGGGCTTGGCAGCAAGGGCCTTTACCTGCTGGGCCATTTTGTTGCCCAATTTTTGTTTTTCGGAGGCAGGCTCTCACTATGTGGCGCTGACCTCTCCATCCTTTCACCCCAGCCTCCAGAGTGCTAAGGTCACAGACTAGCATGCCCATCTACAAAATGTTCACCTTACATTAGCAAGTCAAGGATAATTTTTTTTGGAAAATGCTCCAATTTAATAGACAAAAAAGATTGCATTTATATTATAAAAACAGACAGAGTTATAGATGGAGTCTACAGGACAAAATATAATGTGAAAGTGACCAACATGGTCTCTACCCCTAACAATTCAATTTCTCTGAAAACATTTAGTAATGATGGCCACACAATACTTGTAACTAGCCATCAAAGGATTATCTGGCACAAAATGAACACAGACTAATGATACTATTCAATGTGAGACTTTTGACTAAAGAGTCCTTCACTGCAACAACAAAGATAGTTGAAAGGAACTAATGCATTCTGGACTCCATTAGAAAGCTCAGCCTAATAAAGAGCTTAGTCGCTAAACAAGAGGGCAATGTCTGTCTGCCTGCCTCTGTCTCTCTCTCCCATCTCCCCTCCTAAAGATCACCAACCCACAACAATAAAAATTACAATCACCGACAAACCGCTGTCCTAATCCCCATTGTTCACTGGTTCCCTCAAAAGCATACCGATGTATTTTCCTAAGTTTTTTTTTTTTTTTTTTTAAATTCAAAGCGAATGTTTTTTCCGTCATTCTCCAGAAAACCACAACGGACAAATGCTCCCAATTCGTACTAATGAGAGCCATTCAAATACTACGACTGGACAGCCACCGAATAAGACAGGAGACCTTTCCATTCAAAGACAATATGCACAAACTCAACACACACACAAAGCTAACAATATTTACCAACACAAGTGCAACCACATTACGGATCCACTTTTTCATTCCTAACGTGGGATCATTAGTTTCTGAAAATGTTTAATTTCTCTTAAATCCCCTTCAATCAAGGAAAATAAACCACCCGGCCACGAGCCCATCTCAGCAGCCCTGGCGCACGGTACAGCTGGGTTGAGGAAGGATGAGGATGAGCCGAGAAGGGGTCACACAATCTCTCCGCTTCAGACCGGGGGGCGTGTCCCCCAAGGTTTTTTCGCTTCCCTTCTACCGGAACGACAGATGGAAGTGCCACAAGAAGCTAGCCGCACGGCTCGCAGGGCCTCGGGATTTGGAGTGGGGAACAGAAAGGAAAAGGAGGAAAAAGCTGAGGTTTCGAAAGGTGCACAGGAAAACCGGCTCGGCGCGGTGTGGAGGGGGCAGCCTCGGCCACCCAGGTGGGCCCAGCCGCGCAGCTCCCGCCCCGTCTAGCCGCCCGGCCCCCGCCACCCCACCCCCGGGGCGAGCGAAGTGCAGAGCAGCCCGGGCAGGCGGCGGGTCCGGAGGCGCCCGGGCTGTAGGGCGGCCGGGAGGGAGGGACCCTCTGTACCCGTTGTTCTCCGCACAGCAGCAGCTCCGGGTAGCTGAACTCCACGCAGCTTTCGTCCGTGGGGTCCTTGAGCACCAGCTCCAGGCGAACCGTCTCCTTCGGCGGTCTCGGCGGCGGCTCCGCCCGGGAAGCCGACTCCCGCGGAGGGGGAGTTTGAAGAGGCAGCGGCGGCGGCGGCGGCTCGGGCCGCGGGGGCTCGCGCTGCAGCGCCATGGGCGGCTCGGCGCGGCTGACCTCGCGCTGGGGGAGCGGCTTGTCGCGCGCCGGGGGCTGCGCGTCAGCGCGGGGGGCCGGCTCCGCCCGGGCCGGATCGCGGTACGGCTGCGGCTCCAGTCGGGGGGGCTCGCGCTCGGCGCCCGCGAAGTCGGCCTCGCGCCGCCTCACCGGTGACAAGCTAATGAACGCGACTCTGCGCGGCTCCGCCATCCCCACTGTTCTGGCCCTCGGCGCTCGCTCGAGCCGGCTCTCGCCTCGACGCCGCACGGCGTGCCTGCCCGCCTTTCCTTCTGCTCTCCGTCACTTTTCTTCCCTCCAGCACCCTCAGCGGTCCCCGCGGACGCCACCGTGAGTGCGGACCGGGTCCCTGTCCCCACTACTACGTTCTGATGGGCTCCACCGCCATCGCCAGGGTCGCCGCAGCCGCCATGTTGGATCCCCCACATAAATAGAAGCAGGCCGCTGAGCGGGCGCATGCGCACACTAGAGACGCTCGCGTCCACAGTCGTGGCTGTTGCTCAGTTTTCCTCTTTTTCTCAACAGTCTGGAGGCCAGACAGCTCGGCGGAAGTGACGTCACAGACAGGCCTGTCTCCGTGGCAACGGGGACGCTTTCTATGCTTTGGTTTCAAAGGAGGGGTTTGGGGTTCCCGGAGTGATTTCCTCCTCTTGCCCGGAAACCGAGGCACGCTCGCGGATCCCTTAGGGTGAGCGTCGCGATGTGCCTGGGACCGACCCAGTCATGGCGCCGGGTCCCGCCCGACGTTGGTCTCTGGCTCTCAGCGCCGGGGAGCAGGGTTGTCAGCTGAGGATTCCAGGCGGACCCAAGAAAGGGGTGAGGGACTCGCGGCCCGGCTGCAGGTCCGTTGCCCGGTCACCTGAGGTGTCCAGGGTAGAGAGGCGAAGACTAGACTCTCCCCAGACCCCTCCCAAAAGCGCCACGCTGCCTCCCACACTTCTCCCTAGCTGCTTTGCGCATGGCGGTGAGACGCTCAGTGACGCGCCTCAGTTGGGAAACTGGCAAACGAACAGTTCTTGAAGATTTGAACGTCTTGGCAGCGTTTGGTGTTATTTTAGGGGACATGCTCTCAGGGGGAAAAAATCATGGCTAATTTCTGAGTGGGAAGAAGCGTTGCTTAGACTTCGCTGGAGCACCCGTGGGATTTTAACGGATGAGGATTACTGGCCCTTTTAATCTATTCAGTAGAAAGTGAATTTGAAGGCTCCCTTTCCGCATCCTCAAGGAAACCCAAGCTTGTTAAGAGCATTAACTATATTAGATATTGAAGACCTGAGTCAAAGAGACATCACAGACTTTTTTTTTTATATTTGCTCTTCTATTCCTTACCAAAGATGTACCAAATGGTCCTGCTAGCTCTAAGCCGGGTGTGCAGATGCATGCCTTTAGTCTCCGGAAGATACAGGCTGTTACATTTAACATGGTCCACAGAAACAACTCCAGGTCAGCTAGCACTTCTTAATGGAAGTGGTCGCATTATGGAGCCAGGCAGATCTCTATGTGTTCAAGGCCAGCCTGGTCTACTTAGTGACGTCTAAGCCAGCCAGAGCTACATAGTGAGACTCTGGAAAAAAAAAACTGGCAACAACAGCAAGGAAAAAAAAGAGGAAGGTGATGAATTTCCTTAAAATGCTGCAATATTTCCTTGACACTATATTTTACCTCCAACATTCCTTCCACTGTTGATTCTGATTGGGGTCTCCTATTTTGGACTGAAGTGACATTTCTGCCCACAGACTCTGTTTCTGCCATCTTACAACGGGGCAATTAATGTTTCTGGAACACTCTTTTGTTTTTTTGGTTTTTTGAGACAGGATTTCTCTGTGTAGCCCTGGCTGTCCTGGAACTCACTCTGTAGACCAGGCTGGCCTCGAACTCAGAATGGAACACTCTTTGTTTTATCACCCTCCATCCCATCTCCAATTGACTGAGCGCTATACCGTGTTCAGTTTCTGCAATTTAGCCCAGAAATTGCAGTCTGTTTGTTCTCGAGCCAAGCTCTTCTGTAGGTAACCTTTCATACAAAATTATCTAATGCTGGGTGCCTTTCACATACCTTGAACATCAATCCACAGTGAGAAGTAGATTCTAATTGGTGGTGTAAGCTACTCAAATCAGCACTTGAGAGGCAGGTGGATCTCTGTGAAATCGAGGCCACCCTGGTCTACAGAGTGAGTTCCAGGACAGCTAGGGCTACGCAGTGAGACACTGGAAAAAACAAAACAGGAAAAAAGTAGTTTCTTCCCTGTAACCCAGTGTATACACACCCACTCACCCATGAAATTTAATCTACCTTACTAATATAATGTAGCATAGAGTAAAGACAATCAATGAGATCAAAGGACAACTTTGTGGAGTCTGTTCCCCATCTCTCTCTCTCTCTCTCTCTCTCTCTCTCTCTCTGGTTTTTAGAGACAGGGTTTCTCTGTGTAGCCCTGGCTGTCCTGGAACTTACTCTGTAGACCATTCTGGCCTCAAACTCAGAAATCCACCTGCCTCTGCCTCCCAAGTGCTGGGATTAAAGGTGTGCGCCACCACTGCCCGGCAGAGTATTCTCTCCTTCCAGGTCGCCAGACTTACTGTACATTAATGAGTGATCTTGTTGGCCTAGAATTGTTTGAACGCTAATTTCTAGTTTTGAATATATTTTCCTACACAGACAGTAATAATTATATAAGACTGGTTTGCTATATATATCTAGCATAAAAGTGTTATATACTTTTTGATTCTAAATGCTCTGTAGCAACGGTTTAGATTGTGACATTACCATAAGTTTTGGTTTAGCTTGTCTAAAAGCATATTACCATATTTATCATATCCATCAGTGCTGAATAAAGTTTTATTTTACTTTTCTTTTTAAGACAGGCTCTTACTATATAGCCTTGGATGACCTGGAACTAGCTCTGTAGACCAGGCTGGCTTCGAAAGCACAGAGATCTGCTTGCCTATGCCTCCCCAGTGCTAGGATTAAAGGCATATACCACTGGGTATGATGACACATACACTCAGGAGGCAGAGGCAGGCAGATCTCTGTAAGTTCAAGGCCAGCTTGGTCTACAAAGTGAGTTCCAGAACAACCAGGGCTACACAGAGAAACCCTGTAACAAGGCATGTTCACTATACCTGGTTTCTATTCCCTTTTCTAATAAAAAGAATCCTCTTTGAGTGCAATTTATTGGCAGGAATGGGTTCTCACAGTATGGTCCTAGGGATGGAATTCAAGTCTTCAGACTTGGTGGCAAGTATCTTTACCCACGGAGCCATCTAAACAGCCCGAAGAGCTATAAGTCTGTACATTTTTGGTTTTATCCAACTTGATTGGTAAGATATACAGGATTTTTTTTTCTTTTACTGGTTTAACTTCTTTTTATTTTCAAATTCAATTTCTTTTTTTTTTTTTTTTTTTTTTTGGTTTTTCGAGACAGGGTTTCTCTGTACAGCCCTGGCTGTCCTGGAACTCACTCTGTAGACCAGGCTGGCCTCGAACTCAGAAATCTGCCTGCCTCTGCCTCCCAAGCGCTGGGATTAAAGGCGTGTGCCATCACTGCCCGGCTTCAAATTCATTTTCAAAGCCAGCTCCTTATTTGTTAGTATCATTTTTCTATTATTTTCTTTGAGACAACATCTTTCTGTATAGTCCATACTAATTTCAGTCCGTCGACTTCTAAGTGCTGGGATTCTAGGCAGGGACCACCACATGGCTTCTATTTGTAACTTAATTAACTTTGGAGTTGATTAGTATTTCTTGTGGCAGCCTTACGCTTATTTCAATAATCTTTTTATAATTTCTCAAGAGCCCAATGTCATTCTTTTTTTTTTCTTCTTTTTTTTTTAGTGTAAGGATTCAAGACCTCGTCTCCTGAGCTTTAATACAAATCTAGTTTAGATAGCCTCTTTTACTTAAAAGTTAAAGGAAAGCTTTAATCTTGGTATTTGTTATTTTTTCTGTCTCTGGTTGGATGTTTTGTGGCAGGATGTTTCCAAGCTTGCCCGAACTCGAGAGTTAGATCCCTAGCATAACACAGAGGGAACTGTCAAAGGCACAGTAAATACCTAGTTTGGTTTGGGTATTAACTTCTGCTTTATATCATTGTGATTAAAAACACACACACTGAGCTGGGTAATGGCACACGCCTTCAATCTCAGCACTTGGGAGGCAGAGACAGTTGGATCTTTGTGAGTTTGAGGCCAACCTGGTCTACAGAGTGAGTTCTAGGATAGCCAGGGCTGCACAGAGAAACCCTGTCTCAAAAACCCAGAAACAAACAACACCCCCCCACACACACACACATTCTTATGAGTTTACTGAAGAAGGTCTTTGGCCTTGGGGTTAAAACTGCAGAGTGAGAATAGGCTGCCTGGTTCTAACTATGCCTCTATTGCTTACTATCATATACTCTGTGAATTTTACACAAAGTCACTTAAGCACTTGTTTTGTGCCTCAGTTTCTCTGTTTGTAAAATGGAGATAATAGTACATCATTTAAAGCACTGGTGTTGGGTCAGGTGAGTTGGCTTACTGGATAAGAGTAATTGCAGTCAAGCCTGAGGACCTAGGTTTCATTCCACGTGGTGGAAGAACAAAACCAACGCCCCACTTGTTCTCTGATCTTCACAGTTGCCATGGAACATGTGTACCCATATACACACAAATTAAATGCATTGATCATTTAAAACTAGTGTTTGAATCAATTGGGTTAATTGGGTTAATCAATTGTGAAATGCTTAGAACAGGGAGCGGTACATGGGAAGTGATGGTGTCTTCTTTGTGGCTTGATGTGCAGTAACTTTATTGACCAGCCCATGGGTCCTTGAGGGGGAGGTCTGATCTTTGGAATATGAAGCTATTGCTTAGATGTTTAGATGACTGCAACTTTACTTACATCTTAATTTCACCTTTCATGACCTGCCATTAACTCTCATCATTTTTTATTTTTCAAATATTGGTGCCTTTCCTTTGTTGCATGTTCATACCCATTGTAGTGGCAATTCCTGATTGTCAACTTGACTATATCTGGAGTGAACTACAATCCAGAATTAGAAGGCTCACCTGTGATCCAGATCTTGAGGCTGGAAGACACAAGTTTCTGACCTGGATCTTGGCATGGAGATCTTGAGGCACAGTGGCCATGAAAAGCTTAGGCCCAGGCATGGTAGTACATGCCCTTAATCCCAGGAGACTGAGGAAAGGAGGTCTCTGAGTTCAAGGTCAGCCTGGGACAAAGGAAGTCCCAGATCCAGGCATGGTGGCACACACCTTTAATCTGGGCTACTCCTGCTGGAGTCCCACATAAGGACATTGGAAGAAGGAAGATTCTTCACCTGTGTGCCTTGTGGGACTGAGCAACTGCTAGATCCTTGGACTTTCATTCACAGTTGCTGCTGACCATTGTTGGGGAGTTGGACTACAGACTCTAAGTCATCAACAAATTCCCATACTATATAGAGACTACCCATAAATTCTGTGACTCTAGAGAACCATAACTAATACGCCCATTGCGTTCATCAGGAAACGGCCTTTATCATTCCAAGTGTGTCTCTGACCTGCCTTGTGACTTTGACCAGAATCCACCCTTGTTTGATTATGGCGCCTGCTCGCTCTCTCCATTAGCATTTCTCCAGTTGAACTGCTGCCCATCTTCTCACGCCAATGTTCACAAATGACTTTGTTCTCAGTAAGAGCAAGCAGCCCAGGTTGGATTTCACTTTGAGATCCAATCTACCAGTCTCTTTGCCTTAATAGGTGACATAAAACCATATACAGGTTAGAACAAGATGTATGTTTGAGCAGAGACATTCTTCTATGTCATTCTTTCTCCTTTACATCTTTCAAAAACTACTAGTTGCTTCGTTTTTGTATATGTATTTCTGGGTAATGAGGTAAAATTAAAATGTCCTTGATTCTCATTTCTTTGGACGTTATCTACGTTAATGCTATTTCTCTTTGTATTTTATATTTAACTTATTATAAGGCACACCCATGCCTGTAACTAGATTTATCACCAGTATATGACACTATTGTACTAATACTACTCTCTACCTTTCTGTCCAGAGTAAAATGCTGTCTTACAACTTTTACATACATGTACCAATTTTCAATGATGTTTTTAAAAGATTGATTTGATTTATGTATGTGTGTGTGTGCCTGTGTTAGTGTTACCGTGTGTGCAGGCATCCACAGAGACTACAAGACGGCACCAGATTGCCTTGAGCTGTGCTTACATGTTGTTATGAGCCCAGTATGAATGCTGGGAAGCAAACTCTGGTCCTCCAGTAGAATAGCAAGCACTGTTAACTGCTGAGCCATCTTGTCCAGCCCTGATTTTTTTTTTTTAAATCTTGGGTATTTTTTTTCCTTTTCTTGTTTCTCTCTTGTACTCATTTCTTACAGATGCTAAGCTGTGTTGTCTCTGTGGTTTGATTACTCATCTTTGAGGACCATGAATTTCCTGGGAAAGCTGCTATAATGAACATTGGGGTGGGGGACCTGGGACTGTGTGCCCACCTAACAGGCATTCACCCACTGATCCTGAGATTGGATTTGCTCTTCACCACTTCATGTGATAAGCCATTGGGAGATGCTCTCAACATATTCGGCTTGGGTCTCTAATGTCCTGCTGTCTCCTCTGTATCTCAGAACTATATCCAAGGAGATTTTGTGTTAAAATGTTGTATTCATCATATTTTAATCAAACAGATTTTGTATTCTGTGTGCCTGTCTCTCCATCTGCTCCTATGCCTTCTCCCTAACCTTCTTCTCGAACACAGCATTCATACATGTGGACACGTCCCCTCTCCTAACCCGACTGGATCCATCTTTGATTGTTGCGTATAGTTATTATTTTGTTCTTCAAGATTTGTCTTCTGAGCCCGGCAGTAGTGGCGCACGCCTTTAATCCCAGCACTTGGGAGGCAGAGGCAGGTGGATTTCTGAGTTCGAGGCCAGCCTGGTCTACAGAGGGAGTTCCAGGACAGCCAGGGCTACACAAAGAAACCCTGTCTCGGGAAAAAAAAAAAAAAAGATTTGTCTTCTGTATATGAGGGATCTGCATGTATGCATGTGCTCCACCTACATGTCTGGTGCTGGGAACCAAACCCTGGTCCTGTGCAAGACCAACAAGTACTCTTGACCCCTGAGCCACCTCTCCAGCTCTGCTTCCCTTCTCATAAACCATATAAATCATTTTAACAACTGAACCATGAAGTAGCAGTATTTTTCCTTCCTGAAAGCTTTATAATTGTTTTCTTCACTTTCCTGCTTAACCGACCTCCAAACTCTCTTCCAACTTTTTCTCAATGTGGTTATAGGTACACACTCTAATCTTGAATGAATCAGTCCTGGAGCTGTATGTTATGATGCCTGGGACTGTTGTACAGCAGTCCTGAAATCTGCTTCCATCCAAGCCTTCCCATCACCCTTAAGTTAGAACCCATGTTTCTCATATGATCAGTCTTTTTTCTTCTGTTTGTTCCTGTGTTTTTTAGATGGTGCATACCATGCAGGAAATTATATATATATTGTGTATATTATATATATATATATATATGAAATGTATATATATGAAATATATGTGAAAAATACCTGTTCATCTACATACCTGAGGGATAGTCTCTAGTTGAAAATTTTCTCCCCAGAATGCATTTGTAGAGCTGCAATTGAGACATTCAGTGTCATCTATTAATCTGTTCATCATTTATTACAATCTGTGCCCACTTCTGCCCACCAGACAGTTGAGTTTTCATTGCCCCTTATGTTCTGTAGTCTCTCTATTTCTGTTGAGACCCTGAATGTATGCTTAGAATCTCAGTCTCTGAATAGTAGTTGTCATCACAGGAGCATACACGCTTGAAACCTAAGTCTTTCGTTTTTACTTTTTCATCAACATTTAAACATTATTGTTGCGTGTGTGTGTGCTCTCCATATGTGCACTTGTGCTGCCACATGTGCATGTGAAGGTCAGAGCACAACTTTGTAGAGTCAGTTCACCCCTACCCCCTTGTCTTAGTCAGGGTTTCTATTCCTGCACAAACACCATGATCAAGAAGCAAGTTGGGGAGGAAAGGGTTTATTCAGCTTACTCTTCCACATTGCTGTTCATCACTAAAGGAAGTCAGGACTAGAACTCAAGCAGGTCAGGAAGCAGGAGCTGATGAAGAAGCCAT
>CM052700.1:97224362-97251054 GCA_028551405.1 Uromys caudimaculatus
GTGTGTGTGTGTGAGTAGCTTACAAAATGTTTCAGAAATGGGCTGATGGTATGTTAAGTAGAACCTATAACGATAGGATTACAACCCAAGACCAGTGCTGAAAGCTCAAGTCAAGGCTCAAGTTGAAGCTGCGGGGCAGAGTCCAGCTGTGCGGTAAAAGAGCAGGGACCGTCAGGAAGATTGGCTGGCAGTCCCAGCAGCAAGGTACTCTGCCTCGCTGAAGCTCCGGGAGCCATCAGGTGTCCTCCGCCTGCGGGTCCTCGATGCACACTGGATATGAGGTCAGTGGGGACATGCAGTTACAATGCTAGGCGTCTACCACTTTATGGGGTCCAGATGAGGAAGTCACTTTTTCCTTGGTCCAATGGGTGTGGTAAGTTCTTGGCTCTGGTTTCCCGAGACATGGTTTCTCTGTGTAACCTGGCTGTCCTAGAACTCACTCTGTAGACCAGGCTGGCCTCGAACTCAGAAATCCACCTGCCTTTGCCTCCCAAGAGATTAAAGGCGTGTGCCACCACTGCCCGGCAATGTGCCATCTTCTTGATGATCCGCATTTGGTGAAAGACAGGACCCATGAAACCACTAGCATAAGTTCTTTTCATAGCACCACTAGTCCACCCTTAGGATATATTACCAAATAAACATAAGGAAAGGCTCTGCCTACAACACTCGTATTGGTGACTAATACCGGAGTTTTCAGTGATCCATTGAAATCAGAGCAACATCAAAATGTTACTTTGTAGCCCACTTTTCCAACTCAGCAATGTGGCCTTTAACTGTTTCAGTAGTATGTTGGTTTCCTGTGGCTGCTAACAAATACAGAGAACATTGGCTAAAAGCAACAATCTTACATAGTCAGAAGGCTTAAAATGGGTCGTCTTGGGCTAAAATTAAGTCCGTAGCAGGGTGATAGTCCTTTCTGGAAGTTCCAGGGTAAAGCCAGCGTCTGGAGATCCTTGGCCCTTGGCTCCTGGCACTCTTTCTCCATCTGCAGAGCCAGCAGCCTTGGCTGAGATGTCCTCTCCCTCTCAGACCCCCCCACTTCCACTCTTAAGAACCTCTGTGATTACATTGTGTCCAGCAGAGAATTCTGATAATCTTCCTAGACTAAAGCTGACTGGTTAGTAACTTTTTTTTCTGCAACCTTTAACTCTGCCTGTGTCATTAGCTACAGGAAAACTAGAATTGGCTAGTAACTTGAGTGGCCTCTTCCCATGCCAGCTCCTGGCTCTCCATCTTGGTGACCTGTATCGACTTCCGTGCCATTCTACTGTTCCCTTTCTACTATTCGTGTTCATTTCAGTTGTCTTTAACTTCTGGAAAGGTCATGCTGTAAAGCACAGTTTTGTTGGATTCACTCCTACTGCTGCCAGAATCGGTAGTGTGCGTTGTATAATATTCCACTCTGATCTCACAGAGTTTATTCCCTCGTCTTATTCAGGGCTACATGGGTTGTTTTCAGGCTGTTCCTGGGCACCGTGGTTCAAAGAAACATTCTTGTGCTTATTCATGGTGGGATTGTATAGACTCTCTTGGGCAAGTAGCTAAAAGAATGGAATTGCTGAGCTGTATTGTGAAGTTAACAAGTAAGGTCATGCATGTTGTTTCTTCTTACGTTCTTTTCCTTGAGACAGGGCCTCTCTACAGAGCCTTGGCTGTCTTGGAATTTACTCTGTAGACTAGGCTGGCCTCGAACTCAAAAGAGCCGCCTACCTCTGGCTCCAGAGTGCTAGGATTAAAGGCATGTGCCACCATGCCTGGGTCTAGGTTGTTTCTTTTTTTTTTTTTTTTTTTTTTTTTTTTTTGGTTTTTTTCGAGACAGGGTTTCTCTGTGTAGCCCTGGCTGTCCTGGAACTCACTCTGTAGACCAGGCTGGCCTCGAACTCAGAAATCCACCTGCCTCTGCCTCCCAAGTGCTGGGATTAAAGGCGTGCGCCACCACTGCCCGGCTCTAGGTTGTTTCTTAAAGAACTCAAATGACCAGGAATGATGGCTCACACTGTGATCCTAGTTGGGAGGTGGAAGTAGAAGGATTTAAAAGTTCAAGGTCATCCTCCACTACAGGGTTACATAAGACCCTGTCTAAAAAAAAATAAAAATAAAAATAAAAATAAAAATAAAAATAAAAATAAAAGAACTTAAATAGATCATGCCTCAAAATAGGCAGTCAACCATGGTGGCTAGTACCTGTAACTTTAGCATTCAGGAGACAAAGCAGGCAGATCTCTGTGAGTTTTAAGCTAGCTAGGGTCCTATAGACCTGTGTGTGTCTGTGTGTGTCTGTGTGTGTGTGTGTGTCTGTGTGTGTGTGAGTGTGTAACTGTATATAAGATATAATAAAGTGTATCTGCAGCCTATTACCCTCTCCCCTGAACTTAGCCTAAACCTCCTTGAGCAGCCCTTAGGTCTACAGCAGACATTTAGATTTTATTTACGAAATTTCTGATGCTCACAAGTGTGCAAACTTGTCTACATATAACACATTCAAGATACATGTGAACTGATGGTGATCCCTGATTTACTGTGTGCTCTAGAGCTAAGGGATGCTACATCACTAAGCCCCAGGCTCTGCTGCTCTGGACCATTTCTAAATAGGCAGGAACACTGAGCCTTTCTATAAAGTGCATATAATCTTGTGTTTTATAGAATGGAGAAGAAATGAGAGGTAATCGTCTAAATGTAATTTAGAGTTTGGGATATTTGGCTTCTGTGTACTTGGATACCTGCTGTCTATGCTGTACACATGGCAGGATCTTGCTGCATGTTGATTTTGGGGATCTATTCTGATTGGTTCTCCCAAGTGAAGCAGACAATATCTCATTTGCATGTCTAGAAACATCTCTACTGCCTTCTTCTATTTTCTTCTTTTCCATATCTCCCCTGCAAGTTCCTTTTTCACTATATAGCCAAGGATGGCCTTGAAATCCTAATCTTCCTGACTTTGCCTAAGTGCTGGGAATCTATATGAGCTGCAACATCTAGCCCATTACCTCTTTTTTTAAGATTTATTTATTCATGTATTTTATATTTGCATGTTGTGTCTTCATGCACACAGAAGAGGGAATTAGATCTTATTACAGATGGCTATGAGTCACCATGTGGTTGCTGGGAATTAAATTCAAAAGCTCTGGAAGAGTGTCAAGTGCTCTTTCCAGGCCATTTCATTGTCTTTTAAAAAAGGGATTAATTTTAATTATGTATGTGTCTATGTGTCTACATGGGAGTGTGTGCACATGAATGCCTATATGTCTACATAGGTATGTGTGCACATGAGATCATTTGCTAGAAGATGGCTGGGTCTCCTGGAGTTCTAGGCAGTTGTGAGCTGTGGTGGGTGCTGGGAACTGAATTTGGGTCCTCCACAGCAATGTGTGCTCTTAACTGCCCAGCCATTTCTAGAGCCACACCATTGCCTTCTTGCTGTTCTTAACATTTTGTTCCTGCTGATGACATTGGCTACCTGGCTGAGTTAACTGTGTACTTCTGTTAGACTGACTTTCTTTCAGGCCCAGATTGTGTACTATCTTGGCATCTTCAAATCGCTAGAAATGCAATACAGTAATTGGGAACCAGACTGCATGAGGTCAGATCTCATGAGCTCCTTGCTAGAGCAGTAATGTGTTCAGTTATTTAATCAGACAGTAGTTGAACACATGTTACATGTGAGGCATTGTACAGTGTGATGGTCATACAACTTCATAATAGACTGCAATCAGCAAAAAGCCAAACCCAGTGATTTGGTAAGAACCACCAGGTCCTCTGTGTATAGGCTTCTTTGGCATTGTCTCCTTTTTTCATAAAACTTAACTCATGGAGCCTTAAAGTCTCTTCCTGCCTTCACTCTAGATTAGGAAAGAGAGATGACATATGCCACGCCTAACCCTGTACTTACGACGTGAAAGAGATCATGATGAGAATCCAATGATAGGACTGGATAGGTGGCTCTGTCAGCAAAGTACTTGCTATGCATACAGAAGGGCCTGAGTTCATATCTTTAGCACCTATGTAAGAAGCAGGCCTGGTACCCTAATCATAGCACACAGGGAGAAGGAGACAGGAGGAACCTAGAGTCAGGCTGGCCAGCCAGCGCTGCCAAATGAGCAAATCCAGCTTCAGTGAGAGATCCAGAAAACAGGGTCCTAAGGGCTAGAAAATGGCTCAGTGGTTATGAGCAAATATTCTCACAGAAGACTCCAGTTTAGTTCCCACTGCTCACATCTGGCAGCTCACAACTGCCTGGAAGTTCAGCTCCAAGAGATCTGATGGCCTCTTCTGACCTGCAATCACGTGCACATATCCACATACATAGAGATAATAACAAATATTTAAAAATAAATATAAGGTGGAAAGAGATAAAATACTCAGCATGACCTCTAACATCCACATGTGAGTACAGCTGCATAAACATGAGCACACGTGAAAAGAACCAAAAAATAAATTTTAATTTAAATATAGTACAGTGGTATGTGATTCTTTTGTAGTACAAAAATAATTGTAAAAGTGTTTTTCCATTTGTAAGTATACACTACAGGTTACTTTTAAACAGGACACTGATACTACAGACTGTGTAAGTTACACACTCCCTAGCTGGGCCCTTCTCTGGGCTATCATTTGTGAGAGAACAAATACGAACTCTGATGCCCTGTCAAGACAGTCAGAAACAGTTATCCCTCATAACAGAATTGCATGTGCTTCTCTCTAACTAGCCTTCATCCTGTAGATTGTGCCCTAACCTGTACTAATCCTGTAGTTTATCACTGTGCATGAGTGTCTTTCAGGAATGAGGAGCTGGAACTGAACAGCGCTTCACTGGAAGATGTCAACAGCTTCCGGGAATTGATCTGCCTTCCCACTCTTCTGCTTCCAAGTATTTAAAGCAAAATAAGTTTCATAAGAATGATTCACAGAACTATAGCAGGTTTGGTTGTATCTGATCCACCTTGTGACAAGGAGAACCAGGTCCTATTGAAAAAGTGGGAACACCAGAACAAGACAAGCAGCTCTGGCATGAGGAAATGGTGCAGCCTTGTTTCCTGCAGTCCTGTTAGACTAGTGTTGTGATTTATGCTTTCGACCAATCATATCTGAGCCTAATGTGAAAGATGACACACTGGCCATCTTCTAAGTAGAGTGGAAGAACAGCATGGACTGGCCAGAGGTGAAGGCTGTGTTCAGCCACTGGTCCTATTGCTTCAGCTGTTTTACTCTGTGCAGGTTTCCCTCTCCTTTCTGTGTGGAATTGCCATCTGCAACAGGAGTCTGGGGCAGGAGGAAGAATTCGTGGTATTTCTAAAAGTTCCTCCATCTCCTCCTCTGTGGAGTCTGCTCTCTAAGGATGGGTCTGTATGTTCTAACTTGTGTACCTCAGACTTACAGAAGAAAATTACAGAGCATACAATCCGGTAATCTGATGCACAAAAAGATGTGGGTCTGTTTTCTGAAAGGAGGATGTAAGCCTGGCAGTGCTCTGTTGTGGAAGAAAGAAGTTTATGTGATGACAGCTCAGCACGTGAGGCTGAGATAGGACGGAGAGGCTAGCCATTAGGAGCTCTCTTCGAAGGACCCTGGTTCATAATTGTATCAATAAATCCCTACGGTGTGTTCATGTGTGTGCAATATAAACATGTACATATGCCGGGCAGTGGTGGCGCACGCCTTTGATCCCAGCACTTGGGAGGCAGAGGCAGGTGGATCTCTAAGTTCAAGGCCAGTCTGGTCTACAGAGTTCCATGACAGCCAGGGCTACACAGAGAAACCCTGTCTCAGAAAAAAAATGTTATGTATATATGCTTCATGAAAACTTTCCAAGTCCTATGTTCAAAATTGCTGTTCATTCAGCAGATATTAAGAACCTTGCTCTGGCTTTGTTTCCTAACATACAAGGGAGACCCAACTCAGACTTGCATACCTTCAGATTTGCCAAGTTTTTCCTTTCACCCACCTTTTAAAAACCCACATACTCAGCTTGTCTCGCTGTAACAAGCTACACAAGCAGCACTTTACTCACCCAGAGAGTGGTCCCATAAGCCGACTATCTACTAATGACTGCTGTTTGGAAGAGGGCCTCATGGCCATCCTCAGAATCACACAGCTCGGGAAGACTTCTCCCGGGACTCAGAGATGAAGTCATGGATGGGCTAATGTACAAGATGATGGAATATGATCAAATGATGGCAATTCTTTAGTATAAAGGTACTTGTCACTGCAGCTAGGAGAAAATGTCTCGAAATGCTAACAGAGAACGAAAAACAAAACTATTACCTATTCCTAAAAGCCAGTAAATTACATAAGAGTATTCGGAATGATTCTGGAAAAAGGCACCAGGGAAGCCCAGAGTACTTTCTCCAGTAGATTACATTGGGTGTCACCACAGACCAGGGAGATTTGTGCTGCCTGAAAGTCCACACATAGCACCCACTCATCTTAATGCTCCAAGAGCAGGGAAGGAAATGTCAGTCACACAGGGTACTGGATCACATATTCAAGTGTAGGAAAACTGTTCCAATTTGATGTGGGAGGAAGCTGGTCCTGGCCTAGGGCTTGGCTGTTTAGATGGGTACTCTATTCTCTTTGGCCCACTTCTTCATGATCCTGATGATATACTCCACTTGGGTGTTTCCTGTGCTTCTCAGTAAATGCAGCACTTCTCGGAGGGTCTCTCTGAGGAAAGGTTTTAAAGAACAAATTTTCTCAATAGAGAAGAAAAACTGGCAATCTCATGACATTGTACTATATCCCAGTGATGCACTTGGGTTCATGGATCCTCCACTGGGCATAAGCCAATTACAAAGCTGCTAGTTTTCTAAGCCATAGCAATGGGTCGCTTCTTCAACAGATGCTCAGAAAGGGTTCAAATATAATATAAATGAGAATGGCAGTAAGGACCAAAATTTGGTGAATACCCAGCATTTACACTTTAACTAATTAAAACATGTTTTAACTTAAAAACTTATTTTATGTATGCATGAATTTATGCATGCTTTTATGTCTATGTGTGTGTGTGTGTGTGTGTGTGTGTGTATGTATGTGTGTATGTATGTGTGAGTATATTTGCACTATGCAGGTGGCTGAGAAGGACAGAAGAGGGTGTCAGATCCCTTGGAACTGAACTTACAGGTGTTTGTGAGCACCTGACATATGTGCTGGGATTCAAACTGTAGTCCTATGACTGAGCAGCAAATGCTCTTAACCGCAAGCCACCTCCAGCCCTAAGTTAAAATTCATTATAGTTAAAGCTTAGATTTAGGTGAGGCAGGCTGAAGCTTCCCTGTTGTCTCATTAGAACCTTGGCAACTGCCTGTAGACCTGCTCCCGTGTGGTCTTGCTTTCTATCCCTTTTCTCTCTGAGGGACCTCCTGCACCTGACTGAGTGCTTGTATTCAGGATTATACATAAACACAAGGCAGGAAGTAAATTTTGGTAATTTGCTTGCAAAATTATTACAGTTTTCTATCCATATGCACTAAGCAATAAATATACTGCATGGAACTATTTTTATAACATTAAATCAATGAATTAGTTTTAGTCCAGGTTGACTTTGCTGGCCTTGAGCCCACTATTTTGCTTCAGGCTCCCAAGTGCTAGGAATTTACTTTTAAGTATTTTAGTTTTTATTCCCATAGAACTATAACCCTCTTAGTTTTACATCATCAAATATCTAAGCACTTCCTGGAATACAAGAAGGCAGAAGCAATAAAAGAATTATCAACCATGTGTACTCCATTTCTATTTCTTTGAGGCCTAAATTGGGTAGCAGAAGGGCTTTTTAGAAAGCAGAAAGGTCAGTGGCATTTGCTGTGGAAAAGGCTGTTCATCCAGAGCCACCTGTACACCCTGCTCTGGATTTGGAAGCTCTCTTATGCTTAGAGTCCCCAATATGTATCACTTAGAGTCATTTGATTTCATAAAATAAGACATTTCTGGGAGGAAATGATCATACAGACAATGTTAACATCTCAGCGTTTCTACCTTTAAGATTTCTGCACCAGGGGCAGAGGCAGCTCTGTCCATTTGTTTACTTACTTGGGTTCTCTCCCAGCTAAAATCATCTGGAAAATGCCTACACAGGCGCCCCTCTTGCCTTCCCAGTATTCAGGGTTGGGATCCAGCCTCTCTAGGACATCAAAAGCTTTGGCCGAATAGTAGAACTGGCCCATCTGCACAAAAGAAACCATGGTGGTCATATAGACATTTAGTCAAGAGGTGGGACAGAAAGAAACATATGGAATACTGAACAGAATGGGATGAAGCAAATGCAAAAAAAAAAATTTGAGGTAGCAGCTTGGGTACATTTCAATTCCTAGCTAAAACAAGAGAACCACATTTTAAATGCATAGGTTCATTTAACGCCACATGCCCTTACTTCAGTGATAGAACATTTTGTCTAATACTGTTGAATTATGCTGTCAAGACGTTTGCTATTTCTTCTAATTCTATTCTACTCTTGTGAGAAACTGACGGCTGTCTTGAATTAGGTATTTTTCAAGTTTCCTCAATACACTACACTAACTGGACCATATTCAAATCAAAATCTTTCCCTGATTGTCCTAAGCTCTTAGACTCCCTAGGCTGTGACAATTCTAAGCACACAGTCTCTTAATTCATTTTGCAGACATCTATCCTAAAGACTTGACACATTTCCTTAGCCGCATAAAACATGCTGAGCTCAACTGAAATCTGCCTGTTTGGGTGTTCAGAGTTGGCTCTTAAGGCTCTAAATCACCTGGTGACCCTCTTTACCCTGTGGATTTGGTTACTCCTCTATACTACTCAGTCACTGACAAGTTCCTTTAGGTTTATGTAGAGGAATTTTAATCCAATAGCACGGCTGCTCTGGCAATGGATCACATCCAAAGATGACCTGGACAGAATACAGACACACCTGGATTACAGTATGATTTGGCTGGAATACTGACGTGCCCTTAGTACACATCTTTAATCCCTAAGATGGAAGGTAAGGTTAGTTTGTAAAAGGAGGCAGCCATGTTTGAAAATGACAACTAATTGAGAGGCAAAGTGATAAATCAGAGAAAGATTTAACAATGAGAGAGGATATGCTCAACTCTCACAAGAATAGTACAGAGATGAGAGGCTACTGAAGAGCGGTGCATGGAGAAAGAATGAGCTAGACACAGATAGTGTAGTGTGGTGTGTGTGCATGGCAGTCGTACAGGGAACGAGCTAGACACAGGTGTAGACAGAATGAGCAAGTGAATGACAAGGATCCAGAAGATTAGGACAGATTGCCAAAGTCAGTCTGAGGCCAAGCAGAGCAATTCAGTCAGAAGCTGAAAGAAGCCAGATTGAATCAGTCTGATTGGTAGGTTAGATTGTGTGGAGGCTAGAAACTTCCAGGCCCATACAATCCCTTATCCTGTCTTTCTGCCTACTTCCCAGTGCTCGTCCTCTTCTCAGAGCCTTCTCAGTTCTTCACAGTATATAAGCCAGCACATATATAGTGTGTGAACATACACCGCTTACTATGTGTGAATACAAGTTGATCAACCCTCCAGGTCCACATGCTTTGGCAAAACAAGACCTTCCAATAGCTCACCAATCTTTAGCTGATGTCACGTGATGCTGGTCCTCAATTTTCTCTTTCCTGTCACCCAAACTCACCTTGTAACAGTCATTGGCAATGAGCTGTAAGAGGCTGAAGGACTCGCCGGAGGTTTCCATCTTGAGATAAAGTTCCCAAGCTAGTCTTGGTTTCTTATTCATAATATCTGCAAAAGAAAACAATTGTGTTATTGTTCCTTTATGATAGTGCCTCAGGATATTATTACCCAAAGATGTTCTTCAACTCCAGCCTTGAGCCTCTCAAGTGATAGAATTATAGGAGCATGCCACATTCCCAGCATTTTAAAAACTTAATCTTTGTGTGTATGTGTTTGTGCCCTTGAAGGCCAGAAGAGGGCACTGGACCTCCTGGAGCTGGAGTAACAGGAAGCTGTGAACTGCCTGAGCACTGGGATCTGAATTCGGATTCTCTGCAAGATCAACCAGCACTCTTAACCTGGGGCCATCAATCACTTCAGCCCCCAGGCTTAGGGCAATAGACCAGGTGGACCTTGAACCTGGGGGATTGCCTGCCTCTACATCCCAAATGCTGGGATTAAAGGTGTATGCTTATACCACTTTATTTTTTATATTTATTTTTTTCACAGAATCAACTAACCTGGGCTCATAGAGGCTCACAGAGACTAAACCAAAAATCAGGGAGCCTGCATGGGTCTAACCTAGGCATATGTGTTATGGGTGTATAGCTTGGTCTTCTTGTGGGACTCCTACCAGTGGGAGTGGGAGCTGTCCCTGAATCTTTTGGGACTCTTTTTCCTCCTACTGGGTTACCTTATCCAGCCTTAATATGAGGGGAGTTGCCTAGTCTTATGGGAGCTGTCTGATGTGGATGCTGGGAACCAATCAAGTCTTCTGGAAGTGCAGAGAACACTCTTTTTTTTTTTTTTTTTTAGATTTATTTATTTATTATATGTAAGTACACTGTAGCTGTTTTCAGACACACCAGAAGAGGGCATCAGATCTCATTACAGATGGTTGTGAGCTACCATGTGGTTGCTGGGATTTGAACTCAGGACCTTTGGAAGAGCAGTCAGTGCTCTTAACCACTGAGCCATCTCTCCAGCCCCCAGAGAACACTCTTGACTACCAAACAATCTCTCTAGCCCAGATTAGCTAAAAAAACAACAACAACAACAACAAAACAACAATAACAACAAAATCGTAAAGCAACAACAACAACAACAACAACAAAAAAGCAAAAAATTTCATTCTGTAGCCCTGGATGGCCTAGAACTCAATATGTAAACTAGGATAGCTTTGAACTCACAAAGATATGGCTCCCTATGTCTCTCAACCAGGCAGTATCTCAGACTGACCACAAACTCAGCATGTAGCCAAAATTCACTATGTAGCCAAGGAAAGCCTTGCATGTTTGATCTTTCTGACTTCCCCTTATGTAGTGCTGGGTTTGTTTTTGTTTGGTCGGTTGGTTGGGGTTTTTTTTTGTTGTTGTTGTTTTAATTTTGTTAATTTTTTAAATTGGCCTTCTCAAAGAATGTAAGAAGACTTATAGCTACAGGCTCCGGGTGTCAGCCTCCTGAATGCTAGCACTGTTTTAGGTTATCTGATACGGGTTCATTCTACTCACCGCTGGAAATGACTTGTCTCTGCTCTCTGTTTTACTGTTCACGCTCTCTGTTTACTCTTCCCTCTCACATTTTTTCTGTTGCTCAGACTAATTACCAGTCTTACTTGTTTATTTCCCTCTGACCTACCATCAGTAACTAGTATCTCAGCATACAATGTTTTTTTTTTTTTTTTTGGTTTTTTTGAGACCGTTTCTCTGTGTAACCCTGGCTGTCCTGGAACTAACTCTGTAGACCAGGCTGGCCTCGAACTCAGAAATCCACCTGCCTCTGCCTCCCAAGTGCTGGGATTAAAGGCGTGCGCCACCACTGCCCGGCTTGGCATACAATGTATTACTTTTGTTCCTTTATGCCACTACAATCACTGGCATTGAAGAGGCAGCTGCTTTTAACCGACACGTGCTGCATCTCCATGATAGGCATATTATCCATAGGTTAGAGTGGTTTCTTCAGTAATACTCTAATCTTAGAACAGAGCTGGATAACGGGCTTGCTGCTCAGAGCATGTTGTCTGAGGGTTTAGTCCTGAGTTACACTCTAGGACCAGAAGAAATGAAACAGTACCTCAACTCTACAACAACCTAGTCGCTCTTGAACACGGGAAATACTTTCACTGAAAGAATACAAGTGATTGAAAAACAAAATTTAACAAAAAACATAATCCCAGATGTGCAAATCACAATGCAGGGCCAGGTGTGGTGCCTTTAATCTCAGCACTTGAGAGGTAGAGCAGGTGGATCTCTGTAAATTTGAGGCTAACTCTATCTACAGTGACTATCTGCTCTATATAAAGTGAGTTCCAAGACAGCCAGAGCAACATAGTAAGACCCTGTCTCAAAACAAAACAAAACAAAACAAAACAAAACAAAACGTCAAAAGTACCAATATAGAAACAAAAACTCTGAAAAAAATCAAAACAATATGACTACTCTAAAAACAATTTTACAGTAATGGAGTCCCTGAGAGTGAAAGTGAATTAGGTGAAATCCTGGACAAAGAATTCAAAAAAAGGAACATGAGAACATTCACTGAAATCAATGAGGACATGAATAATCATCTGAAACCAAAAAAACCCCCCAAAATATAAATAGCTGAATAGAGAAATCAGTATAAGGGGCTGGAAAGATGGTTCAGTGGTTAAGAAGAACCAGCTGCTCTTCCAGAGGGCTCAAGGTTCTGTTACCTGAAACCATATGGTTACTCAAAACTGTCTGTAACTTCAGTTCCAGGGGATCCAAGGCCCTCTTCTGACCTCCCCAGGGACTGCATTCACAGAGTGTACACACCCATGCACATAAAAGAAAATAAAGGGTAGAAAAAGATATAAATTGCTAAAAAATAAAATTAAAATCAAAATAGAATATGAAAAGGAATTCATAAAAAGATATACTATAAAACTTAGCTTGAAATTTTGTAAGTGAAACATTCGGTAAGTCATAAAAAAATTCAGTGGAAGCATCACCGATAGAATGGATCAAGTGGAAGACGGTGGAGAGCTGCCTAAGGAGGCTGTGGATTTAACCAGGACTGGTGGAGAACGCAGATGAACATGATAGCTCATCTTGGCTATCGAGTTGACTCTGTGGAATCCACCAACACCCAGGATTCTGGGCATGCCTGTGAGGGATTTTCTTATTTGGATTATTTGAGGCCAAAAGACACACCCTAGAAGTGGGCCACACCTTTGGGTAGCAGTTTGTTTTTCTTACCTGCTTGCCCTCACTCTCACAGACAAGTTCATCTGTCCCATTGCTGAAGCATTTCTTTGTCCTGTATTAGAACTAATTTCTTTGGATTTACATCATAGGTTTAAGGTCAGCAGCTCTCCAGGAATTCTTAGGGCCCAGTGCCAGATTGGGAGAATGTTGAGATATCCAGTCTTGGGGACAGAACAAGTACCAGATTTTCAGCCTTTCTATCATGAAACAGCCAATGTTGGAGTACCTGAACCCTACCCTGTAAGCTATTATAGCAAATCATATATATGTATGTGTTTGTGTGTGTACACATTCTCTCAGTTCTGTTCTGTTAGATGACCACGATTAATATAGTGAACATTCATATAACAATACAAATAAAGTATTAATGGAAGATGAAAAATAAGATACATGGGACATAATTAAAAGACTTAATAATGATCCATGGGTATAGAACAGAGACAGTAAAGACAAAGGAATGACATGGAACTCTGAAAAATTAGTTACAAAAAATTAAAAAATGGGGAGTTGTATACTCCTTCACTACAAAATTTTATTTTGAATTTTTGGACTTTGGATGCCAAGGGACTCTCTGCTTACAAATGTTGGAAAAATTAGATCTCTGGCAAGGAGCAAATGTATGGTTGGGCTGATCATTGCTGGTGGTGTTGCTCTCATAACTCTTATAGCCAGTGCTACTACTTCGATATTAGCTTTAGCACAAGAGGTACAAACATCTAGTTTTGTTAATCATCTTACAGAAAATGTAGCCAATGCCTGAGCATACAAAAGAAATTAGATAGATGGCTAGAACAAAGAATTGACGTATTATATAATATAATGCAGACCATGGGAGATGAAGTACTAGGAATGAAGTCAAAAGCCATTTGGAATGTCATGCTTGATATCTATGGATCTGTATAACTCCAAAAATGTATGATAGCATAATTGGACCAGAGTGAAAAGCCACCTTCAAGGTGGCTAATATTTCTTTAGATGTATTAACCTGCATAAAGAGGTTGTGAATTTAAGAAATGCAAAATCTTTGTCTTTTGATGTTGCTAGCATTGCAAATGATATTCTGAATTTTTTTTATTCATGGTCCTAATTTACATCTCTCTTAGTGGGCATAGCAAGACTTGGCTTTATGATCCTTTTTATGGTATGTCTATTACCTGCTCTTTTGAGAGGAATCATCAGAGCTTTTACAGTGTCAGAGCAGAGTTACATAAATTCAAGCTCCAATGTCTTCCCTAGCAGAAGTTGGTAGTCAATGATGGGTAAGATTGTCTTGAAAACCTTCTCAACTTAAGACAGACCACGAATACAAGATTATTTGTGTGCCGATGATGGGTTTTTGGATGGCAACCCAAGACAGGCACAACTTTCTGCTCCATAACTGATAAGGTATGATAAGGCTCTTATAGATAAAAAAGACAGGATTATCTTAGAGGTGGACCGACCTAAGACGGGGAATGAATGCTAGAATTCCTGTACCGATGATGGGTGAGGTCCACACCTCTTGAGGGGATGCCTAAGACAGGCACAGTCTTTATGCACCAATAGCTGAGAAAGCATTGGCTTGTGTGGATAAAAAAAGAGTGACATGTGGGGAGCACTTACATAGTTAACTTTGTCTGACTTCTTGCTTTGGATTAATCATGAATGAGTCTGCCCACATCTGTCTTTGTTTTTAATTAAGACGTGCGTTATATCCTGCCAAGTTCCTCCACTTATGCATACATCCTTCAGAGACTGTCCAAGCCTAAGGAAATGGCCTTAGTCAAACATATACTGTGGAGCTGGGGGGATGGCTTAGCGGTTAAAAGTACTGACTACTCTTCCAAAAGGCCTGAGTTCAATTCCCAGCAACCACATGGTGGCTCACCACCATCTGTAATGGGATCCAATGCCCTCTTCAGGTGCGTCTGAAGACAGCTACAGTGTACTTGTCATATATATATATATATATATGTATATATATATATATTTTATATTATATATATATATAAAGTATTTGAAAACAAACAAACAAACACAGATGCTGTTTACCCATAAACTCGACATGTAAGCATTTGTGGTAATTGTTTAACTTCCTGGAATTTGTCATGCTTTCTGTTGCTTGCCTTTAAACGACACTGAGAAAATACACTTGTTGCTGGCATGGTATTGACCAGCAGCCCTCCCATATCTGTCTCTTGCATCTTCTTTCTGTCTTTCCTGTAATCATCCTCACCCACTCCCCCACAGTTGTGTGTCCCAAGTTGACTGACTGGCTGGCTCCAGCAAAGCTTTTAGAACACCAAGAAGACAGGACCAGAAAAGAAGCTCCAAAGTCACTAAGTCTTAAGTGACTACATCCTAAATTACGGTTAAAACACTAAGCATACAGAACCCAAAGGAATATTAGAAGCTTCAAAGGAGAAGCATGAAGTCACATGTAAAGACAACTCTATCAAACAGTTTGCAACAGAAAGTCTAAGTCATAGAATGACATATTTCAAATTCTCAAAGACAATAATTACCAATCCGGATTACTATATTTAGCAAAGCTATGTTTATAACTAAAGAAAAGTTTGCCATGCTAGTTTATGTTCACTAAAACAAAACTATCACTTCACAGCGGAAGGTGAAAGAGTTATACACAGAAAAGAAACATGCATATCCATGAAGGCAAGGAAAGAACAAACCATCGCAGCATGGCGAATAAGAAAAAGAGAAAACCTACAGTAAACATTAGGTTAAATGCGGAAACTCAAAGACTTTCAGATAAAACCAGGAATAATACAAGGTGTCCATTTTCTGCACTCTTTAAACTTTCACCAATCTTATTCAATACAGTTCTTGAAGTCTTAGCTAGAGCAATAAAGCAAGAGAAACAAAAGAATAGTAATAAAAGAGTAGTCAAATTATCCCTACTTGCAGATTTATGATCTTATACATTAGAAACCGAAAAATTCTACCAGAAAACTTTTAAAACTAATGAACACTTTCTACAAAGTATATAAAAATTAGCATGGAAAAAAGTCACTTTTCTATATACCAATAACAAACTTTCCAGGAAAGAAATCAGGGAAATAATACCATTTATAATGCTTTAAAGACAACACAACAATTAGGAATAAACCTAACCACAAAAGGAAGAGGCCTAGACAATGAAAATTTAAATACACACACACACACACACACACACACACACACACTAGAAAAATGGAAGAGTTCCTATAGTCATGAATCAGCCAAATAAAAATGGCTTTATTACCAAAAACAATATATATATTCAAGGCAATTGCCACAAAAGTTCCAGTGATATTCCTTACAGAAACAGAAAGAACGATGCTAAAGCTCACACGTAAATACAAAAGCTACACACACACAAGCATACGTATAACTCAATGGAATAGAATGCATAGTCCACAATTACATGTATATGGTTAGGGCCACCTGAATTTGACAAGGGTTTCAAAACATAAATTGGGAAAACATAGCCTTTTCAACACACAGTGCTGAGGTAAGTGGACAGCCACACAGGAGAGTGAAATTAGATCCCTATCGCTCGCTCTACCTAAAAATACGGATCAAAGACCCTAACCTAAGACCTGAAAATCTAAGAATGTCAGAAGAAACCATGGGAAAACACTCCAACACATAGGCATGGGCAAGGCCTTTCTCAGAAGCGCTCCAACATGCATAACTGAGGCCAGGACATCCCGACATGAATTAAAAAGCTCCTGTGGGGCTGGAGAGATGGCTCAGCAATTAAGAGCACTGGCTACTCTTCCAGAGGTCATGAGTTCAATTCCCAGCAACCACATGGTGGCTCACAACCATCTGTAATGGGATCTGATGCCCTCTTCTGGTGTGTTCAAAGACAGCAATAGTATATATATAAAATAAATTCTTTTAAAAAAAAAAAAAGCTTCTGTGTCTGTGTAGCCTAGGAAACACCTGAGTAAAGAGCAGCCCACAGAAAGGGCAAAATATTGGTTTAGTTATCTGGTGTCTGGAATATATAAAAAAGCTCCCAAAATATGAAAATGTTCAACATCCCTAGCAGTTAGGGAAATGGAAATTGAACCACGTGAGATTCCATGTCTTCCCAGTCAGAATGACTACCAAGCAAATAAGTACTGCAGAATGCAGAGAGAAGGGAGCCTTTCTACGCCACTGGTGGGAGTACACATCACTCCGGCAGGTACAGCTGTGGACGTTCCTGAGAGTCTCTAAGCAGTGGGGTGTGATTAGGATGCTACCGCATTCACCTGCCATGCACAGGCTCTGAGCCCTAGCACCACAAAACAACACAGCAAGACCACCTAAAAGAGAGCTACACTATGATTCTAGGTCTTCACACGTGGACACTTGCACACTCGTGTTTATTCTGCATGATTCATAATAGTCAAGCTAGGGAGCTAAGCCCACGTGCCCACCAACATATGAATAGAACACACACACACACACACACACACACACACACACACACACACACACACAGAGGATATAAAAAACAATGAAATTATGTCATGTTTTAGGAAACATATACAACTTGAGAGTATATTAACATATGAAAACTTAGACAAATTCTTCTCTCATTGTGGATCCCAGATTTTATACAACTTCACAAGACCATGTCTCCATATGATATGAAAGCCGGAGAGAAACGGGAATGGGGTAAACTGTGGGTGGGCGTGTGAGGTGGGAATGGTCAAAGTATAGGGTACACCTGAAGTCTTGATGAAACCTGGCACTATGTACAATTAGTACATGCAAAAAACTGAGAAAAGAGAAAAGTATGACTTATTAAACTTTATCAATGAACAAAAACTATACTCTGACATGTTGTCACTTTTCAAGCTTGAAAAATGGAAAGGCAAAATCAGCATGACAGCATCATCCCCCCGGTGACACTGCAGAGTCTGGAAGCTTTAATAAAGCTAAGACCCTGACACCTTTCTGCAGGAGCAGCAGTATGTCCGTGTATAATGGTGGAACTAATCATGGGCAGCTACATATCACATTCACACGGCAGCTCTTACCGAGGACATAAATAACCAGTAATCATTGTCCAATCCTACAGAAAACAAATTAGTGTAGAAAATGCTTAATGTGATTCCCCAAAAGATTACATGATGGAAAGAAAAATAGGATTCATGTCATGATGTTGAAAAAGAAAACTTACAGCAGCGAGCTAACCAACTAAGGTAAATGTAATCATTTTTCAGTTTCTCACTTTGGATCAAGAGGAAAACCTATGAGAGAAAAAGAAATAAACATGAGACTGGGTCTACAATAAAAATGGACATTATCAACTAGACCTGGCTGCTGATACTGTAACCCTATATTTTAATAGTAGAACTGAAGCGTTAAAGGAAAACATTAATGGTTATAAAATCTTTATGTTGAGCTGGAGAGATGGCTCAGCAGTTAAGAGCACTGACTGCTCTTCTGGTCCTGAGTTTAAGTCCCAGCAACCACATGGTGGCTCACAACCATCTGTAATGAGATCTGACACTCTCTTCTGGTGCGTCTGAAGACAGCTACAGTGTACTAACATACAATGAATGGATGGATCTTTGGGCTGGAGCGAGCAGGGCTGGAGCAAGCGGGGCCGGAACAAGGAGAAAAGAAAAATCTATGTTTATTGGCACTATACTTTTTAAAATATTTACTTTTTACTTATGGGTAAGCATGTGAACCTGCTTGAGTGTATATACACCATGAACATGCAAGAGCCCACAGAGGATAAAAAAGCGTATCAGACGCCCTGGAATTTGGACTGTAGGCAGTTACAAGCCACCACATAGGTGTTGGAAACTAAACCCTAGTTTTCTACAAAAGCAGTAAGTGCTCCTAATAGCCACCTCTCCAGGTTGATATTGTACTTTTTAATGTAAACCACAATGAAACAAATTAAAATGATTTATTCTCTCTCTCTCTCTCTCTCTCTCTCTCTCTCTCTGTGTGTGTGTGCACAAGAGAAGGTGATATCTGTGTAATACCGTGTGCATTTGGAGGTCAGAGGGCAGCGCTCAGAAGCTGGGTCTTGCTGCTGCAGTGCTGTACCCTTGAGGCTAGCTGGCCTCGAGCTTCCAGGCAGTTCTCCTGTTCCTGCCTCCCGTCTACAAGAGTCCTACCACAGCCAGCATTTTACGTAGGTTCTAGGGATGACCTTGGGTCACCAGGTTTATGTAGCTAGCTCCTTAACCCACTGAGCCACCTCTCTGGACTCTTTGTTATGTAAGGCTGGCTAGTCTGCTACTAAGTGCTGGGTTTATAGGAATGGGGTACTAGTCCCTAGCTAAATCAACTTTTAATAGTTCTTTATCCTTTACCCTTTCATTTTAGTGAGAAGAATCTAAGGATGCTTTTAGATGTGATCACTCACATGCTTTTGAAAGCAGGCGCCCTAATACTTGCCGTGATTTTAAAGAGAGAAAAAAAGCAGGTACTCACCTCTTCACCCTCACTGGTATTGCCTGTTGCAGCTTTGGCTTGGGCATAATTAAAGTTAAAGATGTCATCATTATAGAAGTAACTCTGAAAAATGTACCAAGAACAGGCCATACTGAATATTAACATGTAAAATGTAAAGTCATCAGCTATACTAACTAAACAATCTTCTTCCTTCCTTCCTTCCTTCCCTTCCTTCTTCCTTCCTTCCTTCCTTCTTTCCTTCCTTCCTTCCTTCCTTCCTTCTCTCTCTCTCTCTCTCTCTCTCTCTCTCTCTCTCTCTCTCTCTCTTCCTACCCCCCCTCTTTCTTAGAGTTTATTATTATTGTTGGGCAAGTTGCCACCCCCCTTTAATCCCAGCACTCAGGAGACAGAAGTAGACAGAGATCTCTATGAGTTGAGGACAGCCTGCTCTACATGGTGAATTCAGGCTAGCCAGGGTGATATAGTGAGACAAAAAATAAATTAGTGTGTATGCATATGTGTGTGTGTATGTGCATGTGTGGGTATGTGTGTATGTGTGTGTATGTGTGTACATGTGTGTGTATGTGTGTGTGTATAAGTGTGTGTGTATAAGTGTGTGTGTGTATAAGTGTGTGTATATGTGTATATGTGTGTGTATGTGTGTATATGTGTGTGCATGTGTGTGTATGTGTGTGGTGGTAGTGGGGTAATATGTGCTGTGTGTGCAGTGGTGCATGTGGAGGTCAAAGGACAATTCTGTGGTTGAGCTCTAGCTCTTTCCTTCTGCCTTTATCTAAGTTCAGTTCTTAAACTGAACTCAGGTCACCATGCTTTCTCTCTCTCTCTCTCTCTCTCTCTCTCTCTCCCCTTTCCTTTTTCTTTTTTCTTTCTCTTTTTTCTTTTTTGCTGCCCCCCTAGAAATAATCTTGAGGAATTAAGCCATACACCTTTAATCCCTAAATTTGGGAGGCAGAGGCAGGTGTATGTCTGAGTTCGAGGCCAGCCTGGTCTACAGATTGAGTTCCAAAACAGCCAGAACAATACAGAGAAACCTTGTCTTTAAAAAAAATTAGATTAATTCCTTTTTTTGTTTTTTGTTTTTTCGAGACAGGGTTTCTCTGTGTAGCCCTGGCTGTCCTGGAACTCACTCTGTAGACCAGGCTGGCCTCGAACTCAGAAATCCACCTGCCTCTGCCTCCCAAGTGCGGGGATTAAAGGTGTGTGTCACCACTGCCTGGCTAGATTAATTCCTTGATGCCATCAATACTACCAGAAAAAAAAAAAGAGGCTATATATTATAACTTTTTGGTAGGGGAGAAGTAACTGTGATTGGCCTTGAATTCCTTTTTTATTGTTGTTCTGAGATTGTCTCACTATGTAGCTTTGGCCAACTGGAACTCACTATACAAAGGCTGCTTTGAACTCACAGAGATCAACTTGCCTCTGCCTCTGCCTCTGCCTCCTGAGTGCTGGGATTAAGGGCATGCACCATCACATCTAATTGGGCTTCAAACTTGTAATTCTCCTGCCTAAGCCATCATTTCTATCTAATACTGCATGTAGAGTGTTTCATACATAAAGTCACAAAGATAATTCATACTGACCTTAAAAGAGTTGAGGTAAATCAAGACATCATCAAATTGTTTAAGCAGGAAGAAACAAGAAGCCATGCACTGCCTTCCTGGTATTGTATCTAAAATGGGGTTGAGGAAAGAGGGAAGAAACCATGGAAATTCATGAAACCAGATGGGGTCTTTAGTTAAAATTCAAGTCACTGTAGAATTTAGAAATAGGAACATAGCTGGATGTGGTGGCACACACTTTTAATCCCAGCACCAGGAGGCAAAGGCAGGTGGATCTCTGAGTTCAAAGCCAGCCCAGTCTACATAGTGAGTTCTAGGACAGTCAGGGCTATATCATGAAATTCTGTCTAAAATAAAATACTGAATCTTAGAACCTCTTTCTAATTCCTGATTCTGAAACTGTAAATTCTGCTGGCTCCAGATTCTAGTGTCAACTTTCAGAGTACATAAGAAACATATCGCCTGCAAGTATACGGATTTTGGTATCCCTAGACTGTCTTTATGAGATTTTGGTTTGTGTAACTCAACTCAATCAATGTGGTCGGGTCTCCATAGTTACCTGTCCAACACAACCTACCACCTCCAAGCTCCAGCAGAGAAATAATGTGCCACGAAGCTACCTGATTCTGACCTGGTCCGGCTTTTATCTCTGATCTTACATTTCTATTTGAGGTAGCAGATGCTACTGTGACACCCCCATCCACACCCATGGCATTCTGAAGACTCCATGCTGCTGTTCAATGTTTTTCATAGTCTGATACACTCCATGATCTCTTCTGTATTATGTTCAAGGTCTGTCTGTCCCACTACACTGTAAACCCCACAGGGCAGGGATTCTTGTTTTATTTGCTGCTACATTCTCAAAGCTTTTGTTGTACAAATCAAAAAACAGGGAAAGGAAATACTATTCAATAAATAGTGTTGGTGAAACATTTGTGAATCTCCAGGAGTGATTTTTTAAAAAGTTAACAATCAGTTCAGCAAGCACACTTTTTGTTATGTAGACTAGCCTGGCTAGGAACCCAGAGATCCACCTGCCTCTGCCTCCAAAGTGCTAAAGACATGTGCCACCATGCCCAGTAGATTTAAATTTTTTAATAGAAAAAAAGAGAGAGTGCCGGGCAGTAGTGGTGCACGCCTTTAATCCCAGCACTTGGAAGGCAGAGGCAGGTGGATTTCTGAGTTCGAGGCCAGCCTGGTCTACAGAGTGAGTTCCAGGACAGCCAGGACTTCACAGAGAAACCCTGTCTCGAAAAACCAAAAAAAAAAAAAAAAAAAAAGAGAGAGCAAGAGAAACTTAGTGTAGTGGTATATGCCTGCAATCCCAGGACTTAAATTTTATTTATTTACTTATTTATTTACCCTCCCTCCCTCCTTCCCTCTACCCATTCACCCACTCCCCCCTCACCCCTCTAGCATCTCCCTATGCTGGGGCATCAAGCCTCCCTCCCCGCCAATTAATGTCAGATAAGACTGGTGGTCATCTCTAAGTTTTCCTTCTTTGATGTGTGTGACAAATGAATGTGTATGACGTGTGTGCGTGTTCATCTGAGTACAGGTGCATGTGCAATGGAACTCATGAGGGGTCAGAGGACAGCCTTACATGTCCGTGCCTTCTACCTTGTTTGAGTCAGACTCTCTTGCAGTTTGGCCATATATGTCATGCCAGCTGCCTGGTAAACTTCTGGGGATTCTCCAGTCTCCACCTCCTGTCTCGAAGCAGGAACACTGGGATTACAGACGCTCATTCCCGTTTCTATGGGTGCTAGGGATCCAAACTCAGGTCCTCATGCTGAAAAGTGCTTTACCACCTAGCCTTCTCCTCAGTCTGGGATTATACTTTATAACCAACAAAATATGCTCTGAAGTTAGGCTTTGCTAAATAGATGTGGTGCATGCCTGTAATCCCAGCACTTGGGATCCAGAGGCAAGATGATTATAAGTTCAAAGCCAACCTGGTAGTGAGTCCCAGGCCAGTCAAGGCTACATAATGTGACCCGGAGATCCTGTCTCAAAAAACAAAACAACAAAAAGTGAAATTTAAAGGCAAATGACCCACTGTGTGTATTGGGGGGGGGGGGCTGCAACATTCCAGAAGGTAAATATATAAAGAGTTGTTAAAAATTCCATAAGAACATTTCATATCAAAACTAATATTTATAACTCTCAGGAACTAAGAAGAAAATTTATTCCTGCTTATTTATTTATTCTCTCATCGCTCTTTTAAAAATTGTACTTATTTATTTTTTTGTGTATGAGTGTTTTGCTTAAACATATATCTGTTTATCATAAGTGTGCCTGATTCCAATGGAGGCCAGAAGACATCAGTTTCCTAGGGCTGGCGTTACAAACAGTTGTGAACTGACATATAGCTGTTGGGAGTTGAATTCAAGTCCTGTAAGAGCAAACAGTGTTCTTGATTGATGAGCCGTTTCTCTAGCCTTATATCCATTTTAAATCAAAGTTATTCATATTTTAATTATGTGCACATGTGAGTGCAGGGGCCTGTGGAGGCCAAAGGGGATATTGGATTCCCTAGAGCTGGGCTTACAGGCAGTTGTGAACCATCTGATGTGGGTACTGGGAATTGACCTTGAGTCATCTGTAAAAGCAGCAGGTATTCTTAACCACTGAGCCATCTCTCCAGCCCTCTCTTATCCTCTTTCACTGGTTTGTTCAAAAGAGAAAATGCTGATATTTTCTCTTATTGTGTGTGTGTGTGTGTGTGTGTGTGTGTGTGTGTGATCATGGAGCTAAGGACCCTTTGAATTTCTAATGGTGCTGTTTCTGTTTCCCATGGGCTAGAATTATAGGGAGCAGATATTGTGTCTGCTTAATGGATCAAGCTAGGTGAGCAAGCTACAAAATGAGCTATATCCTCAGTCTTCCTCTGCAATTTCTAACTTCTTGCTTCAAAACAAGAAGCATAATATGTGTCTCTAGACAGTCAGGCTCCACCAGTCAATACTGTCCAACTGCAAATATGAGTTGTGTTCAAAGCACAGACCATAGACATACCGCATTCACTAGCTGATCCTCCTACCAACTGGAAAAACTGCTGGGCAATTTTCATGTGATCCCTCTGCAAAACAGAACGGAGCTCATAGCGAGGCGGCAGGTACAAATATTTTATTTATATTGTACTTATGACTATAATGCATTTTCTTGTATGTCTTTTAACATATATCCTTATTTTATACCATGCTCAAGTTCTTATTAGCATAAACACCTAGAAAATTACAATCTAGAATTGTGTGAACACAGGTAGAATCAGTTAGAGAAGAAAACTCTAACCTTAAAATTCCACTCTAAAATCCGTGCATTAAGTAAATTTACACATTCAACAAATATGTAATTCTCTGTGTCTGAACTTTGTAAAGGTGCTATAGACATAACAAGGATTACTTATTAGACTCATTTATCTAAGCAGTAAGTATTTGCTGCCTACATGAAGAGACCCAGAGATGAAAGGCTTATTTATTGCATCCTTTGTTTCATGAAGAACTGAATACATTAACCTAATGTTAATCTATCCGTCTGTCTGTCTGTCTGTCTGCGTGCGTGCGTGCCTGCCTGTCTGCCTGTTGTTGAGAAACGGCTGCACTATGTAACCTGGGCTGCCTTGAGCAGCTTTGGCCTCCCCAGTGCTGTAGTTCAGGTGTGTGGAACCGTGCCCGACAGTAGCCTAACTCTGAACTGTTTTTACAGTTATAAGATGGTCTTTAAATCAAACACTGGGGAGACTGAGGCAGAAAGACTGAAGATTTCTGTGAGTTCAACCCCATCCTGAGGGTTATAAGACCCTATCTAGAGAAACCAAAATTAAAACAAACAAACAACAACAACAACAAATGGCCAGGCAGTGGTGGCACACACCTTGATCCCAGAACTTGCGAGGCAGAGGCAGGCAGATCTTCTAGGCTAGCCTGGTCTACAGAGTGAGCTCCTGGATAGCCAGGACTGCCCAGAGAAACACTGTTCCCAGAAAGAAAGAAAAAACCCAACAAAGACAAGCTTTTCTAGAGGGATGAGGGTGTTATTTCCAGAGCCTTAAGAAAAGCCTCTACAGAGAAGGAAGTTCCCACGTTCTAGATGCCAAATCCATTGTTTGTGTTTGTCAGAAAAGAAAGAACTCCAGTACACTGGCGCTCTTTGAAGCAAAATAGCAAGTTTTATGGTTAGAGCTTTAAAAAAAAATCTCTACACAATAGGATTGTTTTTGCAAAATGCCTGAAGTGGAGGTTTTAAAGAATTACAGGAACTGAAGAATGTGACTTAGCACAAGAGTCTACCGTGCAGGAGGGTTTGCTCCCTATGCCCCTCCCCCAACAACAGAGAAAAGGGGCCTGCAGAGGAAGCCAGTGGGCGTAAGCTTGTTCCCGGTGGACATCAGTGTCTGTTGTGGCCTTTACATAGCTAGAGCGTTGCAAATGCAGGTTACCATGATGTCATACTCACCGAACCCATCTCCTGGCCGAGGGCTGCATTGACAACTCCCTTGAGGATATACTCCTGGGGAACAACCAATCAGTTAGGTGGGCTTTCCTGTGGGCCCCTTGCACCAACTCTACCTCATATGCCGAATTGCTTTTCTCTGCTATACCCTGGCCTATGGAAGGATGAGGAGTCTGCTTTGACTTCCAGAGGGCAAGCGCCCACACAGCAGAGTTTAGCATTGTAAACGCTCAGTCTTAAGCAGAAAGAATTCAGTGAGAGGCTGGAGTTTGCTCAGTTGTCAAGGGCTCGCCATGTAACATGAGGACCCTAGTTCAATCCCCAGGACTCATGTAAAAGACACTTGGAATTCCTTGGGGAGGTGAAAATACACAGATTCCTGGGGCCTGATAGGCCAGCCAGCCTGGCTTCATTCAGTCTTTTATTCAATGAAAGGGATGGGGTGCTTTCCATGGACTTAGTATACACAATGCTGGAGATAAAATAGAGACTCAGTCCCTGAATGCAAGGAGCTAACAACCTACTGAAGGAAAAAAGATAAGTTGCAGACACTTATAGAGTAGCTGTTCATTCATTATAATAACAGATTTCATTTTTTAAAACATTTCATATTTTCAAATTTTAGACCTTTTAGGGAATCAAATGAATATTAAGGGACTTGAGCTACACTTTAAAAAAAAAAAAAAAAAAAAGCCCAACACATTCATTCTCATCCCAAAGTCACACAAAGCCATCAGCATATACAGTCCTCTTCATTCTACATTAGGACTCTTCCTTGTTCTAAAAAATGGATGGCACCTCCAGTTACCTGAGGTGTAGTAGGTTCCAGATCCTTGATTAAATTATAGGCTTCCTGTACATCATCTGCAATGTAAGAAGTCAGTTGTTATATGGGCTGGTGCTTCAGCAAAGCCTTTTTTTTTTTTTTTTTTTTTTTTTTGGTTTTCTTGAGACAGGGTTTTTCTGTGTAGCCCTGGCTGTCCTGGAACTCACTCTGTAGACCAGGCTGGCCTCGAACTCAGAAATCCGCCTGCCTCTGCCTCCCAAGTGCTGGGATTAAAGGTGTGCGCCACCACTGCCTGGCTATGAATGTACATTTTCATAAAAGGAAATCAGGAAAAGGAAAGTAAGGGGAAAAAATTGATGACCCAAAAGGAAATTGACAGAGAGGAAAGGACAAAACAGTAAAATGAAGAAAAGGAAAACAGGAGGGGTGTGGGAGGGAAGAGGAGGGGTGTGGAGAGGGAGGAGGAGGGGTGTGGAGAGGGAGGAGGAGGAGGGGTGTGGAGAGGGAGGAGGAGGAGGGGTGTGGAGAGGGAGGAGGAGGAGGGGTGTGGAGAGGGAGGAGGAGGAGGGGTGTGGAGAGGGAGGAGGAGGA
>CM052700.1:97251154-97265217 GCA_028551405.1 Uromys caudimaculatus
AATTTGTTTTGTCTCATGAACTTGGTGCAAATATATCTTTGGAAATGTTATGTATTTACAATGTATTCAATTAATTCAGTCATATTAAATATTCTAAAATATTTATCATCATATCAGAACATGACAAATTTCTCTTACCTTGACGAAGGTAGTAAATCACTAGGTTTAGCCTAGCTTCAGGAATGACATCAACCAGGGGAGGTAAAACCTGCAAAGCCCCTTCGCCTCCTCGGAAAACAACCTGCACAAGAGCAAGAGTGTCACTGTGGTGTCTCAGGGGCTATGTATGCTAGTCACTGTAAACGCGAGGCAGCATGGGAGTACTGGTGTGCATCTGTGATCCCAGCACTCAGGAGGCAGGTGCAAGGAGAGCAAGCAAGTCCAAGGCTAGACTGAGCTTCACAGGGAAGCCATGTCACCACAGCATCACAAAAGAAAAAACCCCATGATGGCCTTTATAGAACTTTTCAGAGCCTGTTTCCTCATTTCTCAATATAATTATTATCAATTACATGAGTTAAAAAGGACTGTGTGGCATGTAGTAGGTAATTAAATGTAATTCTATGAATGTTCATTAGAACCTATATGTCTGCTACTATGTCAGCACTGGAGTCACAGCAGGACCAAATCTCTCCCCTGCAACCATATCAATTATTCAGGTTTGGAGAGCCCCTCAGAAAGCAAACAAGGGCTAGTGAGATGATTCAGCAGGTAAAGGTGCTTGCCACCAAACGTGGGACCCACATGATAGAAGGAGAGAACTAACTCTTACAAATTGTCTTCTGACTCCCACATACATGTATGTCATGTGCACATGCTTACATACGAATACATGCACATATAATAAATTACTTAACAAATGTGATTAAAAATTTAAAAGAAAAGCAGACAAGTATGTTGTCAGATGATGCGTGTTATAAAGTTAAAAACCAAAACCAGAGCCAGTGAGACGGCGCAGCAGGTAGAGGACTTGCTGCCAAGATGGACAACTTGAGTTCAATCTCCCAGACCCACATGTGCATCTCCAGCGAATTGTTCTCTGACTGCCACAAGTCCACATGTGCACCATGAAAACACATGCCCACACATACACATAGAAATAAACGTAACAAAAAATTAAAACCATTAAAACCACTATTGAATTTCCAGAGTCCAGCGAGTGTGGAGAACACAGAAAACTCTCCCTGTACACTGAAGCAAAGGTGTCAGGCAGGAACTACGTAATTTTCCCACCTCAGGATGATTTTTTTTTCCTGGTTCCCCACAAGGGACCTTCTTTACCTGCCTTGACCCTGGGACTTCTAACTCCATTTGGACTCTGTCTCTCCATTAATCACTGTATCTTCAATCTTCCTAAAGTAGCAGCCCTACAGCTCAACCTCAAGCACACAAGGGGTTTTGTTCTTGTGTAACTCCACTCAGTTCCTTTGCTCCCTCCCGAGAATGCCCTATTTTTCTTTCTTTCAATGCTAAACTTCAAACGCTGTGGCTGACTGCTAACTTCCTCCTCCCTGCCTCCTTAGCCTCTCCACGTCTGTCCTTTCTCCCAGACCCTAGTCAACTCACTCTTGTAAGTCACAAGTTTATCTCTTTAACCAAATGCGAAGGACGTTTGGGTTCTTCTTCTATGGTTATCTGTGGTTTGACACTGCTGGCTTTAAGATGGTAAAAATCACAGCACCATTGGTAGTATTCCACTAGATAGTGGCTGTTACAGAGAAATATCAAAAGGCAATCTGGCTCAGCAGGTAAGGGCTGGTTACTACAGGTTGAACAGCCCTAATCAAAAAAGCCAGGATCTGAAAATGTTTAAGTGTTGCTGCTGATGCCATGAGTGTAAAATTCCACACATGACCTCAAAAAGTAGGCTGGGCTGGGGGGTGGCACACGCCTTTAGTCTCCACACTGGAGAGGCAAAGATAGCTGGATCTCTGAGTTCCAGGCTGTATGTATCCAGAGTTGCAGGCCAGCTAGAGCTACATAGTTGAGTACATTGTCTCAACAAGAGGAGGAGGAAGAGGACAAGGAGGAGGAAGAAGAAACAAACAGAGCAGAAGGAAAAGCTGTAGTTTCTCTGTCACTGTTTCAGATGGGGAAGCAGAAACTCACCATACAAAACCACTGATTCTGTGCTCCCAGGTGCCTCGCTCAGAATCTCTGCATCTCATTGTGCTGCATGATTATAGGCTACCACTTCATGTGAGCTTAGACGTCATTAAAACAACAGCCATCACAATCTAGCCCTGAACCCATTAGTCACTTCCACTTTCTCTAGTTCAAACTCACGACTCTGGTACAGTCATCCTCTGGTTATCTTACACACGTCACACTTGTTCTACATTCATGTCCTAGATTAAAATGAACCCTCAAAAACTCAGCCAGTCTTCAAGGATGAAGCAATCGTCCCATTATTCTAACCCACGAGGATATGTTCCTTTGTATTTTTCCAAGGACAAGAAACACTTGAATCTCCATGCCTGGCCCTTCTTTCCAAAGGTGACCCACAGTCTGCCCTCCCAATAAGAGGTGCCTTAAGGAAAGAGACCTGTGTTTGAAACCCTTTTATCTCTTCCACAGTAAGGCAGCACTCCCTGGAGTAGTGCAGTATTTGTTGGGGGTCTCCTTTTATTCATCTTTAGTTGCTATAATGTACCAAAATAAAACAGGACTCAGATCAACCAAGATGAGAAACTTACTCACCAGATTGTGTCTGATGAGCTCTTTAGCAAATTCAAAGGGTGAAGAGGCATTGTCCATCAAGCTTTTGAGCTCTGCCTAAAAATTAAAAAGGAAAGACTTATCAAAGTAATAAGCACATAGTTCTTATTTTCTAAAATTTATTTTGCTATTATATTTATTTATTTTGATTTTTTTATCCGTTCTCTCTATGTAGCCCTGGCTGTCCTGGAATTTGCTATGTACCAGGCTGGACATGAACTCACAGAGATCTGCCTGCCTCTGCCTCCTGATGCTGGGATTAAAGACATGCACCACCACACCCAGCTTGTTATTTTCTTAAATTATGTGTATGTATGTGCATGTCTGCACTTGAGCATGGTCTTCTCCTAAGACTAGAGGTATCAAATAGCTCTCAAGCTGGAATCACAGGTGGGTGTTACCCATCCACCATGGGCTCTGGGAGCTCAACTTGGGTCCTCCGAAGAGCAGCCTATACTTGCAACCATTGGCTGATCTCTCTAGCCCCAAGGTACAGTTCTTATGATGCACACCTATCTAGTGCTTTATAGTTTACAAAGAGTTTAATGTGCTGCTTCATTTGATCCTGTCATTTGATCCTGGAGGCTCTGGGACAATGTAATTATTATCTACATTTTACAGATGACATCACTGAGTCTTATAAACAAAAGTTAAGTGTTTTGGAGGCTGGGATGTAGTCCTGTAGCATGCTTGCCTAGCAAGAAGAGAGCACTGGGTTTGATCCTGAGCACCTTATAACTGAGAGTGATAGTACAGGGCTGTAATTTCAGGAGTCTAGAGGTGGACACAGAAGAATCAGTTCAAGATCATTGCTGGCTCTATGGCAAGTTTGGGGCCACTCTGGACTACACCATGGACCTTCTAAAAGAGTTAAGTGCCTCAAGCCTCACAATGAGCAGGAGGTTTAGAGACTGTGCACATGTCTTAGAACTCCTAAGCTCAGTCCTTACTATCAGTGTCAAGGGCTTAGAGACTAAGCCTCTTACTGCTTCGGTCCTTTCATGGTGCTCATATCCTTTTCTTTTAATTTTATAAACTTTGTTATTAAAAAAAAAACTTGTAATAAGCCGGGCAGTGGTGGCGCACGCCTTTAATCCCAGCACTCGGGAGGCAGAGGCTGATGGATTTCTGAGTTCGAGGCCAGCCTGGTCTACAGAGTGAGTTCCAGGACAGCCAGGGCTACACAGAGAAACCCTGTCTTGAAAAACCAAAAAAAAAACAAAAAACAAAAACCAAAAAAACTTGTGATAGAAATCACACACCAAAATTAACCAGACACAAACTTCTTGAACTTCTATACAGTATCTATGTAGGAGATACATAGATACTTCTATACAGTTTGTATAGCAGATCTGAATTCATAGAGGTTCATGTTGGATTTTACAATTTTACTATCAAATACTTTTTTTTTTTTTTTTTTTTTTTTTTTTTGGTTTTTCGAGACAGGGTTTCTCTGTGTAGCCCTGGCTTTATCAAATACATTTTAATGCACATATCCACTGCCAAAAGCAAAAAAGTCCATGACAGAATTAAGACTAGAAAACCAATTATGTTATATCCTGTGTCATAACTCATGCCCATTACCTGCATTCAGTCCTTCCTCATTCCCTGTTATTGAGGTCATCGGTTCTCCACCTGTGTGGTTCGAGACCCCTTTGGGAGCTGAACAACTCTTTCACAGGGGTCACATATCAGATCCGTATATCAGATATTTACATTACGATTCATAACAGTAGCAAACTTGCAGTTATGAAGCAGCAACAAAAATAATTTTATGGCTGTAGGCACCACAGCATGAGGCACTGTGTGTATTAAAGGCAGCAGCATTAGGAAGATTGAGAACCACTGGTCTTTGTTCTCTCTTATTTTATTTTAAGTAAGTGTCTCTGTGTGGGCATCTTCATATGGGTGGTGGTGCCCTGGGAGAGGGAAGGCACTGGATCCTTGGAGCTGGAGTTCCAGGCATAAGCCACCACACGTGGTTGCTGGGAAGGAACCCGGGTCCTCTGTAAGAGCAGTACACAGGGCACCTGAATTCTGAATTCTCAAGTTTCCTCCCGCGTGCTGAACTGACCTTGTTTACAGAATCCGGTCCAGGTTCCTCATCCCCTCCGCTTCCCTGTCTGTCATATCATCATCACCTCTCCTGTATCCCTCCATCCTTTAACCTGAGCCCATGTGCACTGGCTCTGTAGCCCCGGCCCCAGCACTAGTTGGAAGCTTGCAAATGCAGCACAGCAGCACAAATAACAAAATTAGGTGGAAGGAGAGAACTGACTTTCCAAAAGTTGTCTCCCAACTATAATATACAAGCCGTGCATATGTACGTACACACACACACACACACACACACACACACACACACACACTCTTGTGACTAAGCCCAAAGAGCTAAGTGCGATCCCAAAACACACACAATAGAAAAAGAGAATAGGCTCCTGCAAATTGTGTACTGATGTCACTTGTACAACATGGCACACATACAAATATAAAGTTAAGGGGCTGGAGAGATGCCTCAGAGGTTAAGAGCACTAACTGCTCTTCCAGAGGTCCTGAGTTCAATTCCCAGCAACCACATGGTGGCTCACAACCATCTGTAATGGGATCCGATGCCCTCTTCTGGTGTGTCTGAAGACAGCTACAGTGTACTCCTATACATAAAATAAATAAATCTTTAAAAAAAATATATATATATAAAGTTAATAAAAAATGTTTAATAAGTCAGGCATGGTAGTGCATGTTTTTAATCCTAGCTAGGAAGGCAGAGACAGGCAGGTTTCTGTGAGCTTGAGGCCAGCCTGGTCTATACAATGAGTTCTAGAATAGCCAAGGCTACACAGAGGAACCACAAAAACCAACCAACCAACCAAATACTGTATTTACCAACAGACACAGAGATTAGCTGTTTCACACTTTCCACAAATAAGTCAGCCTCTCTCTCTCTCTCTCTCTCTCTCTCTCTCTCTCTCTCTCTCTCTCTCTCAATTGGTGCTTTTTGTTAAAAGTCGCTGTGAGCTTTGGACAGGAAGGGAACTTGAAGATGACAACTGGACATCTCCATGTTAGCATCTGTTATTCTTGTTTTCCGGTACAGGCATAATCAAGAAATGTGTTTACTGCTTTGGAGGACAAGTTAGTAACGATACTGTCTCCATCATTTCTTTCATGTTTACTTCAAATATAGCCCTGAAAAAGTCACTGAGTGTCATCAATACACAACAGTGACATGGGATTATTTCTTCTTTCATGATTATTTTGAAACCATAAAAAAAAATTCTGTTTTCTAAACATTTGTAGTACACATAAGATGGTCTGTCTATGATCTTCTGATGCAAGGGAAATTCTTTTTCTTCTCAGAAGAGATTCCATTCCATGAGCTTTGTTCACTAATATACAGATTATCCATGCCCAATTCCACCTGTTCTTAGGACATTTGGCTAGTCTTGCTTGCTAGCAAGCTCTGAGGCCTCCTGAGGCTGCAATCTCAGCACCACTCACCAGCAAGTGAGTTCTATGGTTCTCTTGCTGCGACTGCCTTCACAGCACTCCTAATACCCGGCTCAACAGAGGGCCCCTGCGGTGGCAGGGCCAGAAGTACAAAGGGTGACAAGTGAGTCACCTAGCGGCAGCATCTAAGAAGACGCTGCTCTCTTTGTGCACATGGTGAGAGTGCCAACCCTGTGCCCAGGTGCTTGTCAGCCTCACTCAGACCTTGGTCTGTCTCATAGCCTCTGCAAAGTTCTTATGGACCCAGAGATCTCAGATCACACTTTAAATTATTGAAGATTATTTAGTTTAATGATCTTACTGAAAAAAAATACCCTACAAAAATAATAGAGGAATTATTAAAACATTTTAAACCAAGCCGGGCAGTGATGGCACACACCTTTAATCCCATCACTTGGGAGGCAGAGGCGAAGGCAGGTGGATCTTTGAGTTTGAAGCCAGCCTGGTCTACAGAGCTTCCAGGAAAGCCAGAACTACACAGAAAAGTCCTATCTTGAAAAACCAAACCAAACCAAGATGATTTAAAACCATAATGAAAAAAAAAAAATGACAAGAAAGTAGAGAGTTGTGTCAAAAGTGAAAGAGAAAACAGATCGAGGGGAAAAGTCACATAAGCCATTTTTGAACGGGAGGGTTTATGAGTCTCATAGAAACAGAATTTTAATATACATATTACTCATTTACTCTTTGAGAATGTCATACTTGTGTTTTGTAAATTCACAATGTGTTTTATAAAATTAGTGTGTTTAAGTCAGGCATGGTGGCTCCTGCCTGTACAAGACCCACTTAAGAGACTGAGATGGAAGGATCTGGAGCTGCAGGCTAGCCAGAGCTATACAGTAAGATCTTATGATGGTTTGGCCCCAACACCAAACAGTACAAATAGGAGGAAAATATTTAAGAAGGCAGTAATGCAAAAATGTAGACAAAGCCCGATCTAAACAATATCTGAGGAGTTCTTCACTTCACCAGATTATCAACTGAACAGATGTGAACACATGGAGCACTAAACCCAATGAACACCGAAAAGGGTGGAGGCAAAGGAAGGGAGAGGTGGGGAGGAAGATCTATCTAGAAGCTATAACTAATGGTGGATGATGAAATGGAGATGAAGGAGAAGAAAGTGACAGACATCCAGGGTTCTAATACTGATTTACTGAACACGTGATGGAGACAGGCAACTTCTGAGACACAGACTTTAGAGAAAGAACCTGAAGCGGTTGGTTTTAAACATTTATATTAACATACATCATCAGGCCGGGCAGTGGTGGCGCACGCCTTTAATCCCCGCACTTGGGAAGCAGAGGCAGGAGGATTTCTGAGTTCGAGGCCAGCCTGGTCTACAGAGTGAGTTCCAGGACAGCCAGGGCCACACAGAAAAACCCTGTCTCAAAAAACAAAACAAAACAACCAAAAAAAAAAACAAAAACAAAAAAACCCAAAAACATACATCATCAGGTAAAACTATGTAAAATACACTAGCTACAACATAGATCATTCAGAAATGAAATTCCTTTTAGGATATCGGTTTGTTTTTTTTTAAGTTCATATAGGGCAAGGCATTTTGTGGCACACCTTTACTGCCAGCACTTCAGAGGGAGAGGCAGGCAAATCTGTGTGAGGTCAGGGTCAGCACGGTCTACATAGGGAGCTGGAGGCTAGCCAGAGTCAATAGTGAGACCGTGTGTCAAAAATGTTTATATAATTATTTGGTTATAGAGTCGCACTGGCAATAACCATAGAGCATTAATACAGAGCTGTAGGCCCTAGAGTTTATAAAGCCATTAGAGTTTATAAAGTCATTTAAAACTCCCATTAGAACTGAGCTAATTAGAAACACATCTGCGTGCCTACCTCAGCTGCTTTGCCGTTATAAAGGCGAAAGTGATTGCAGGCCTTAAGGTTGAGGGCGATGGTACTATCAGGAATTTGCTGAAGGTAAACAGCCAGCACTTCTTGAGACACATCATAGTAATCCAATTTGTAGTAGCAGAGGGCCACATACACATTGAGGGCCAGGTATTCCCTGTAAGCAGAAAGACTCAAGCTGAACTCCATTTCACAGAAATGTTTAACTGCAAAGCTCAAATGAACAATATGGCAAAGAGGAGAGGCCAAGGATCTGCCCTGGAAGGAAGAAAGCACAATACAATCAGGATGTTTTCTTTCTTTTCTTGAGTTCAATATTTGAATGTCTTTAAACCAGATTTGATATACTTCTCTTTTATGAAAGTTTTTATTAGCATATATTAGTTATACATAATAATTGGTTTGCTTATGACATTTTCACATATACATATAATGTATTTGATGGTATTCACCCTACATTATGCTCTCTCGTCCCCTCCCCCCTCCCACTCATCCCCTTCCTCTTTTCTATTAGTCTTCCTCCTCATCTCTCTGTCTCTCTGTCTCTCTGTCTCTCTGTCTCTCTCTCTCTCTCTCTCTCTCTCTCTGTGTGTGTGTGTGTGTGTTGTAAGCCAGTGAGTTTAATCAGGGTTACTTATAAAGGCAAGGATGAGGGGTCATTTATAGGAACATGAGCAACTTTCCAGTAGATATATAACCACTAACTAACAGAAATGTCCCTCTCGACGGGCAGTGGTGGCGCACGCCTTTGATCCCAGCACTCGGGAGGCAGAGGCAGGCGGATTTCTGAGTACGAGGCCAGCCTGGTCTACAGAGTGAATTCCAAACAAAACAAAACAAAAAACCAAAACAAACAGAAATGTCCCTCTCTTCCTACAGCAGTTATTGACTGCTTCTGTTTCCTCAGGTGAAGCCCACTAGGCCCCTCCTCCCAGCGGCCATCAACTGTCCATAAATCCTCAAGGAAGGGCAGAGCTTTGTGAGCATCCCCTCCGTATTAGAATGATGAATGGCCTAATTTTATGCAGGGAATCACAGCATTCTAGGGAATTCAAGAGACCCAGAGGGCAGCGTTCGTCAACACACCACCCTTTCCTCTCACCTTCTTTTCTACTCTCTTCCCGAATGTTCCCTGAGCCTTCGAGGGAGTGACATAGATGTTTCACTTAGGGACCCTCTGGAACCTGTTATGAGTGTCTATAGTCAATGCTACCAACTGCAAAAAGCTTTTCTGGCCATAGCTAGCACTAATCTACGTGTATAAACATGAACATTAAGAAGGCACTCTGAGAGGTACACCCTGTACAAAAGCAGCAGCAGCAGCAGCTTCTCTACAGGGCAAATGACTTTTATAGTCATGGCTGTTAACTAGTTCTACAATACCAGAAGTGAATTCTCCCTGAGGAAAAGTCCTTAGATCCAATCAAAAGGCAGTCAGTGGCCCCCATAACATTCATACCACTATTGCACTTGTGGGCAATCTTGCCTAGCATGTTGGTAGTTTACCACACAGTGTACACAGCCGAGAGTAAGAATGTTGACAACAATTTTCTTCCAGCAATTGGAATAGAACCTTCCAGCACTGTGAAAGCTAGCCAGGTGCCTTGGTTTGAATAAGAATGGATCAAATATGCTCATATATATTTGAATTCTTGGCCCACGGTTGGTAGAACTGTTTGGGAAGGATTAGAAGGTATGGTCTTGTTAGAGGAGGTATGGCACTGGGAGAAGGCTTTGAGGTTTTAAAAAGCTCAAGTTCATTCCCAGTTAGCTCTGTCTCTGTCTCTCTCTGTCTCTCTTTCTGTCTCTCTGTGTCTCTCTCTGTCTCTGTCTCTGTCTCTGTCTCTGTCTCTGTCTCTCTCTCTCTCTCTCTCTGCCTCATGGTTCTTGTCATAAAATGTAAGCTACCCCCATCACAAGGTCTGCCTGCCACCATGCTCCCCACAGTAGTGGTCATGGAATCACCCTCTGAAACTGTAATTAACCCTCAAATTAAAGGCTTTTATAAGTTGCCGTGGTCATGGTGTCTCTTTACAGCAATAGAATGGTAACTAAGACACCGGGAGAGGAAGCTTCTAGTTCAGTTCCAGTTAGATTTCTCTGTATCTTGCAACAAAAATATGTGGACTCTTCAATATCGGGACGTCTAGTTCTAGTAGGTAACCAAAAGCAATGGCAACAGCCTATATTGTCCAGGGGCCTTTAGGGCCTTCCTGGTCAACAATTCACAGGGATGTAGCCCACATTTGGAACTGGGTTTCATTTAATAACATATATGTCTGTACACCATGTGTGCACCTGGTGCCATGGGGGCCATAAGAGGGCATCTTCTGCCTCCAAAGTAGTGAGATTACAGTTGTATGCTGCCATGGTCAGGCTTACATAATGCATTCTTTTTGCTGATATTTCATAAATTATTATTAATTTTTAAAGATAGCATACAAAATAACAGGTTTTATTATAGTATTCTCATACATATGAATCATTATATTTTATTCTAACCAATTTTTCCTCCTCCTCCAAGGCCACAAATTTTCAAAAATTTAAATAAAAATATATTTTATATATATATATATATGTGTATATATATATATTATACAGTGATCAGTAAACACAACAGTATATAGATTTTATGGGAAACTGGAAGGCATTTAAACAGCTCCTTATGAAGGAGGGATGCTAATGAAAAAGGCAGAGGCCAAGCATGCCGGCACTCCTTTAATCTCAGTACTCCGGAGGCAGAGGCAGGAGGACATCTGTAAGTTCAAGGCCGACCTGATCTACATAAGAGGTCCAGGACAGATACATAGTAAGAACCTGTCTCAAAAAACAAAGGGGCTGGTGAAGTGGCTCAGTGGCTAAAAGCACTGGCTCCCCTCCCAGAGGACCTAGGTTTGATTCTTATTACCCACATGGCACCTCACAACCATATGCAACTCCAGTTCTAGGGACGGGGATACCTTCTTTTGGCCTCCACAGATACCAGGCACACATTTGGGAAAATCTGATGTGAACAATATACAAAGCATTCTTCAACTGCATCAGATTATCAATGAAACCGATTTGAATACATGGTGGTACTGGGTCCAAAGGACCAAACTGGGAACAAAGAAAACTCATAAAATGATGGCGATTTCAAGTGGTCAAGAAAGAACACAGACCTGTTATCCAGCAGTATCCGCTTGTATATATCGATAGCTTCTTGATAATGGGATCGCATGTAGTGGATTGAGGCCAAACTAAGCTGATCTTCTTTGATATCCTGAAGATTCTGATGAAAGTTCATTAATTTCTTCTCATCATTAAACTACAATTGTGAGAAAAGACAGGCAGAGATTCACATTCATGAGAGAGAGAATCACGGTGGCGGAGGCCTGGAGGCCTCTCTGGCCGCTGATTCCCTGCGTTCCCCATCTCTTAGCTCCTTATCTGTTTGGTCCTGCTGTAGAGAAAGATGAGGCCATGTCTGGAGACAGCCTTGGTAGCAGAAGACCGTACATTACAGCCAGGATTCATTACTTCATAGCTCCACCCTCTCCATTCTCCTCCTTATGGCTTCTTTTCTCTTTCTTTCTTCCTTTTTTCTTTCTTTCTTTCTTCCTACTTCTTTGCCCTCACCCCTTAACAGTTCTTTCCCATTCTTTTGTATTGCTTTTTCTTCAGTAAATAGTTTGAAATCAAAATGTATTTGCCATCATGTAACTTCACAAACACAATTTTACATGTTCTGTTCTAGATTTTTTCCTTCTCTTCAGGTACTATATGTGGTTGTTGTTTTAGGCTATCAGAATTCAACCGTCATGCTTATTTTATTAGAAGATAGCTATGAGGGCTAAAAAGATGGCTCAGAGGTTTAAAGCACTGACTGCTCTTACAGAGGTTCTCAGTTCAGTTCCCAGTAACCATATGGTGGCTCTCAACCATCTGTAATGAGATCTGGCACCCTCTTCTAGCATACAGGTATATATGACGGCAGAACATTGTGTATATAATAAATAAATAAGTCTTAAAATAAGACAGCTATAAATAGCAACTGCCTTTGTTTATACATGGGATCAAACTGATACATTTTGTATGTAACTCTTTTTTTTAAAGATACATTTATTATATTTATATGAGTACACTGTAACTTTTTTCAGACACACCAGAAGAGGGCACCAGATCCCACTACAGATGGTTGTGAGCCATCATGTGGTTGCTAGGAATTGAACTCAGGACCTTTGGAAGAGCAGTCAGTGTTCTTAACCACTGAGCCATCTCTCCAGCCCTTGTATGTAACTCTTGATACACAGACTGTCCACTCCTTCCTAGGGCTTCAGCTCTTTTATTTTTAATTTTATGTGTGTAGGTGTTTCCCGGCATATATATAGATGCATTCAGTGCCTGTGGAGGACAAAAGAGGGCACTGAGTCCTCTGGAACTAGAGTTACAGGCTGTTGTGAGCTACCATGTGGGTGCTGAGAACCAAACTCAGGTCCTCTGCAGCAAGTGCTCTTAACAGCTGTACCACCTTTCCAGCCTCCTTATGTCTTTCCCTTAAAGAACCTGTTTTAAAATGCAGAGACTAAAAGAGAACTGCTCTCACTGCGTGTGCTGTGTAAATGACAATGGCCCCCATATGCTCTTATGTTTGAATGCTTAGTCCCCAGTTAGCAAAACTGTTTGAGAAAGATTAGGAGGTGTGAACTTGTTGGAGTAGGTGCAACTTTGGAATAGGTGTGTCACTGGGGGTGAAGTTTGAGATTGCACAGACATAAATGCAGGCAAAATACCCATATAAATAAAATTAATTTTCTTAATTTAAGGAATTTAATTGAAGTCTCAAATAGGGGAATTGAGGCAAGACAGAAAGATATGGAGTTATGGTGAAATGGAGAGAAAAGGGTGAGAGAGAGGAGAACCTTCTCCAGTCTGACCTGCTTTTACTGCTGAGAAAGGCAAGAGACTTAAGACTTCATTGATAAGGACCTAATGGTCAAAAGGGGCAATGTGTGTTTCCAAAAGACCTTGAATAGTGCTCATCAGGCCCAGATGATGCGCTCCTGGAAAGGCTTCAATCAAGGATGCGTTAGGCTGTGCTACCGGGGCTAACATGATGTAAACCTTATGTTCCTGACAGCCTCCTCTCCTAGACTAACTTTAACCTCGTAACAAATTATACTCTGGGCAATTTTTAAAAAACAGGAGGGCTTCTTATCAAACTTTAGACATGTAACCACACTATAAGGACACTCTCTTCCTGGAGAAGCCACGATAGGATGTGGGCTTTGTGCTTGTGTTCACGCCTCTTCTCTCTCCCCTCCCCCCTTTGTCTCTGCAGTTAATAAATCCAATGTTACCTCAAAAAGAAAAAAGGATGTTTCCAAAATAAATAAATAAATCCTGAAGCTGACCTGCAGTTTGATCACTGATACACACTACAGATGTGTGTTCATGTGTGTGTGTGTGTGTGTGTGTGCATTTGTACCCATGTGTGCTTATGTGATACTAGAGAACAAAGAAGTCTGGGCTTCCTGCATGCCAGACAAATATTCCATCACTGAGTATGTCCTCATTTTTTTCTCGAGCCCCAGTTGACCTAGAATTCCCTCTGGAGAGCATACCAGCCTCAAGCTCGTGGCAATCCTGCTCTCTCCGTTCCAAGAATTACAGGCCTGTGCTGCTAAGGTCGAGTGAAAGGCAAACAGTGATAGCCAACGAGCACCGGAGAAAGCTACCCTCCCAGGACCTTGGAAAAGCCGTGAGTGGAGTTAAAGGGAGCAGCACCTCTCACTCAGACCCGACCGGACCCGCTGGGATCCAGGGCCTGAGAACTCGGGGACAGAAAACCTCTGAACCTTCCAGTTTCCACCTGTGGGTGGAGACCTCTGCCTGGGCCACCAGGGGTCTGTGCCTGGGAACTTCAGCCTGGGCCACAAGGCTCCAGAAGAGAGCAGGTATCCCAGGAGTGCTGACACACCTTTGAGCAC
>CM052700.1:97265717-97283759 GCA_028551405.1 Uromys caudimaculatus
AAAAAAAAAAAAAAAAAAAAAAAAGGCAAACAGCTAGTTGCAAGTACTGAGTTACAAAGTCTGGTCTGCAAAGCTTTTTATTGGTGCTCACTTTTTCTTCTTTAGACTGCACTCTGTTTAATTGAGAACATAAGAAAATAAAGTTTTCTTTCTTCCTTCCTTTCTCTTTCTTTCATTCTCTCTCTCTCTCTCTCTCTCTCTCTCTCTCTCTCTCTCTCTCTCTCTCTAAGAGCATTTCTCTGTGTAGCCCTGGATGTCCTGGAACTCGCTCTGTAGGAGATCCACCTGCCTCTACCTCCTGATTGCTGAGATTAAAGGTGTATGCCATCACCACCCAGCAAGTTAATATTTCTTTAGGCCTGAAAATTGGAAAACATCCAAACAAGTGACCAAGGTTAACGATGGGTGAACTGTGGCACATCTGTGTATTAGAAGGAGCAGCAGTGACAGTAAATGAGGTCCAAGTTAAAGTTCTGCAGACAGGAGTCAGCTAAGTCACCAAGGAGCATCAGTCAACATGTCACATGAGAAACATTCAGAGTTGTCAAGAGAATCTAGAGATCAAAGTGTGTATTCGGCACACCCTACTTAAAAAAAAAAAGACAATTGGGAAACTTTTTTAGAAAGATTTCACAGCCCAAGAACTACCATTTACCTCTTCTGTAGACTATCTTGTGACATAAAAAAGATAATATACTTTTGAATGGAAAATCTGGACTTAATAAATATAGTGTGATCCAAATTTTTTTTTTTTTTAAAGATTTATTTATTCATTTATGTGAGTACATCTCTGTGTTTAGACCCACCAGAAGAGGGCGTCAGATCTATTACAGATGGTTGTGAGCCACCATGTGGTTGCTGGGAATTGAACTCAGGACCTCTGGAAGAACAGACGGTGCTCTTAACCGCTGAGCCATCCCTCCAGCCCCCCGTGATCCAAATTTGATAAGGAAAAATAATTCACATTTCCAGAAAGATATGGGGCTAGTGGTATAGCCCAGTGGCAGACTACATGCTTAACATACACAATGACCTGTTTGACCCCAGCACTAAAGAAAGGGGGAAGAAGGTGGGCAGAGAGAGAAAGTGAAAAGATGAACTTTTAAGACTGGATGAGAAGATGCCTTGGTGGTTAAGAGCACTGGCCGCTCTATTAGAGGGCCTGAATTTGACTCCCAGTACCTACATAGTGGCTCACCACCACCTTCTGTAACTCCAGCTCCAGAGGATCTAACACTCTCTTCTGGCCTCCTTGGGTACTAGATGGTGCATAGACATACATGCAGGCAAAACACCCATACAGAGAGAATTAAATAGTAATAGTAATAATAATAATAGAAAAAGATCTAGAAGCCGGGCAGTGGTGTCGCACGCCTTTAATCCCAGCACTTGGGAGGCAGAGGCAGGTGGATTTCTGAGTTCAAGGCCAGCCTGGTCTACAGAGTGAGTTCCAGGACAGCCAGGGCTACACAGAGAAACCCTGTCTCGAAAAACCAAAAAAACAAAACAAAAAAAAAAAATTAAAATATAAATTCTGGAAAAGATCACAACAACTGAAATTAAGGACTAAGTACATGGATAGATTTAATACATGATTAGACATGGCTGCAAAAAAAATAGTAAGAAATTTCCTCAAAAAAATACATACAAGTATTTACCTGTGACACAATGAAACTGTTTGCATAGGTACATATTATTGAAGTCCTACAAGGAATTAACAACAACAAAACAAAAAAAAAGAAAACCCTCGACAACCAAAAAGCCTTCAATATGTAAAGAGCATAAGCTATAGTGACCTCTAAAGTACTATTAAAAGTATGCATAACAACAAGCTAACAGAGGGCAGCCGTGGAATTTTTAAAAATCAATGCAAAAGGACACAAGAAAAAAAAAGAAGATGGAATTCTGATCATCTGGGACAAATGAAGAAACGAAACAGACAGATGGCAGACACAGGCCTGGGTGTGGTGGTGTGTGCCTTTAACCCCAGCAGTTGGGAGGCTAAGGCAGGAAGCTTATGTATTTGAGGTCATCTTGAGCAACGCGGCAAGTTTTAGGCCAGCCTGTACAATGTAGCAAGATCTTATCTCAAAAGCCAAGAGCTCTGGGTATAGCTCAGCGGCAGAGCACATGCAGAACACGCACAAGGCCCTGGGTTTAACTCTTAACACTGTAAAATAATAACAATTATGTTGTGAAAAATTTAAATGCACCAAACATATTTTTATATTCTACTTGTTTGTGACTTGATTAACTTTCTGTAAAACATTTAGCAACATTAACAGAAATTTCTAGTTAAGCATTTCCACCGCTGTTGGCAAAGGGAAGAGAGAAAAATGTTTTTAAAGCAAGAAATGTGGAATGAGAACATGATTACCTTGTGAGCCAGATGGAACAGTAGGCGGTTTTGGAGTCGGCTTTTTGGAGCTGGGGGGGGAAAAAGAACCATGTTGTTTGATAAACATGGGCTTTTACAATAACAGCTATCAATATGCACTGAAATTAGGCTGGAGAGATGGCTCAGTGGTTAAGAGCACTTGCTGTTCTTGCAGAGGACCCAGGTTCAGTCCCAAGTTTACAACTGTTTGTAACTCCAGTTCCCGGAGATCTGATGCCCTCTTCTGGCCTCTAAGGGCACTTGCAGGCAAAGCACTCACATAAAATAAAAAAATCCGGGGGGGAGGAGGGGATTCAATTGTCTATGAAACTTAGTTCCTTGTTGGAATAAGATGAGTCTCAGATGGACTGCCCCAATCCTTACCCAGGGTCTGCTAGAATAGACAGTCTAGTCCCCACCTGCAGGAGCTGCAGAAGAGCGAGAAGGTCCTGCTCTCCACTCCGACTTCTACCCTGTTACTGCTATGATGTCCCACAGCACAGCAGTGCACACACTGAACCAAACAGTGCTAAGAGTTTCTGCCACCTGAGAACACACATGGACCCCCCACGTTTCGCCGTTCACCCAGGGATCTTTCTCAATTCCTCCTGAAATCCCCTTTTCCTGAATCCAGAATTATACTCTCATGTTTTCCTCCATACCAGTCCACTGTATCCCTGGGATCTTCTACCACAGTTAAGTGCCACCCTCAAACAGGCATCTAAGGAAAAGGCTAACCCCCTTTCAAGTGTCAGTCTTGTTTGTAGTCTTGTCAATTCTATCTCTCTTTTACAGACCAAGATCATACTTCAGTGCATGAAGAAATGAAAAACATGTATGTAAGTATGGAAATGAAGGTGTCTACTGTGAGTACCCTTCCTGTGCCCATCAACTGCCTCAGTGTACACTCTGAGAAACATGAGACAGACAGTGCCCTCCGGGACCTGGTGGTTGATGACGTTTGGAACATTTAGTACATTTAGTGCCTTTCATATACTAGTGCATATGAAAAACGGGGTACAAATTAAGAGTGGTTTTAAGTTTCCCATTTTTCTTGAAAAATGGGTAATAATTGTACATATAAATATAAATTCCACCCTGAAAATCATTTTCCCTAACAATTTCTTTTGGTGGTGGTGGGAACAAGGTCTCTGTGTAGCCCTGACGGTCCTAGAACTCATTCTGTAGACCAGGCTGGCCTTGAACTCAGAGATCCACCTGCCTCTGGCTCCAGAGTGCTGGAGACTAAAGGCGTGTGCCACCAAACCCAGCTTTCTTACAATGTCTTAGTCAATATCCCCTTGCCCCCTTTCTCTATATTTTCTTAAGTTTCATCTGATTTGCATTCTAATTATCTTCCATCTTTTTTCATGTCCCCTCTTTCCTTACAAGTTTGCTAACAACTCTTCTTTGGTGACTTACAAGCTTCTAAGATGGGGAGTCCAGCAGCCTCTTCAGGTGGGGATCTTTAGGCTGGCTTCCGGGCTCTCACTGTGAGCAATAAGCCCCACAGCAGAGTAGCATGAGCAAACGCTGTAACCACTGTCTCATCTGAAGGCCACCTGTGGCACCTTTTAAAGGCACCTTGCCCCATCTTATCCCAGCAAGGGGCTAACTTTCATAGCTATTGAAGTTTGTGAATAGCAAAGTTACTTTTCAGCTCTCATGTCTGAGGTTTAATCCTGTGGTAGAATACTTGTCTAACAAGCATTCGGCCTTGGACTAAGTCTCCAGCACCCAGAAAAAAAATATAAAGACTGTAAGACTGGATTTAAAAGTAAAAGAAAGTTTTAACTGTAATTGAAGTATCTATAAGGCACACTTTAGAAGCAAAGATAAAAATAGGTACAAAGCAAAGACCAATCATAAGACAGAGTAGAAATTATGACAATGGACAGAGCCATTAAGCCAAAAGTGATATATAAAAAGCCCGTGTTACCTTTAAACCCAGCGGCTTCTGCTTGCTTATACATCCCGAGAAAAAAGTAGGTGCAGGCCAGGTTCACCCATACTTCCGGATTGCAATTCTCCTCCTTCGTTGCATTTTCGTATTCCTGAAACAGACATTTGGTGATGGCCATGCTTGACAGTAAAGCAAGTATCCATTCTCCATGATGTAAGAGTTCTCTCTCACAGAGCAGCTTACACTTTGGGGATCCTACATCCCCTCAGCCGTTATCTACCAGAAGAGGTTATGCTCACGTGTGAGTCTGCCCAGACAGGCTTCTTGTACACAGAATTTACACTTTGTTTCTTGCACATAAGAGTTACATGTTGTATTTTCCTCATTTTTAAAATGTCTTAGAAACCTTCAGAAATCAAAACAATTGAAATATATTTTGCTAACTTAAAAAGACATACAGATGGGGCTTCTGGCGAGATGGCTAAGAACACTGGCTGTTCTTGCAGAGGTTTGATTCTCAGCACCCACATGATGGCTTACAATCATCTGTAACTCCAGTTCCAAAAGACCCAATGTCCTCTTGGTGTCTACAAGTACCAGGCATGAACCTGGTTCACATACACACATGCAGGCAAAACACTCATACTCATATACCTAAAATAAAAACATATAAAATAATTTTTACATGACCATGAAGTGCTGAGGTATAGCACAATGACAGAATGCACACCTGACATGTGCCAGTCCCTGAGTTCAGTCTCATGTGAATGCTAACATGTTACACAGTCTCATTAGCATACATGTAAAAATAAAGGGCAAGTAAGATACAGACTCACATGCCAGACCATATAGAGTCTTCCACCTTTTCATAAAGTTACTTTGGATTGTATTTAAAGTCATTTTATAATACTAACTTATATTATACATGAATGATACTATCAAATGTGTTAAATACTCAGACAGTATATTGGAGTCCTATTCTTGGTCATAGTTTTTGGGTTTTATACAAGTATTTTACTTTATATATTATATAGCAAAGTGAGAAGTTGAACGGAAAACTTCTCTATAAATATTTGCTTATTTATTTATTTATTTATTTATTTATTTATTGAAGCAGGGTCTCTTTCTGTAGACTATCCTGGAACTCAGTATCCTGACCTCAGAGTAAGGTTACTCTGTAGACCAGGCTGGCCTCGAACTCAGAGATCTGCCTGCCTCTGCCTCCCAAGTGCTGGGGTTAAAGGTGTGCGCCACCACTGCTGGCTTTAATTGACCCGCCCCCCACCGCTCCTCCTTTAGGCTATCCTTCTGACTCCTCACTGTACACTCCTCCAAACACTCCACCCATACGTATTTCCTCCTCCACTCTCACACTGAAGCAGAATCAGGTAGAAGAGACCAATTATAGCTACTGATATACTGACTGATTTAGTGACGTACGTAAGCACTGCTTGTACTACCCATCTGCCAGCACAGCTTCACGGGCACAGCTGATACTCAGTAGCTAGCTGTTGCCCTTAACAACCTGCTGCCTGCCACTGACTGTCATTGCAGCTTCGGGCTTGCCTGCACCACTTTATGGTTTTAGAGTATGAAATGAGAATACAAACTGGACCCGGGGCTGAAGCCCTTCAGGAGCTGTAGCCCCTCAGGAGCTGTCCTGGCTCCAGTCCACCAGTGACAGATCCTCTCTCCCACCCTCCCTGGTATCAGAGTGCTTCTTCCAAAAAGATTTCCAAACAATATTCCATGTTCAGTTACCTTCCCCAGCCCTCTCTGAATCAGTATGGTAAGAAGGGTCAGTGGATGCCTGTATTAAAAGACATAGGAGTGGGGGAGGCAGATAGAGCAATTTGTTTCTTTTTACTTTGTTTCCTCCGCATTGTTTGACTGCTACCATGAGGATATACCATCTAATGTCATGTAAACACCCGTTGGATTTTCCCCACTAACCTCCAGGGCTCTCTTGTAGTCACCCAGGTGAAAGGCACAGTATCCAATCCATAAGTTAGTGTCGTCTTCTTGCTCCCCAACATGGCGTTTGAACTTTAAATTAAAAATTCATGGAAAAAAAACACACAAAAAAATTTATTAATAAAGGCTTTGGGTGTTTTGTCTTGTTTTTGTAAAGGTTTACTGAATTACTGAACAAGCAGAATGCTAATAGAGGCTGGACAATACGCAGCTCAATTAAGCCAGCATTGACAGGAGTTACGTTCTAACTGGCATACAACTCAATTTTGTTTTTTCCAGACATTTTGGATTTCTTTTTCTGTGTTTGCTAGCACCTTACTCCAGAAAGTATGTGAGTTGTCTAATAATTCTAGATGATGCTCAAAAACTTTGTAAAACATTTAAAGCTTGGTTAGAGATCAAGCAATGATTCTAAAATTCCCACGGCCACTCCTTGTGTTAATGGGACTTAAATTCATGGCTGCCTCCAAAGCCCAGGCTCCCACCACTGGGCTCTGCTGCTTCTAATCTCACACTTCTGTTTTATTCTGTTAACACACACACACACACACACACACACACACACACACACACACACACAATTCATAAACCTCTGAAGTCAGGCCATGAAAGCATTCTGTTAGTCTAATCAGGCTAGCTTACAGACTAGAAGAGCTAACAATATCTAGAAGATAGTCTTATTTGTGTCCATTATAAAAACTTACGAATTCCTTGGCTAATAAAAAATAAGTTTTATTACAGAAAGAGAAAAGGACTGAGAAGGATTCTCAATTACTATATGTCCGAGTTTCAGTCCCTTTCTTGTGATAAAGACCCTGACCAAAACAACTTAGGGATCTGGGGGTGGACGTGGTGGTGCACATCCTTAACCCAAGCACTCAGGAGGCAGAAGCAGATGAATCTTAGTTCAAGATATGCCTGGTCTACATAGTGAGTTTAAGGCCTGCTTAAACAGAGATCTTGTCTCAAAGAAACCAAACCAAAACACAGGGCTTCTTTGGTTGTAAAGTGAGTTCCTTATACAGAGGTAATAGTGTGTAGAACAGCAGGCAGGCTAGCCTTCAAGTCCCTGCTCAGACTTGCCTCAGTACGAAGGGCAACCTGGAATTACAGGCCAAATAAACCCTCACCTTCTCTAAGCTTTTTGTTTATTTGTTTGTACTGTTCTGGTTTTGCTTTGCTTTAATCTTTAATCTGCCCATTATTTTTACTTTTAATTCTTTGTGTGTGTACTTGCTGCTCTTCAAGAGAACCCGAGTTCAGTTCCCAGAACCCTCATAAGGCAGCTTACAGCTTTGTGTAACTATAGGTCCAGGCATCCAGTTCCTCTGGCCTCTGTGGGCAGCTGCATTTGGGTGCACATACCCACATGCAGACACAAACTAGGCACATTATTTTAATGTTTTAATATGAAAATGCAAAGGGAAATCCGTGGGGGTGGGAATGTTTGGAGGGGTATGCTGTGGGGAGTCAGAAGATAGCCTAGAGGGGGAGGGGAAGGGGTCGATTAAAACCATCCATGAAAATGCTTCAGAGAAGCCTGCTAGTTTGTAAGCTAATTTTAAAAAGTAATGAGACAGCCAGGCAGTGGTGATGTGCGCCTTTAATCCCAGCACTCAGCAGGCAGAGGCAGGCAGATCTCTGAATTTGAGGCCAGCCTGGTCTACACAGTGAGTTCCAGACCAGGCAGGACTACACAGAGAAAGTCTGTCTTAAAAACAAACAACAATGCCGGGCAGTGGTGGCGCACGCCTTTAATCCCAGCACTTGGAAGGCAGAGGCAGGTGGATTTCTGAGTTCGAGGCCAGCCTGGTCTACAGAGTGAGTTCCAAGACAGCCAGGGCTACAAAGAGAAACCCTGTCTCGAAAAACCAAAAACAACAACAACTAGACATGTACATGGTATTCAGTCCTCTGACTTGCACTGCTAGAAGGTCCTTCCAAGGCAACTAACTCACCTACTGCCAAAGATGAGAGCTGACACACAAAAGCCAAACAAGTGGACTCATTATCAAAGCACTAGTAAGACACATAGGATTCTTTTCACATGAAAGACTGAGAAACGTACATAAATAATCATACAATTACTATGGACAGCTTCAGAGTCACATCACTATAGATTCACAATAACGGGATACAGTGTATTGCAGCACAGGATACCAGAGCAGGCTGTCAGAACTCTTTGTCCCCTGGTGCACCCTGCGCTCTTCTGTGCTGTGCTTTCCACAAGCTGTTTCTCAAAGTTCAGTCTCCCAGGACAACTTTATGCCAGAAGGATTTCTCAGACTACTTACCCAAAATGCAGCTTCCTGTGCATCACTGCCGAGCTAGTGAATTCAAATTGGTAAAGCAATAGCCTAGAAATAGAAATATCTAACTATCCTTGGCACTTCCAATGCATATTAAAAACTGAGATTTACACCTAACATTGGTTAAAAAAACAAATGACCCTGCCATACAGCATTGAAATGTTTTATGGGTTTACAATTGTTTTACATTGTAAATGGTAGAATCACCTAATTTTTACCAAAATGTAAATAGGAAGAAGTTACAAATCACTCAGGATTTATGGTAAGTAATGTGTGAATTAACATTATTATACATAACAATGTATTTTTAGGTTAGACTCACCATCTGTGGAACTAGAAAAAGTTTAATTTTATGTGTACAAGTGTTTTGTCTTCATGTATGCCAATGTACCGTATGTGTTTCTAGTATTGAAGGAAGCCAGAAGGCCTCAAATCCCCTGACATTTTAGTTACTAATGGCTGTAGGCAGGCATGTGGTTGCTGGGAATTAAGGACCTCTGGAAGAGCAGCCAGTGCTTTTAACTGTTGAGCCATCTCTCCAGTCCAAAATGTTTTATATTTCATCAGGTTTATAGTTAATTTGGAGTCTGGAATATGCATCTGGCTATATTTATTTGTATTACCCATAATGTGCCCACCTGTCCCAATAGCATAGTAACCAGCATTCAACCCACCATCCACCAGACTTAGAAGTAAACCTTCTTTGGACATTACCTCCAATAGGGTAATGGCGCCAGTGAAATCTCTTTGAGAAAGTAGATCCTCTAGTTTTGGAATCTTCCTCCCTTTCTTCTTTCTTTTGTCGGTGTGCGGTGACTCCCCGCCCACAGCGGGTTTGGCCCTTGAAAGCATCTGTAAAACAAATAGCAAAGACTGTTCAAATCAAAAGTCATTTCTAAAACTGAGAGTAACAGCTCTCAGACAGCTCTACAAGTCACATCCTTACCATCAAACCCTAGGAAGTCTATTCAGATTCTTTTTTTTTAATACACATTTTAGTAAAAGGACTATCACCTACTACTGAAGGGGAACCGAATAGCTACTTCCAAACAACTTTATCCATAAGAGACACTCACGAAGCTTCTACTATCTCAGTCTTCCAAGACTCTTTTTTTCCAATTCACAATCTAGCATCGGGAAATGAAGAAGAAGAAGGGAAGAGAGCATCGAGGTATATTTCTTCGCATCTCTCCCTATTCCCCGTGGAAACACTGGAGGGATAAAGGGATTGCCCTCTAGAGACACACCTAGATTCTATCCAATAGTGTGTTGAGAGCTCTAAGCCCAGGTACAAACCTCTTCGAAATCCCCCACCCTTACTATTCAGAGGCACTAACCATCTTGGCGTCGGTCCTGTGAGCCCCCGCTGCAGATAGTCTGTAAAGGCGGTGCTTCTGCGAGTTGCCACATCCACACAGCTAGCTCCGTCTCCACGGCAACGCCGCCGGGAGGCTGGTCCTTCTGAGAGAAGAGCTCGCCCCAGAACCAGTGCCCTCAGCTTCTTGGTTCCGTGTGTTTCCGCAGCTGGAAGAGTAGATGTTTCTCTCAAGGGAGCGAATCATTGCTGTTTTTGCTGAGGTCGAAAATGTGGTTGTGTCTCTGTTTAGGAATTTAGTTTAGGAAAAGGCGACTTAGAATTACTATTACAACTAGGAAGTATATTTCAAATGCAAGTTTTTGGGGAAGGTAATTTTCAAGGATCACTTCCGTTTTGCCTAGGTTGAGGACGACAGCAGCCCTGCTGTCTGGTACTTTGTCTCTGTTTTCTGCAGGTTTCTGCTGAACCAAAGGATAGTTTGGAGGCAGACGTGATACTAAAATATTTCCTCGAGACAATGTTAACCCCAGAGATGGGAGGAGAAAGACCACCACCCCAAAGCAAATTAATTAAAGCAAGCTTTTTTATTCGTGTACACGGCCTGCCTCTCTCTAAGGCCAGTTTGGAGAGATCAGGATTGGGTGTGAGGAAGACAAGTTTTTTTAAATAAACTTTAGGGATTGGGAGGGGCGGGTTCTAAATGGGGAAAAATAGGGGGAAAGGTGTGTTACAGGAGCAGAACATAACTATAACAAGTAATAAGTTAGTCCTAACTACCTACTGAAACAGTCATGGTTGCAAGGTGGGCTTAACAACAGATAGCCATAACACGGTAGTCATATAGCCTTTTGAAACAAAGGTAGGGTTGCAAGATGGTGATAAACAACTTTTAGAAGCAATGACATGATTGCCATTCCTGGAACAGGCAGTACAAAACCATTTGTAGTTTAGGCTATAGGTGAGGCATAGCCCAATCTTTGAGAAAAAAAGGTTTAATCATAAGCAGGAATGCACCTAGCTTGTTTTTACCATAAGGTGACTTCTGTTTGTTTTGGTTTGCTTTGCTTTTTGTTTTGTTTTTCAAGATAGGGTTTCTCTGTGTAACAGCCCTGACTGTCCTGGAACTCTCTTTGTAGACCAGGCTGACTTGGGACCCACTGAGATCTGCCTGACTCTGCCTCCCAGGTGCTTGTATTAAAGGCATGTGCCACCATGCCTGGCTATAAATTAGCTTTTACGTCTAAGATGGAGGCAAGCTGGTTCAATACATCTATACACAATTAGAAACTGTAAAAAATGAGTGTACATTAAAGCAAGAATGAAGTATTTACTCCAGAGCACCATTAATTCAGCTGCAAAAATATTTTTAAATGATGGAATTGTGGAATGTTGGAGCTAGAAGGGACTTTAGAGGACATGCAGTCAAACTTTCAGGGAGAGCAGATCCACTAAAGACCTAAAATCAACTTGGGTGAAGTTATGTAATCATTATATAGTTAAATTACTTTGCATACTACCCTGAACAGCCCTTTTGGAGACTCACGTGTACTGTAAATGTCTGAAAGGCACAAATGACATCTTAGATTCCTTTGCATAGTCATCACTCTCCAGCCTTCGTGTCTCTTCTCACATCTGCAATCTGTTGGTGAGTGAATGACTTTTGCTTTATTTATACAGTTTTGTATATACATAAACAAATTGGTATACAGAGATATGCATGGAAAGGCAGATACATACACAGTAAAGATTCAGATTAGCTGGGCAGTGGTGGCGCACGCCTTTAATCCCCGCACTTGGGAGGCAGAGGCAGGCGGATTTCTGAGTTTGAGGCCAGCCTGGTCTACAGAGTGAGTTCCAGGACAGCCAGGGCTACAAAGAGAAACCCTGTCTCGGAAAACAAAAAAAAAAAAAAAGATTCAGACTGACCAGCACTCCACTTAAAATTCTTTTGTTTCCAAATCTCAGAAATATTCCTATTTTCAATAAAAATTTCAAAAAATTTATTTTAGCTACTTCTTGTGGTGTGATATAGATGACAGATCCTTTAGTTAAAATAGTAAAATAATTACAAAATGATCGTTTTAAAACTACAACTCAGTAGACTTTAGTGTATTCACAACACTGTATCCTTTACCAGTGTTAAATTCTAGATCATCCCAGGAAGAAACCTTACAATGGGGCTGGAAAGATGGCTCAGCGGTTAAGAGCACTGGCTGCTCTTCCAGAGGTCCTGAGTTCAATCCCCAGCAACCACATGGTGGCTCTCAACCATCTATGATGTAATCTGATGCCCTATTCTGGTATGCAGGAATACATGCAGGTAGAGCACTCATGTACATAAAATAATAAATCTTTCTTTAAAAATCAAGGAAACTCTACAATGCACAACAGACATTCATCACTTTGCATCCTCTATCCTCTGTCAACTACTCATCTGTTTTCTGCCCTGCTTATTTGACTATTCTGAACATTTCATAGAAATGAAACCTCACAAAGAAGAACCATGTTCCATATGCCCAAATATTGAAAATTTCAAAACTAGCCCGGCAGAATTATTAGCTAAAATGTTTTATCATTTTACCTTGATAAATACAACAACATTTAGAAGTTTGGGCTCTAGTTTAGAACTCTAGGAATTCTTTGATGAGTGTGGCAGTGCACAAAGATCTAACCCCAATTCTCAGCCTTTAACCCTTCTCACCCCAAGCTGTAACCTGCACTGAAAGGGCTTTGTGCATCTCTGTGGACCCTCAAGGAACCAACAAATTCAAGCTGTAGGCACCCATTTATCCTAGAATTTATTATACTCTTATAGAGCTAAAGGAAAACACTTTGGGTGTCTCAGACCCAGAGCAGAGCCCTACTCACGTGTGCAGACATTGCATGGGTTGAGATTCAGCATGCAATGCGTCATGCTATAGAGGAGGGGTACAAGAACTCAGCACTGTAGGTTCTAAGGAGCTTTGCAAACAGCGAGGGTAGGACCCAGAGCAGAGGCCTCTCTTGCTATGGTCTAAAGTCCAGGTCACTGATAATACTGTATGCCACCCCGTTGAATTTACTAAATCAGCTGAAATGATCCCTGATTTCCCAAAGGTTGTGGTATTGCTTTAAGCCTCTGCACCCTTGCAGAAGCTGTTTGAGACATGTTGTAGTTATAACGGACTAAAGATGTCCCTAAGTGTACCAGAGAAGTTATTTTTCCCAACAACAGCTCTAAGGATCACACCTGGTGTTATAAAACATGACAATATCAGCACAAGAAAGCTGATTACTGGGGTGAGAGACTAAGTTAGGGCTTGCAGCTTTGTTACGGTTGGGAGAAAACAGCAGTTTCTAAGGAGCTGTGATACATATCTAGACTGTGGTGATGGTTGTATGACTATGTAACATTACCCAAAAACATTGAAATGTCCAGTTAAAGCCAGCATGAGTATATCTGACAACATGTAAACTGCATCCCATGAAATGTAATTTTGATTGTTTAAATGCTAATCTAGTTTTGAGTGCAAGGCAGTATTCTCTTTTTTTCTAGATTTATTCATTTATTTTATGAGTACACTGTTGCTGTCTTCAGACACACCAGAAGAGGGCATCGGATCCCATTACAGATGGTTGTGAGCCACCATGTGGTTGCTGGGAATTGAACTCAGGACCTCTGGAAGCAACTAGGGCTCTTAACTGCTGAGCCATCTCTCCAGCCTCTCAAGACAGTATTCTTTTAAACATTATTTATTTGATTGTATGTGTGTGTGTGTGTGTGTGTGTGTCTGTGTCTGTGTGTGTCGTGTGTGTGTGTGTGTGTGTGTGTGTCTGTGTGTGTCGTGTGTGTGTGTGTGTGTGTGTGTGTGTGTGTGTGTGTGTGTATCTATGCAGGTGTCCACAGAAGCCAGAAGAGGGTGTTGCACTCTAGATCTGGGATTACAGGCAATGTTGAACTGCCTGATATGTGTGCTGGGAACTAAACCCTGCTCCTCTACAAGAAAAAGCGCTCCTAACCACTGAGCCATCTTTCCAACTCTTCAGTAGGATGGTCTTGAAGCTCCATCTCTCCAGTTTTACCCTGATACATACTGACAACCGCCCGTGGTCCTCAGAAACCACTGAGGAAATTATGTCTCTGTTCTTGACAGAGCCTTGAGCTGCTGGGAGAATGGTAAGACACTGAAGAGTTTTGGTCAGGCCTGGAAGGGAGGGGACTGAACTCAGCATTAGAGCAAGTGCCTAGCATGCATGAGGCCCAGAGTTTGATCCCCAGCACAGAAAAAAAGTAAGTTTGTACATTTTTCAGTAAGGTTTGTTTTCCTTAAAAGAAAATCTCTTGAAAAGAAACCTCCATGTTTCCAAGCAGGGCAGTAGCGGAGCATACCTTTAATCCCAGCACCCAGAAGGTAGAGTTCGAGGCCAGCCTGGTCTACAGAGTGAATTCCAGGATAGCCAGGGCTACACAGTGAAACTCTGTCTCAGAAAACAAGCAAGCTGGGGACTGGTGGTGCACAGCACTGGGGAGGCAGGAAGATCTCTGAGTTTGAGGCCAGCCTCGTCTACAGAGGACAGCCAGGGCTACACAGTGAAACCCTATCTCAAAAAACAAACAACCCCCACCCCAACCAAACAAAAAAGACATTTCCATGTTTCCACTACAGACAGCAGTAACTTTTCATCTGTTAGCTTTTCCATTTTGTTCACTAGATTTGTAAATATTTGTCAAAACAAATGTTTTGGGCTGAAGAAATGGTTCAGTTGTTAAAGCCCTTGGCCCACAAGAATAAGGACCCAAGTTTGGATCTCCATCGCCCACATAAAAGACTTGGTGTAGTGGTTCACCTCTGTAATCCAAGTGCTTGGGAGGCAAAGAACAGCAGACTCCTACTCCATATAGATGACCTGGTGAGCTCTGGGTCAGGAATAGATGACACGTGTGCTTATGTCAGGGACAAATTTGTGGAGTTGATTGACTCCTTATTTTTATGTGGATTCTGGTAACTGGACTCAGGTTGTGAGGGAATTGCTCCTCTTTCTGGGTGAATCCTATCCCATCCTATGAACAGGCACATTCTGCTTACTTTTTCATATTATTTAAAACACTTGATACCTAGTAAGTTTTCAGAGCTTGGTGTTCCCATTAGCCTCACAGTCAGTGACCTGGGGGTGTGCAGCACGGCATCCATTCTATCCTGCCTTGTGATGGATCGAAGGAAGATGCTAAGCCATGAACAACTCCCTAGATCAATGGTTCTTAACCTGAGGGTTGTGGCCACCTGAAGACAGGTATTTCCAGCGGTCTTGGAAACCGAGACACTGCTCAATAGCCAAATTGCAGTCATAAAGTAGCAATGATGATACTTTATGCTTAGGGGTCAGCACATGAGGAACTGTATTAAAGGGTCACAGCATTAGGAAGGTTGAGAACCACTGTCCTAGATGTAGCATGCTACTGGCCCTGCCTTTGCCTGCAATTCTCATTTCTAGTATGACTTCTATACATTGGTTTTTATTTCATCACGACTTATTTTATCAATGAAAAGCACTGGTTTTGGTTTTTGACTGCTCTTCCAGAGGTCCTGAGTTCAATTCCAAGCCATCACATGGTGGCTCACAACCATCTGTAATGGGATCTGATGCCCTCTTCTAGTGTGTCTAAAGACAGCAATGTATTCACATAAAATAAATAAATAAATAAATAAATCTTTAAAAAAAAAAAAAAAAGAAAGAAAGAAAAAAGAAAAGAAAACATGTGGGTCTGGAGAGATGGTTCAGTGGTTTAAGAGCACTGACTGATCTTCCAGAGATCCTGAGTTCAATTCCCAGAAACCACATGCTGGCTCACAACCATCTGTAATGGAATCCGATGCAGTGTACAGTGTACACATATACGTAAAATAAATGAATAATTCTTTTTAACAAAAGGAAGAAAGAAAACATGCATTAAATCACAAAGCAGCACTGATACACACTCCCAAAATAGCCACAGTCAAGCTGTGAGCCTAGGCTATTGTCACATGATGTCTTGACTCAGACATCTCCTTTCCAAGTGGTTCATCCAGTGGACAACTCAGCACTGGTTGTCTGTGGGAGGATTACTTGCCACATGGACCTTTCCATGGGGTGACTTGAACATCTACATCATTTGGCTTCCCCAAAGGTAAGGAGCAAAGAGGAAGCCACAATGTTTTCATGACCTAATTTTAGGAGTCACAGTGTCATTTCAGATTACTAAGGTCACTCCTATACAACTTGAAAGGAGACCACAGTTACCTGCAGACAAAACTCACTGGGAGCCAACTGGCTACTTGCTCTAGGCAGTTGTCATCAAGTTAATCCTACCCAAGGACGTCAGCCATCCCATTTCTTCTGCTTTCAGACTAAGGCATAGTGAGTAGTGCCGCTAAGAGGTGGGCATGCAGCCTGAGGTTCCTCATTTCAACTCCAACAAGAAAGTCTGAATCCATACTGAGAGAATGACTGACCCTCCTTTGTGGTTAGAGCTTTCTTCTCGATTTGACAAAGTCATCCTCTGCTGTTTCATTAGCTAGGGAAAATTCCTGGCCATCCCCTGCTTCTGTCCTCCCCGTCACCTGATCATATGACTAATGCCTCTCCTCACCCCTATACCTCAGTGGAACATCTGTTTGGCATGGACTTTGGAGATCTGAGACTCAACTCAGATATGTATGTACTTTCAATTTCTTTGACTTAGCTGACTCATTACAGTCTGGATATGTGTTGCTTCCTTCTGATTGGTCATTTAGCCGATTCCTATTGTCTCTATTCCAGTGTGTCCTCACACCCCCAGCTTTGCAGTCTCCACAGATTTACCAGTAAAACAACATTAAGCAATGAAGAACAGGGGCTGGAGAGATGGCTCAGCAGTCAAGACCACTGACTGTTCTTCCAAAGGTTCTGAGTTCAATTCCCAGCAACTACATGGTGGCTCTTGACCTCCTTTTTTTTTTTTTTTTTTTTGAGACAGGGTTTCTCTGTGTAGCCCTGCCTGTCCTGGAACTCTCTGTAGACCAGGCTGGCCTCTAACTTAGAAATCCACCTGCCTCTGCCTCCCAAGTGCTGGGATTAAAGGCTTGTGCCACTACTGCCTGGCTCTTGACCTCTTATAAAGGGATCTGATGCCCTCTTCTGTCGTGCAGGTGTACATGTAGCAGAGCACTCATAAATAAATAAAAGAAACTGTAAAAACAAATAAGAAAACAATGAATAACAACAACTAAAACCCCAAGAATAATAGACAAAAACCAAAAGCAATGAAACAGCAAACTCTGATGGTCTGAAAAAAAAAATTCCCCTTCCTTTTCCCTCCCTTGTCAGCCTTCTAGAATGAATGATCTATATTCAATAATTCTCCTTCTTGACTATACACATTTTGATTTGTAATCTTATCAGTCCAAGAAAACTATGCACCAAGCTGGAATATACTGTTGAATATAGGAGTATTTATTTGTTGATTTAAGGACCCATGCTCAAGACACAAAGTTTATATCCTGGCAGGTCTACTGCTAGGATAGTTCCCCAAAGCTGGAGCGTGGGAAAATGAGGATACATACAGACTGTAGAAGAGATAAAGGAAGTATCTGTGAAATAGGCATATGTTAAAATAAATACACTACTTTAGCCCAGGATAGCCATCAGGGGGTTGTACCCTACAGTGTGGCTCAGAGAAACTACATTCATGGAGGCTGTTGGGAACACACTAAGGAGAGGTACACCAGGGTCCCTAAATTCAGTGGTACTGGGCCTGGAGGCACAATGTCAGCTACTTGGGAGTCTGGATAGGAAGGAGTGGTGGGGAATTCGAGGCCAGCTTGGGCAACACAGTAAAAATCAAGAGAAAGCAAACAACCCACCAGAGATCCATTGCTGATTTTCCCAGTGGGACATAACTGATGGGGTGTGGAGCTGTCTTCAGAGTTGACTCCCTGACAGCAACAAGGATTCTAGGATCTCTAGGATTGTAGCTAATCCCAGGCACTTGACAGCCAGAGCTGGAGAACCATAATAACAAAGCAAAGAGTGGGAGACAAAAGGGTACACTCTGTAAAGAACTTGGAGATTGTAAACAGAGCAGTTTCCCAAGGAAGAAAATAGATGGGTGGTCAACAGTGTTCCGTTTAGTACATGCCCTCAGTTAAAAAGGGGGGGGGGGGGG